>CM034356.1:45515632-45934439 GCA_019925275.1 Mytilus edulis | reverse complement strand
ATTATATATCTATGAACACGTAAGTTTTCCTTGATCCACGAAAATTGGAACCCACGAAAATAAATGAATCCACAGTTTATCAGATACAAGTTTTAGGTAACCATGTGTTGTGTGATAGTTCTGACACACACATAATGTGCAGTGATTTGCTAGAATTCAGTTTGATAGCTGATATCTTGTAAAAAAATATTTATGAACGAAACACATTAACAAAGTCAGACATTTCTTTTAAATTAGGAATGATTTTCATACTAAGGAAAGTTATGAAGGAAAAAGATTCTTTGTGAATAGCTACTTCAAGGTCCTTATTTCTATATATGAGTCAAAAAGATTAAAGACAAATTAACATCACATAATTTATAGAATTTACAATATTTTGTGAAGTTATTTTGATTATCTGCTCTTGATTTAAATAAAACCAATTCAGAATTATTTTCGAACTGTTCTATTGAGGTAGCACTATGTATTTTTTTCAGTTTTTAACAAGCTAAGCAAATTAAAGCTGCTTACATTTAAAAAAATAAATAATAAGAAATTAATTAATATTTTGCTTGATAATTTTCTAGTAGAATGCATGACATCAATATTTGTTACTTAATATCCTTAAAAATATATAAAAATAAATATTATAGATATGGATGTCAGTTTTTAGTTGAGCCTGAATTTTTTGTGCAATTCATTTTATATTGAATAGTAAAAGGCACACAATTATGAAAAACTCTATTTGTACATATTCTTTTTATTACAACCATTTTTCATTACTTATCCATAGTCTTAATAATGTACATATTACAATGCCAATTTCAGCAGGAGAAATTTAGTTTAAAGTAAAAAATACCTCTCCCTCCTTTTTAATAATCAATAAAAAAATATATAATGCATTGGTCATGAAGACATTACTAAGTACAAAATATATTATGATGCTAAAAATATTAGAAAAAAATATTCATTAATTCAGTTTAAATACAAATTTGAGCTACTATTCAATACAGAACAACATCTAAAATGTTCATAGACTTAAATTTTATCAGTCATGTTTGATCAAAAAGACCTTTTCACAATAACATGTCAACATTCCAGGAACTACTCATGACTCCTATAGATACAAACTGAATGCTTTTCTTAAAAAGATAATTGTTTTTAAATTTTTCAGGAAAATGCATCTATTTACCTTCAACTGTAATTTGTTTAGCATGTCTGCATGTACATGCTCGTGTGCATATATAATAATTATCTGGTTTTCATAAATTATTTTTCTTGTGGAAGATAAATTAATTGTGTATAATCTAATTAAAAATCATGTGCCCAATATATCTAGAATAAGAAATCGACACATCTCTATATGATGACTAGTTAGAAAATCTATAGATGATATGTATCTCCATAGAAATCTATGTTTAATGCAAAATACATGCAGTCATATTTTTTTTGCCGTTATCATGAAGTTTAGATACAGGCAGTTATAGAAATTGCAAATTAGCTTATGATTTTATTAATGCAGATATAAATATATTAATTCAAGGATGCCAATTTTGATAAATACACAAATTGACAACCAAAACAACATAAATTTATTGCTGTCATATTTTTTTACTAGAAATCAGTTTTTGTGAAATTATTCAAATATTGAACACAATAATGAATAATATATTATTCAGTAAAAAAAATGAAAATACATCAAACATTGTATACATATATATTTTCTTATTCTTTAAATATCCAATTTTAGAAAAAGCTGCCACAAGGAAACACAAAAATAACATAAGAAAAAAAATTATGAAAAGGTATCACTTGATAACATACCTGGTACATAAATAATTGATTAGTTACTAATCAAAGAATCAAGATACAAAAAAAAATAATCATTATATTCTTATTTTTTTTTTTCTATGTTGAAAGAAAAAATAATTTAGTACATTTTTGATATTTTAAAACATTTTCTGTTCAACTTTTATTATTTTTAACCAATATTTCAATTTTTTTACCATCTGTTTTTCTGTATTTGGTTGGTAATTTAATGTACATGTATTCCCTTCAGAAAAAAATGAATTTTCACTACATGTATAAAATGGCCAGTTTTACAAAATGTTTTAGGCTTAATACAGTTATGAACGACAAGACTCATTGGTAGTCAGGGTCCTTAAAAAAAACCTTCCCTGTGGGTGTCACTTTAATTTTATTTTATGACTATTTTCAAGAGATAATCATATGGTTGAATGCTGCCTTCAAGTAGTTAGGTTTAGCAATTGGGTCCCATACATGTGCTTGTACAATACAAACTGTTGAAAAATCAACAAATGACAATCAAACCAAACCATGGTCGTTGTATAAAAAATAAACCATATTTTTCAGACATAGATAAACCATCACAAGATCATTATCATAAATAGATATCCATTATATTATTCTGCTTGTAATAGTGCATCTACACACATATATATATATATATACAATTACAATAAATAGAAAAATCACATTCAATGAGACAGATATCACAGATAAAAGAAGACACAGTTCTATTCAAGTCACTCTCAAAATAACATCTATTAATAAGTCACCATTTGAAAAACTTCATAAAAATGTGTGTTACCTTAATAATTCAGTCGTTATTTTCCACTGCTCTGCAATGGCTACATTATCCCCTGTAAACCTACTCAATGAATCATAAATAAATCATTCAGAATAAACTCTGGATTTACATAATATTTTATAGCTATCAGCTTAATACCTAGCTCATCTAGCGGGCACCAATCCAATTTCTATATTCTTGACACATTTTTATGTAACAAAGAGTTCAGGCCATCCCTAGTGGGAGTCAATCATGCTGAGAAACCAACTGATTCCTATTTGTGTCCTAGATAAAACTTACTGAGAACAGTTGACTTGGGACAACTATTTGTCCGAAACTGTGTCACAGAGAATCAACATTCACTCATAAGTATCTGAATACTTTAGAAATAACTAGACACAATTTTTAACAAAACATTTGAGCAATATATCTGAAGAATGTACCTTCCAGTCATGAATAACAAGACAAATACATAAAATAAGTAGGCAAAAAGGAACCATGATAGCAACAGTTCAGAAAAAATGATACTTTTATACTCTAGTGAAAACAGATTAAATGATTTTAAACTAATCATTACAATTTTATGTCTACAAATAATGTTTCAACTGCAGTTATATTTCAAAAAATGTAATATGTAAAAAATTTGTTTTTATTTTTAAATTTTAACATATTTATTGCATAAATAGGTACCAATCTCACTTTTATACCAGATGTAAATATTTAGTTATTATGCACAATTTAAAATGAAATCATCTCCAGAAATCATGATTTATTGCAAGTTTTTTGTTTTTTGTTGAATTTCATTTTAAAACCTACAACATATTGTACAATTTGTCATGATCAACAAGGCAGTAAAACTAACAAATATATTACAGTTTCTTTGCATCACTATCAACAAATTATAACTGTCAATTAAATATTGGTTTATATACCTGACAGTGTAAACAAAATATTTCTTATTTCAATATTCCGTCAAAACTTCTGTACTGGAAGGCACTTCCTCTTTCAACAAATGCTTAACGAAATATATTGAAAATTTTAAAACTTGCATATTTTTAAGATAAAGATGAAAATATATGTATTCCATGTGGTCAATTGTAATATCATGAAGAAACTAAAATGAGTTATTTAATATCAAATGTAACAATATCAAAACATGCATGGACAAAAAAAAATAGTTCTATGTAAAAATTCTCTAAATCTTTTTGTTTTGGCTAAAATTATAAACAGCACTAATTGTTTACACATAATAAACCTAAATAATTAATAAATGCATCTATCAAAAAGAAAATATTCTAAAAATAGAAAAAAACCACTTCAGTCCAGTTGAATCTTGCATTTCCCACCTATTCCCCATGAAAAGCCCACTAAAATTCATGAAAACTTTTGTAAAAAAAAATAGATCAAAAAGCTTTTTCAGTTGTTTGCAAGGTATTCTTATTCCATTTGTATGTCCACTGTAAAAGGTGGGCACAGGGAAAGTTCATGTCATAACGTTTAAAAAAAAAGTAAATTTGAACTTGGAAGTGTTTGTCAAAAGGTTTCCCCCCAACCCATCATAGGCAGGTGGAAATTGCAAAATCCACGCATTGAAGTGTATGTCTACAAATAGGCTGTGTACGTAGATTCTCTGTCGATCTGTACTTCCATATTTTTACAGAAATTTTCTGTAATTGGAATACAATTAAAGTATTGACACCCTGGACAGTTATAAATAGGAGAGATATAAAATAATATAATTAACATAACAAACAAAATGGTCGCTCCTCCTAATCCAAACAAAATCATAACACATTTTCTTGTCTTGTCAAAACTGCCAAAATGGATGTATGGCAGAATTGCAAATGCCAACAAAAATCCAAAGACGAAACCTGTCAAATGTGCCCAGTTGTCAATCCATGGTAATAATCCTAGTAAGAACAGGAAACCAATGAAAAGGAGAACCTTGGTTACTTCTAAACATGGTCGTTTTAACATCTGTATACTTTGTATAGCTTCTACCAATAAACAGGCTAGTATACCAAATTGTGCTCCTGCTGGTCCAACCTAAAACATTAAATAGATACAGTATAAATCTATGGTCGAGGCTTAATCTAAAGCCAAGTTTAAAACTAAGGTCATGTCTAAATACAAGGCCAAGTCTAAATCTACGGTCATTGTTGTGAATGTTAAATATCCCGGCAGTATGTCATTCCTGGCAAATCTGACAGTTGCCGAATTTGTTTTCTAGCTTATCATTAATCGTACATTTTTTAAGTTACTTGTATTTTCATGCTTTATAAAATGGTGTCGAGACATACGAAATCGTGCTTGCTTTCTTATAATTCAATATTATGTACGTACTGACAGTGATTTACATGATAAACCTTGACCGGTAAAGAACTATATTCTTACACGTAAGGATAAGGCATGCTAATACCTATAAAAACCAGATTTTTCTTATAGCAAAACCAATTTGAACTGATCTTGAAAGAATCGAAGAGGTAATAACACATACATGAAATTATATTCAACCAATTTAAAATATCGGAGTCTAAATCTAAGGTCAAGTATAAATCTAGGGCCATCTCTAAATCTAAGATCAAGTCTATATCTAAGCTCAAGTATAAATATAAGGCCAAGTCTATATCTAAGGTCAAGTTTAAATCTAAGGTCAAGTTTAAATCTAAGGTCAAGTATAAATCTAAGATCAAATAAAAATCTAAGCCCAAGTCTACATCTAAGGTCATGTATAAATCAAATGTCAAGAAAGGCTGACAATTTGTTTTCCTGCATCCTTTTTTATTATTTAGCTATTCTTTTTTATCATTTAACTCCTTACATTTCTAATTATTTATATTTCCTGGGATTTTCATTATTACTTGCTTTTGTTTTAAGTTGCTTTTTGGACATATAGCTTGGAACGATTCCAAGTATTTGTACGTCCCTGAGTTTCAAATGTCAGATTCTGATGGAAGTAAATCCAGAAAAGCACCCTGAATACACAAATTTATCAAGTTTTATTTTCATTTATTAACTTTAATAGCTTTTTCCTGTTATATTCTATAATAATTTTATTTAAAAAATACAATGTAAATAAGAAGTTCAAGTTTTTATTTTCTATACATCCCGTTAACTTTTCTACATCTCTCTAATCAACATGACCTACCTCAACATGATATGGAAGGAAGGTAGAACTAGCAAGATTGCCTGCTATACCAGACCCTACATAGATGATGGTCATACGTATACATCCAGTTAACTTTTCTACATCTCTCATTATCAACATCTGGAAGCCAATTGTTATCAGCAAGTGGAATAATCTGTAACCAAAAACAAATTTGTATTATATTGAAATATCTGGTATGTTATACGTCAAGAAAAAAATATAACAAATATATGAATTTGAGCTTTGACAAGTTTTGATAATTAGCTTAACATAAATCTGTTCATATTTTGCAGATCAATAAAAGATGCAGTTTACTTAAGTGTTGTTGTCAATGTAGCGGTATTAGATCTTTAAAAATGTGCAAGGCCTTGAATTTTCAGCAATCAACTCATAAAGTGTAATTTCTGTGAAATTAAAGATTTGTCAATCCAAGAAAATATAATTCAAAAACTTATATATTTAATTCTAACAAGTCTTTCCTTTTCTTTTCCTTAGATTTTCTTTTTATGTCATAACTGAGGATTCCTTATTATAAGTTGGATCCAATTTTTCATGGATTTTGTGAGGAAAGCTGAACCACAAGACTTTGGTAGAATCAAATATCCAAGAAGATACAATTTTTCTTAATATAAATTAATCCACAGTATATGTTTAAATTTGTTTCTTTTATATTCTATTCATATTCTTATTTTCATGTTCTTTAAATTACGAAAACAAAGCCATAATACAATAATAAAAAAAATTCATACCCGCCGTGTAAAAATATTGATGTCCATAGTCTGTAAAACTGATCAGGAATATTATCATCTGTGAATGGTATCATGCCACAAATCTGCTTCAAACACTTCACCTGATCAATAGTAATAATAAATCCTTTATTTCAATAGAAAATTTGATTTGATTTGTGCTATTTCGTAGCAGTCAGGTTTTTTTTTTTGGTGGAGCAAGAGAAAAACCACTGACCTTTGATGGGAAAACTGACAATCCTAGTCAATTAAGATTGGAGTAGAGGGTGCACCCACATGAGAGGGGTTTGAACTAGCAACCTCTGTGTTGACTTCAACAGAATAAACATATTATGTCCAAAGACTACTTGACCATAAGACCTTGCATTACATTCATATTTTACAACATAAAGTATAAAATTCAAAAATAAAATGTTAATACAACAAGAGTGCACACGCTGAAATGTCTCGCCTTCTATACTAATCATTGATATTATGTTGATAGTCCTAAGTAAAAAGCTAAGCTTTATAACAACTGTACCATAAACTTAACATTAACCAAGATAACTAAACAAAGACCAATGAACCTTGAAAATGAGGTCAAGGTCAGATGAACCATGCCAGGCAGACATGTACAGCTAGCAATGCTTCTATACAACATATATAGTTGACCTATTACTTATAGTTTAAGAAAAATAGACCAAAACACAAAAACTTAACACTGTGCAATGAACCATGAAAATGAGGTCACGGTCAAATAAAACCTGCGCGACTGACATAAAGATCATTAAATATTTCCATACACCAAATATAGTTGACCTATGGCATTTAGTATTAGATAAAAAGACCAAAACTCAAAAACTTAACTTTGACCACTGAACCATGAAAATGAGGTCAAGGTCACATGACATCTGCCCGCTAGACATGTACACCTTACAAACATTCCATACCACAAATATAGTAGACCTATTGCATATAGTATGAGAACAACAGACCAAAACACAAAAATTTAACTATAACCACTGAACCATGAAAATGAGGTCAAGGTCAGATGACACCTGCCAGTTGGATATGTACACCTTACAGTCCTTCCATACAACGAATATACTAGCCCTATTGCTTATAGTATCTGAGATATGGACTTGACCACCAAAACTTAACCTTGTTCACTGATCCATGAAATGAGGTCGAGGTCAAGTGAAAACTGTCTGACAGACATGAGGACCTTGCAAGGTACGCACATATCAAATATAGTTATCCTATTACTTATAATAAGAGAGAATTCAACATTACAAAAAATTTGAACTTTTTTTTCAAGTGGTCACTGAACCATGAAAATGAGGTCAAGGACATTGGACATGTGACTGACGGAAACTTCGTAACATGAGGCATCTATATACAAAGTATGAAGCATCCAGGTCTTCCACCTTCTAAAATAAAAAGCTTTTAAGAAGTTAGCTAACGCCGCCGCCGCCGCCGCCGGATCACTATCCCTATGTCGAGCTTTCTGCAACAAAAGTTGCAGGCTCGACAAAAATGAAACTGTTTTATTTCTATGAGGATTGAAAAAAAATATTCTTCAATTCAATTTATAATGGTGTAATGGTCTTTGTGTTTGCATTTTTCAAATCATTGAACCCTGACTTAGTGTGATATTTATATCTTAAACTCAAATCCTTATCCACTGTACATTTTTTTCTGTTTAAGTTGTCTTTGATGAAAATTGATTAATTTGATAAAGGATGTTTGCTCTTCTTGTTTTGTTGAATTTTTTCCAGATATAAGAATCCTCTGGTTTTATCCATATAGAACCATTAAACAATTTGCCCACTAACCCCTACTTTTCTTTTCATAATTTAATTACACAGAGCTTAAAAACCCATATTTGAAAATCTTATAACATTTTGTTATTTTTTCAATGTTTTTGAAGGGGAAAAGGTGCCAATGTTAACTGTATGAAAAATCTAGAAAGAGCCATTTCCCCTCAATTTTTCAATGGCTCTCAAACTTCCTGCATTTATCCATAGTTATCACATTTAAGATTGTTTATTGACATTCCTAGAAGTAGCATTGGCATCCCAAACTATAAAGTTTCACAAAATTCTCCTGCTCGAACAATTTTATCATAAACATCTTTTTGCATACTCTGTCTTGTGTAAGTGTAAGCTTGTAACATACTTGTGAACATAGGAATTTGTCTTCATGATAATATCCTTGCATGAAATTACAATGTTCTCTTGTGGTAATCATGCATTCCCCTTGTATCCCATGGCAACAAGGTCTGCCAGAAAGTTCACAGGTCATATGACGATCTTCTCCAGATACAAAACTGGTATTAGTTAATGGTGCATTGGTGTCCTCACAAAACTGTAAAAAAATTAAGACATTTTGATCTAGATAAATGCTTAGTAAAGTTTCAAAAAGTTTCAAAAAGGTTAACACTGGAAACTATCATTCAAATAAATCGATGATTTTTTTTTGAATCATTTGTCATTAAAAAGCTTACTAATATAACAATAAGGAGATGCGGTACGAATGCCAATCAGACTACTATCCACCAAATTTTGAATGAAGTGGATGAAGTCAATTATAGGCAACCCTAGGGCCTTCGTCAAAGAGAAAATTCCATACTGTATAGTCCGCTATAAAAGACCCTTACATAAAAATATGAAACAGTTCAATTGAGAAAAATGATGGTCTTATTCATAACTAAACAATATAAGAATAAAGTGTTATCACAGAGATATGTCTCTCCTTTTTGTAATTTTGATATGCAATTGTTGAAATCAAAAGAGAAATACTTTAAACATCTTACACAAATTATGCAAATATTCAAAGTCTATAATCCATGACTGAGTTACATGGTTAAACAATCTCCATGTAAATGAGATGCACCAATGCTAATACAACTGCATACCATATACTATTGACTTATTATAAGTCGTTCCCAAACCTAAATACAAATATAAACTTGTAAACTATGTAAAAGTTTCAAAGTCAATGAACCATGAAGATGGGGTGGGGCTCTATATAATCTCCATGGAAAGGATACTTGGAAATGCCAATAAATTTTCATACCAAATATCATTGACTTAACATAAGCATGCAGTTCATCATAAACTGATATAATCACACAAACTAATACATGTAAACTAAGATAAGTTTCAAAGTCACTAAACCATGACTGAGGGGCAAGGCCAAATATTCTCCATGGAAATGAGATGAGCCAATGCTTATACAACTGAATACAAATTAACATTAGCCTACCACAAATGTTTCCGCTTGATCTGACCTAATCACAAACTAATACATGTAAAATTAGCAAAAGTTTCAAAGTCAATATACCATGACTGAGGGTGCAGGGCCAAATAATTTCCTTGGAAATGAGATGTGCCAATGCTTATACAACTGCATACTAAATATGATTGACTTACCATTTGTAGTTCACCATAAACTAGACATAATCACAAACTAAAACATTGTTGATGACGCCGTCGCTGACACCAGAAACAGCATACCTATGTCTTGCTTTTTGACTCTGTCAAGGCGAGACAAAAACAAATATGAAAGAAATGAACCAAGTTTTTTTTACTATTCTGCTAAAACATGGTCCATTTCATCTGTCAGATTTTAAAACAACCAATTACTGCATAAAACACTTTATCATTATTGATATTTGTCACTTATGATATAACTCTGCCAACAGTTACAGTGATGGCAAGGACACTTCTCATTTAATGTAATAAAAAAACTTACAGGCCAGTTTGTTATGTCATTTTTGTTCCATTCAAATGGTGCAACTGAAGCTGGATTTCTGCAATATCTGTAAATAAAATTGTAATAAACATCTTATTTCATTATATATTCATTTCCAATTTGTTATTAAAAAAAATACCAGCAAATATAAAAAAAAATCCAGAACATTCAGGTTGTATAACTACCGTTAATAACAAAGTTTTGATATGAGCTGTCTTAATTAAGCTGTAAGGGAGAGAACTGTAATTTATTGCAGAAGACCTTCTGAAACCTATTCGGATGCAGAATAAAGAAATGTTAAAATAACATGAGTCATATAGTATTTCATGGGATTTTTTATTCACATTTATTACTAATCCCTTATCAAATGCACTAGTAAGATGTCCATAATTCAATTAATTTTCAAAAATATGATTAAAATTATAAGTGTTTGTTTTGATCACACATTGTTATCAATATTACTTCTATTAGGCCACACTTGAAAATATTTTGGTTTTCCCAAACCCTACCCAAAAGAAGAGACAGTGGGTAGGTAGGAAGGCAGTTTCTTTTTTTTATTTTGAAAAAGAGAACTGGAAGTGTCATATGTTTTTTTTGTAATGCAGATCTGATTAAAAAAAAATATATAATCAAGGCAATAAAAGATTTTGAGTAGGCAGCTATTTTCTGGGTAGGTAGGGTTAGGTCAAACAAACATATTCTTTATCATGGCCTTAGTACATACTTTGGATCTTGACCACACACAGCACCGGTCAGAAAGCCCAAGCTACTTGGATTTGTACTATTATACTTTTTAAATTCTGATATTGTTGTCTGCAATGAAAAAAATAGATTCAATTAACTATATATAAAAAAGAAGATGTGGTATGATTGCCAATGAGACAACTGTCCACAAGAGACCAAAATGACACAGACATTAACAACTATAGGTCACTGTACGGCCTTCAACAATGAGCAAAGCCCATACCGCAGAGCCAGCTATAAAAGGCCTCGATATGACAATGTAAAATAATTCAAACGAGAAAACTAATATAGTCTAGTTGATAATGTAAATATTATTTTCGATAAAAAATGTACCTAAATTAACCGATGTTGTTGTGTAGTACATCCTGTTTTTAGTTTTTTCTAGTCTGAACGAATTTTCAAGTTTGCTGGGCATAATATATAGACTTACAATGGTAGTAGGAGTTTTGTTTAAATAACTGCTTGTAGTAATTGGATTTTTTTAGATAAGGTGAGCAGTTTTTTTTTTATATATTTAAATTTAAAATTTGAATTTAAATTTGTGGTTCCATCTTTACCTACGAAGTCAAAAAAACTGGTATCCCACAATTAATAATGAATCCAAAGTTTTTTTCTTTCTAATATATATTTTACTTACACTACATTTAGACCTGACACTTTGTACACATCCAGATCCATCATTCCTTATACAACATCCTGAGGTCTTTTCTTCTACTAGGTCCTTAGCTATACCATTGTATATATTCTCGTCTTTTCTCATACAGGGGGAATATTTAGCACCAAGATGAATCAAGTCAGCCTAGAATAAAGAAATATGGCATATAAACTATTATTAAAATTAAAGGTTAGGATAATTCCATTAATGTACCAGAGAGGGTAAGAAAGGGAGATTTATTTTTTACCTTGGTTGTTGGTCATTTATAAAAGATATTTTGTTTATTTGATTAACAATTACTTAAAGAAAGTATATTCGTCATGGGGAACATTTGAAGTTCCTTCTTATCCTTCCACTTTAAAATGGAATAGCTCCCATATTTCTGTTTAAGATTTGAAAACTATTTCATATCCCATTTCTTTGCATATTTCTGATTAGTATTGTCTAATGACAATTAATCAACAGATTTCCATATGTTTGTACATGTATTAGCAATCTTTCAACTATTCAAGTAGCTACACATGTTACTTATATCAAATTTAATATCTGTTTGTACATGTATTAGAATTAAGCAATCTTTCAACTATTCAAGTAGCTTCACAAGTTACTTATATCAAATTTAATATCTTTTTGTACATGTATTAGAATCAAGCAAGCTTTCAACTATTCAAGTAGCTTCACAAGTTACTTTATATCAGATTTAATATCAAAATGGGAGATAACTCAATAAATATTGTAAAAAGATCTACAACAATGACCTGTGCAGTGATATAGTCACATAAATAATTATTTAAACAGTTGTGAGACTTTAAAGTTCATGCATTAAATCCTACCTGTTTGGGTCCAATCCATAAGTTTTCAGCCTCGGAAAATCGAACTTTCTCAAATGCGAGGTTTGGCATCATGACCTAGAAAAACACAATTTATATACATTGGATATTGAACTGTTCTTCCCGTTTCCCCTACTGTTTTTAAGTTTATGTAGAACTTATCATAAAACAAGAATGTGTCCCCAGTACACAAATGCCCCACTCCCACTATCATTTTCTATGTTCAGTGGACCCTGAAATTGGTGTAAAAACTCTAATTTGGCATTAAAATTAAAAAGATCATATCATGGGGAACATGTGTACTAAGTTTGAAGTTGATTGGACTTCAACTTCATTAAAAACTACCTTAACCAAAAACTTTAACCTGAAGCGGGACAAACGGACGGACAGACGGACGGACGGACAAACGAACGAACTGACGCACATACCAGAAAACATAATGCCCCTTTACTATCGTAGGTGGGGCATAAAAATATGTTTAAATATGTAAAATTATGTAAGAATTGCATCTGATTACTAAGAATGTGGCCTTTGCTTTCTTCTTTTTCTACAATGTGAAGGGACTGTGTTGCAAAGATCTGACTGTATTTACAGTTTATGAACAGTTAATGTTGTAGGTTTAGCATGGTTTGCTGTTTAGATGGAAAATGAACATTTAACCATAGTTTTGTACTCAAATGTTGATTGTTCTAACCCACAAAAGTGGATACTTATGTCTGGCAAATAATTTCCATTATTAGATTGACCATATTGCTATTTTCACACTTAGATCTCTCACAGTGTTATATATATATGTGACGACAAATTTCAAATGCACTGGTAGCTGTCTGAATAACAGAAGATTCCAACTCTAGCTAGGGAAATGGACACAGAATAGGACATTTCAGATATTTTGAGAAAATGTCAATAGGATCAGTAAAGTTGGCATCTATGTATAGACTTATGTCATCATAAGATTTTGTGACACTAAAATTTGATTATATTGATATTCTGTTGCTCATAAAATGTTGAATCAAAGCACTTATTAAAACTGATAAGTCTTATAAGCCTTGTATCTAAAAATAAATTCTACTTACAGATTCTTCAGTGACTCTCTCTGACACACCAATCGGAGCAATACCATATACAGCTATAGAGACAATGAACACTAAAAGCTGAACAAATGTCACCCAGAATGTAAAGTATGGTCTAAAAAAGTAGAAAGAACATGCTCTTTACAAATATCATCTTTAAAAGGTTAACCTAGATTAATAATTCTCATGAATACTATTATTCATCCTTGCAAAATCCTGATGTATAGAAAAACGCTATAATAGGTGTGTAGAAAATTAAAAATTTACTTGAGTACAAAAATGTATTTAAGAAACATTTAGTTTTTAGAAAATTGTGTGGGATGTTAGAATTATGGATATTGAAATAAATCCTGCTTTGTACAAGTTAAAACTACATACTTAAAAAAAAAAACCTATCAATAAATTGCTCAATTTATAATCAAAATTTAGATCTTGCCTTGGACAAGGACAAATAATCTTGAAAATGAAGGAACATACTAAATACTAAGGGGGAGATAATCAAGTTTTTATTAAACACACTAGACAGCTAACCAAGATATCAGTAAAACAGACACAAACAAAAAAAATCATTTACTCTCTTTCTTTACCTATGATCATCAACATTTGCTATCTGACTCTTAATATTGGAGTTCATTCTGTCACTTCTAAAACTTCTGTTAAATAGTCTACCAACAAAACCCATTCCAACTTGTCTAGTTTCTGGACCAACTTCGTTGTTCATTATTTGAGGGTTGATTCTTCTCATGCAAAACTCAGGCATGTCAAGTTCGTCATATGGAGTAGAAGGTAGACCTTGAGGTGGTTGCCTCCTCCATCCACCTGCTGGTCTGAAAAGATAAACTAATAATTTTAGTAAGTGGTATTTATAGATACTGTGGATTCATAATAATTTGCAGTTGCTAGTTTTTGTGGATTTGTTGGTAAATATTAACCACGAATTCAAGATTTTTAACAAAATATTATCTTCCCGAATGATTGTATACCTAATTCTAAGTTGACGGTGATTAATGTACACAAATATCTGAAAAAAAATTATTGCATTAATGTGACTTGCTGAAAATTGCACTTGTCATTTTAACTTCAGCAGAAAAAGATGATTTTAGAAACAAATTTGAATCCTTAATAGACCTATGATTTACATTTTTTTTTAACCTTTATCATATATCCAATAAACTAGACTGTGGCAATGACATGAATACCCCTGTTTGATGCCAAATTCGAAGGGCCATAATTCAGTGAAAAGTATGTATTCCAATTCAGGCTGTAATCCACAATTATGCACTTAAAAAACTCAAAATATCAGCTCATTATCTTCAGGCATAATTAAAATAATTCAAATCATCTGCCAATGATTGACAGACACATAATAGGATAGCAGTGACCTAATTGTTTGTGTGATATCTTACAAGTTCTCATATTCTCTGGACATCTTGTGTGTTGGTGGAGCAATAGGTTCATCGTAAAATACATCATCTACAAGACTTATTGCATCTTCTTGATGAGGCTGAAATCATAAATTCATTGTTACTTCAGAATTTAGGTAAATGTCATTTCTTTAATTTCTGTTATTTGATCATTCACTATCAAAGCAATTAAATGAAAATGTAATCAAATCTTTTCTGAAAAACTAATGGTCAGAGAAGACTTTATCACAAGATTTGAATACTGATATTTCAAAATATTTTTTTGTTATCACAAGGTATGTAATACTATACTGTTATTTGAATTCTCTTTCTTTTACTTTAAGGTATGAGGCAGATTTTACAATAAGAAGGAAATATTGTTTTTTTGTATCCATCAAAAAAGCAATTGCTGAAACTGTGAAACAGACTGTGTAATGGAGTAATGCATTATGTTATTGAATAAAATGTGTCTTTCTGAGTAAATAAAAATAAAAATTACTCTGTGTTTGTGTTTTTTGTTAGAATTAGAGGGTTTTCAATTTCAAAATATTGGACATGGAATAGACATCATGACCTACTTTACTGACATCCAGATTATTTGGAGTGGAATTTTGAAGTATTATTTATAAGTGGAGCCTAATAACATGGACTTATATTTTAATAAAAAGTCTTCTTTTGTGTTTTAATCATAACTTTAAGGCAGTTTTTTATTGGTAAAGGCTAAAAAAGGTAATTTAATAATATTGTTGCTAACGTCACGTCTTTTCCGTCCATTGTGGTATGTCACGATCGCAATTTTCTTGATGGTTCTCAGACAGCCCATTGTAGTTATTTTTATCCCGGGTTTTATAAATAATTGAAAATAGCAATCATATTAAATTTGGATGACATAAGGGGTTCAAAGGACTTGAGGAATCAATATCATTGGCTGTTTTATTTTTTGCGAACGTTACTCTCGACGTTTCCGTCCAAATCAGTGTCACGTGAGCAACATATATTTAGATCTGTAACTCTCCTGTATAGGAGTTACGATATCGCCCTTTGCAGAAATAGATTCGGAGTCAGTTCCTTCACATGATGGGGAAGCAAAGATGGTAAGTTGTATGTAATATCGTTACAAGAGGACCTTAAATGTATTCCGTCCACCAAAAAGACGTTCGCAACAAAACGTAATGTCATGATAGATGTTGCTAATGTTACTATTACGAATTGGTTTCTTGTGTATTCATTTGATATAAAGTACACCTGCAAATGACATTCTGTATATTTAGAAATTCTAAACCAGACTGTACAATTTTATTACTCCAGGCGTATATTAAACATCACTGTGTGCATACACTTTAACTTTTAAAGATGTTGTTGCTCATGTGACATGTCCAAATGTCGCTAACGTTACTCATTTTTTGGTTTCTTGTGTATTTATTTGATATAAAGTACACCTGCAAATGACATTCTGTATATTTAGAAATTCTAAACCAGACTGTACAATTTTATTACTCCAGGCATATATTAAACATCACTGTGTGCATACATTTTAACTTTTAAAGATGTTGTTGCTCATGTGACATGTCCAAATGTCGCTAACGTTACTCATTTTTGTCTCTGTCACGTTAGCAACATGAAAGTAGGAGACAGAACACAATACTGTAAAATCTGCCATGAATAATCTAAAAAAAAAATTGTTAAGCTTTGTTTTAACCAATTATAATGAACTGTGGAGCAGCATCTGCTAACTCTTTCTTTACATCTGAGGTTGCCCCAAGTTTTAAGTGCGATTCATGTTGCTCTGTCTCAAGTTTTCTGGTGATTTGTAGATTGTTGTGCGTCTTTTGGTAGTTTTTTGTTGTTGTCATGGTGTAAACTGTTAGTGTGTGATTTATAAGTTTGAAAGTAACTTTAAAATCTTCCACATATTTTTTTGCATAATCACTATAACAGAACAGTAATATATCATGTGACTATTTTCAAACAAATCTTTTTAGCAAATCTGTCAGATGATTAAGGAATGACTGTAATATTTTTTCTGTCTATGAAGAAATAACATAAAAAAATTTGGTGCACACTGAATAATGTACGTAGCGGGTAATTTAACAGTGTGCACCACATTTCTTATGTTATTTCTAATAGACAGAAAAAATATTACAGTCATTTCTTATAATTAATTTAAAACTCCATTTTAAACCGTAGACAAGAGTGCACACGCTGAAATGTCTCGCCTTCTTTACTAATCATTGATATTATGTTGATAGACCTAAATATAAAGCTTTATTACAACTGTCACATAAACTCAACATTAACCAAGAAAACAAAACATTGATCAATGAACCATGAAAATGAGGTCAAGGTCAGATGAACCATGCCAGGCAGACATGTACAGCTAACAATTCTTCAATACAACAAATATAGTTGAGTTATTGCTTATAAATTAAGAAAAACAGACCAAAACACAAACACTTAACACTTAGCAATGGACCGTGAAAATGAGGTCAAGGTCAAATAAAACCTGCGTAACAGACATATAGATCATAAAATATTTCCATACACCAAATATAGTTGACCTAATGCATAAAGTATTTGAAAAATAGACCAAAACTCAAAAACTTAACTTTGACCACTGAATTATGAAAATGAGGTGAAGGTCAGATGACACCTGTCAATTAGACATGTACACCTTACAATCATTCAATACACCAAATATAGAAGACCTATTGCATAAAGTATAAGAAAAACAGACCAAAACACAAAAACTTAACTATAACCACTGAACCATGAAAATGAGGTCAAGGTCAAATGACACCTGCCATTTGGACATGTACACCTTACAGTCCTTCCATACACCGAATATACTAGCCCTATTGCTTATAGTATCTGAGATATGGACTTGACCACCAAAACTTAACCTTGTTCACTGATCCATGAAATGAGGTCGAGGTCAAGTGAAAACTGTCTGACGGGCATGAGGACCTTGCAAGGTACGCACATACCAAATATAGTTATCCAATTATTAATAATAAGAGAGAAATTAACATTACAAAAAATCTGAACTTTTTTTTCAAGTCGTCACTGAACCATGAAAATGAGGTCAAGGACATTGGACATGTGACTGACGGAAAGTTCGTAACATGAGGCATCTATATACAAAGTATGAAGCATACAGGTCTTCTAACTTCTAAAATATAAAGCTTTTGGGAAGTTAGCTAACACCGCCGCCGTAGCCGCCGCCGCCGGATCGCTATCCCTATGTCGAGCTTTCTGCAACAAAAGTTGCAGGCTCGACAAAAACTCCAAAACTTAACTTTGACCACTGAACCATGAAAATGAGGTCAAGGTCACATGACATCTGCCCGCTAGACATGTACACTTTACAATCATTCCATACAAAAATATAGTAGACCTATTGCATATGGTATGAGAAAAACAGACCAAAACACAAAAATTTAACTATAACCACTGAACCATGAAAATGAGGTCAAGGTCAGATGACACCTGCCAGTTGGACATGTACACCTTACAGTCCTTCCATACACCGAATATACTAGCCCTATTGCTTATAGTATCTGAGATATGGACTTGACCACCAAAACTTAACCTTGTTCACTGATCCATGAAATGAGGTCGAGGTCAAGTGAAAACTGTCTGACAGACACAAGGACCTTGCAAGGTACGCACATATCAAATATAGTTATCCTATTACTTATAATAAGAGAGAATTCAACATTACAAAAAATTTGAACTTTTTTTTCAAGTGGTCACTGAACCATGAAAATGAGGTCAAGGACATTGGACATGTGACTGACGGAAACTTCGTTACATGAAGCATCTATATACAAAGTATGAAGCATCCAGGTCTTCCACCTTCTAAAATATAAAGCTTTTAAGAAGTGAGCTAACGCCGCCGCCGTAGCCGCCGCCGCCGTAGCCGCCGCCGGATCACTATCCCTATGTCGAGCTTTCTGCAACAAAAGTTGCAGGCTCGACAAAAACCATGAAAAAAACGTTGATGAAGTCACGGTCACATGACTAAATTATGTCTATGGGCTCATAACAAAATAACGTCAGCCAATCAGAAGATGCGTTTCATCCTAAATTAAATTATTCAGTAATACTAAGCATACTGTGGATTCATTATTATTAGTGGGATACATATTTCTGATGATTTCATGGATTAAAAGGTTAATCAAAAATATAAAATTTTTAAAGGCTGGTATGTTCAATTTTCCACAATCCATGAAAATAAATGAATCCACAATATGGAATTATAAAATATTTGTTTACCGCATATCCGTAACTTGCTGAGAGATCGTCTCCAAATTCCTCACCCATTCTAGCGGGATCAAAGCTTGCACTATGTTTGTAGGATTTTCCTCTAAGTTTCTTTCTTGAGGCCTGAAGAGAAATGAACATATTACTTAGTAGCTAGAAAATTGTTGTCAACATTCAATTTTATTTCATACTTATAGCAAATATAAAGAGATGGTATGTGTTTTGCCATCAATGGCAATTGTGCTGTAAAATCCCTCCATATTGATATCTATATCAGTCATATTGCAAAGGATTTATTCAACCCTCAACCAGATAATCTCTTGACATTTTCTTTGTGTTATAAATGTGTGATATTGAAAAGGTAATTAATATGCTCTCTTTGTTATTCTTTCTTTATATATGCAAGTGGAAATAGTGGTAGATCCAGTGGTGGTACCAGTGATTGGAACCCCCTTCTTTTTATGATCAATGCTTTTAAATGGAGACATATGGTTTTAACCAAACCCCCAACCCCTTTTAATAATGGCAAGATGCACTTCTGCGAAACAAAATACCATTTTCTGTGATAAGGTCTGAATACTATTCACTCTACATGTATATTCTTCATTTCTAATCAAAGCTTTGGACATCTGAAAATTCAATAAACTGAAACTTACTGCAATTGTACGAAGACCTTTCCATGTCATCTGCATGACAGAATCTTTACGTAACCTTTTCGGACCACCAGGTCTACTCCTGGCGTAAGTACTTGAACTGGATAAGGGTGTGGTACGTCTGGATGACATTTCACTGGGACGATCACGATGTACTCTACGGAGCGGATCATGGATATATTTGAATTGGTGTGAATTCTCCAAAAATAAATCATCGGATTCTGCTTTAAGAAGATAATCATCTTTGACTTTTCCTTTATACAATCTCATTCGTCTGTTGTTCCATCTCTGTTTCTTATCTTCATGTTCGTCATCCAAGTCTAAGCCGAAAAATCCTGTTAAACTTTTCTTTAATTTCCTGAAAGCATTAAAAAAAGAATTGACAATCACTTCTAAAATCAGTTTTTTTTTCCTTGCAAAAAATTAAATAAAGTAAGCAAACTTATATTTAATCTGTTGTTATGAACCTTCAAATATTATCTATGCTACATAATGGCCGCAGTAAATGATTTACTTTGTTCTGCATATTGTTTGTGTTTAAACAACATCTTTTAAACAAAATAATTATAGTCTTGTCCCCCAAAAATTTCATATAACATCTTCAATACTTGCGAATTAGACACATTTTTTTCTTATTTCAAAAGATTTTAGCATTACAGTGCCATGATGCTAATGGACCCTGGGGAGAACACTGAATTTATAACAAGAAAGACGACAACAGATTAATTTACTTTTCTGCTACATTGCAAGGAGATATTCTGACATAAGCTTATTTCTTAGACAATGTGTGTCTGTTGTTTTTATGTTAGTTGTTAATAAGTAGCTTCGTATCAATCTGATATGTCAAACCATTTCCAACTGATCTTAACAGTTCATTCTTTAGTCAGAATGTTTCACCATTGTTTTAAACTAGAGAGAGAATTAAGGTGGTACCTAACACTACAGGGAGATAACTCTTTAAAATCAGCTAAACGTTTTAATTATGTTGTGTTGTTAAGGGAATATTAAGCTTCTCAATGATCAAAATTAGTGTTTGTCAAACTGCTATATAACCAGTGTATTTTTTCTGATAAAACGGTTGGTTCAAATTTTTTGAAATTTTTATATTTTTGTCAAATGGTCAAAGTAAATACTTTGTCAAAATTTTATAAAAATTAAACGAGCCAAATTAATTTAAGTGAAGGTGTTGGGTACCACCTCAAGTCCTCATAAGTTTTTTTTAAATACCTGTCCCACGTCAGGAGCCTGTTTTCAGTGTTAATTCCTGTTAGCTGTATATGTTATATCTGTTTTTCATTAACAGCTATGTTGGGTTTTTTTTAGTTTAAAACCTTGATGAATTGTTAGACATTTTGTAGTTTTGGGGGATTGATATATATAGCTGACTATATACATGGTATGAGTTTTGCTTATTGTTAAAGACTGAATGGTGATATGTAATAAATCAATATTATTTGTACTTTGTTGGCTAGTTGTTTCATTGGCAATGATATCACATCTGTGAAATCTCCTTATTACATGTTACAGAACAGTGTTTTTAATTTCACATTGGCTTTTAGTACAGAACAGAGTTAGAAAGAATTGTACTTGGACTACATGCAGAAATGCACATTATCAATTTATAAATTAATTTTGGATGTAACGCGTCTTCTGATTGGCTGAAGTTATTTTGTTATGAGCCCATAGACATAATTTAGTCATGTGACCGTGACATCATCAATGTTTTTTCATCTTTTTCTATGGTTTAAAATGGAATTTAGAATTAAATTATAAGAAATGACTAATATTTTTTCTGTCTATTCGAAATAACATAAAAAATGTGGCGCACACTGTTAAATAACCCGTTACACGCGTTATTCAGTGTGCACCACATTTTTTATGTTATTTCTTCATAGACAGAAAAAATATTACAGTCATTCCTTAAATGTGTTCAAAACTCTTTTTTGGAGTGTTGTAAATCTTTCCAGGTAAATGTTTAAAAATATATATCATGTTCAGTTATATGATGTATATGCAAAATTATAAATAATTATACATTTTACTTTTTAATCAGATTAAATGCCAATGGATTTAAATTCTATTATCAATATTACATAATTTTATACTGTAAAATTAAAGATCTATAAAGAAAAGTAAACAATTTCCACCTGACATGCTCCCGCATAGAAACCTTGAATTTTCTTTATTTAAACAGAACTTTCACAGCTAGTAACTGTATTGATTCTGTTATAGTTGGTACTTCATGTGTGAAGTTTGGAAAATGTTTAGTGTCTGCTTCAATTGCTTACCTGACTAATATCTTTCATGTTGTATAACAATTTGCTCATTTTGTACCTGATGTTATTTCTTCATATAGTTAAAATTTAGTACATTTGTTATTACAAATAAAGAAGTTTTATAGGCAACTCTTATTTGCACCAAAAGTACTATTTTATTCAGACCCCATGTTAATACAAAAATATGATAGCGTTTAATTTCTTCGTTAAAAGACAGACAAAATATGAATTGCCTCTGTTCATTTGGCTGAAGTGATTAGAGGTTAGGGATTTTGGAGGTTAAATTTTGAGCATTTTGCAGATTCATTGTAGGCCAAAATAAATAAATTCCTAGATTATCATCCCCCAGCTGTGATTTCTTTCAAAGCCTTCAGGCTATATGTAAAATGTATACAATTGATACAGCTAGTTTTCCTATGAATATCTGAATTTTTCCATTCTATGCTTATATGTAAAGAATTAGCTTTTAAAACTATTATTACAGACAAGTTATAAAAAAGATCATAACTGGTTACTGCAATAAAGAGTATTAAATGGTACATTGTAAGAACATATCTGTAAATATTTATTCAATATTTTGTAATGTGTAAATTTCTCAAAAGGTTTAAGTGTCTTCACTTTCAACATATTTTTTTTATCAAACCAAGATGAATTTTAAAGGGGCATTAGCATGATTAGCTGTCATATTCATTGTCACTCACTTGACCGTACGTCTCATATTTGATTGATAACATACAAAAATGTATATCCCCAGATGACCTCTGCTGACGACTGTCAAATTAAAGGTTTCATGAATAAGATCAATTCAAACGAGGTTTAATTATTACAATTCAGTCAAACCTGTTTTAAGAGACCACTCAAGGGAGAGCAAAAAAGTAGTCTCTGAAGACAGATGGTCTTTTAATACAGGTTCAATTTATATGAAATGTACAGACTATGTACTACAGAGGGATCTTAAATTGGTGGTCTTTTAACACAGGTTTTTGCTTAATACAGGTGGTCTCTTGAGCAGGTTTGACTGTATATTATTTTATTCTCATGCAGACATAAATAAACTTATTCTATTGAACATTTGCACTGGTGAAATCAGATCCAATTTTACTTTAAATTATAAACTATAGAAATTATTCAAGATTTTTTCTAAAAGCTCCGTTTTTTAAATCCTGAACTTATTTAATCTGATGACAAATATATAATACGGTTGCACCTTTGAAAAGAGTATCACAGGTGCAAGTTTTATTCATATTCTTTATGAAAAAAATCTCATTAAAGATACCAGACTTATAATTTTGCACACCAGATGCTAAATACTCAAAAGTGTTTAAACATCAAATCCAGTTAGAAATTGAAGTGCATTGAAGACCAAAAATTACGAAAGCTTTTGCCAAATACATCTCAGGTAATCTATTCATGGGGTAGAAAATCCTAAAAATTATGAACAATTCAAAGTTAGGCAAAACAGTTAGTTCATGACCATGTCAATGATAAATCATGACAACACATACAGGTCATTACAGTTCATTTACCATGCTAAATATAATTTCATTCACCTTCCATACTATAGCTAGTACCTGTGCATAGGAAAGGTTGGTCAAACTTTACTCAGTGGCAGATCCAGAAATTTTCATAAGAGGGGGCCCATCAGAAATTTTCATAAGAGGGGGCCCATTGATTGCCTAAGAGGAGGCCCACTCCAGTCATGCTTCAATGATTCCCTATCTAACCAACAAAAATTTTCCCACAAAAGGGGGGCCCAGCCCCTCCCCTCAAATATGTCTCTTATTACTTTGATCATTCAATCTCTTCCCTGTGAAGTACTATATTTTTGCCTATTTTAAGGGAGATGAGATCAGTCGGCATGGTCAGATTTTAATTTTAGTCAAGACTTGGAAAAAATAAGGCTAAACGTTGTAGAAAAAAAAAATTGTAGAAAAAAATCAGAAAGGAATGGATAACCTCTGTTTATTTACAATCAATTACACTGTACCTTGAAGCTTTATTAAATTTCC
The DNA here is from genome assembly GCA_019925275.1 of Mytilus edulis. NCBI lineage: Eukaryota > Metazoa > Mollusca > Bivalvia > Mytilida > Mytilidae > Mytilus > Mytilus edulis. The sequence continues at coordinate 45,910,335 of CM034356.1, read as the reverse complement.
CCTCTCCAGTTGTACTTGAGGTACGAGTTCCAGGGGCACTAGCCGTTGTCATTCTGGAGAACTGTCGATCCATCTTATTACTGGTGGTATATTGTGTCCTACAATAATGAAACTAAAAATTGTTATCCACATCAATTTTAAACATTGAGAATCTTTTTTTTTTGGTTGACAATTATTTGTCTAATTACATTTCCTTTTACCGTACATTTTTAAATGCCTAATAGCCGTTAGCCCTTATGCTTAACAAGTTATGAAAATGAAGTATTACTAAAGAAAAGTATCTTATCCTTCATCATGTTCATGCAAAACTATGTAACAGTTCAAATGCTGGGTCAGACCTGAGGTGAGTTACATGAGAAAGTAGTAAATTACATTTCAATCCCATATTACTGTAAATTTTTCAATTAAGTTACAATTACATTACATACAATTACATTGGAAAATACAATTTAAAATGTAATGTAATTTTTTTTAATAATGTCATGAATGGGAAGAAATGAATTATTGAATTAAATTCAAATGATGATGATTTTTGATCAATTTAATATATATGAATAACATAAACAAAAATACAATTTATTGCAACACTTCATGTATCATGTACTACATGTATATATGTACAAAAAGTAAATGCACATGAATAAATAATGTGTTAATTCTTTTTTATTTGCCATTAACATGATTACTAGAGGACACTTTTCTCATTCAGTCCTAACACTGTTCCACTTTAAGGATGTACTTAGGTGAGGTTAGGTGAAAATTAATAAATCAAGAATTTAAAATTGATACTATAAGCTGGTAGAGCATTCTTTAAGGATAAAAATAAGCGAAAAATATTGATAGGTCATGGACCTCCTTTTCGAGATTTTTGAGATTTAAAATACAGCGGGAAAAGACTGACTTGGACTTTTACCTTATATTAATTTGCATTGGTATTATTTGGGTCCCAAAACAAAAGAAAGAAAATCAAGAATCTTCCAAAATTTTGGTAAATGACCTTTCATGGGCCATTAAGTCTTATATGAAAAAATAAATGGGTGTTATGGGGCAAAATATTTTACCTAGTATTGTATGGAAAAACACCAATACTTGAAGGAGTCTGAACATTTGACATGAATTCCAAAACCTCACCTAAGTACATCCTTAATTAAGAATGATTGCTGACTCTTGTTGAGTTGTATAGATTATTAAAAAATTAATTTGGTCTACATAAATTAAAATACTTATCAAAATAAAAACCAGGAAATACAGAAGTACACTAGGGCATGAGTAAGATTTAGAAGTGAACATGTTGAAAAAGATTTATTTTTTATCAATATAAATTGTAATGAAAGAAATTTTATTGTAAATGAATTTTAACAAATCTTGTTGATGTTTCCAGGGGGCATCAACATCAACATCAAATTCTCACAATACCAAAATGATTTCACGGTTCAACATTTAAACGATGCAGGAATCATATTTGCATAGTCCATTATAATTAGTTGTTTGTACCAATAAACAGCCATGACAGTAGAAATAAAGCGTTCTTTTAAGGTGCCAAATTTGTTTTGTCAGATTCAACATGTCTTTGTTGAATTGTCTTAATAGGTGCCACTTTGTGCTGATACTAAATTCAGTTGACAGTTGGGCAAGTTGTTCTGCATTTTTTCTATGAATCTTTTGGAGTCATAGGCCCCATAGAGGTTTTAATTAAAGTATGTTTACGACTTTAAATACATTTTCTATTCTGATATTCAGTAAATTGACATACATTTTATGACATACATTTTTTGTACATGGACAATTTGTCTGGCATTGGTCTATTTTATGGCTGCATGTAAACTTTGTCTTGAGCAATATTCTGGTTTTAAAATCTCTCCGCACACAGAATCCAAAATGGAATTAACTTATTAAGGGCTACATGTGATTACAATCATATACTACTTTTTGTAGTAATTGTGTATTACTATGATGTATGGTCAGATCATATTTTTTTGTATGTCACATGTTTTTGAACTTTGCATGGTTTTTCAATGGAAATCGTGACGTAATAATGCTTTCTTAATAATAATAGAACGAAAACTCGTTAAGACTAGACAAGGATACACACATTGGAGATACTCTTCCACTGCAACCAGAAATTATGATGCTATATCAAATATGGAGCATGATTTTTTTTTTAATTCAAATGCTGAAGAACCACATATCTTGCTCTTGTGGTCTGGTGTAAGACAATAGTACACATGTTCAAGTGTAAATTAATTTGTGGTGGAGCAAGTGAACAAGGTTTCGCCGACAGCTGTGAAAGCTACATGGTACGCCTTATCGTAGCTCTTGCCAATAATTAAAAAAGCTTTTCTACCTGTTATTACACTAATTATGTTAAATTCTTTTTTTCACTTACTTCTATTTAGGTTTATAAGCTAACATAAAGATCTAAATATAAACAACAAACTTGTGTTTACGGTTGATAAGCAGGAAATAACAATGTGGCCATGCGCAAAAATTAAAGTGCACCGGAAGTAACAATAAAATACAGTCGGTTAAGATTAACCTTGCAAAATTCAAGGGTGCTTTCGAGGACGTTCGCCCTTTGAGAAAAAAAGAAGACTTTTCTTTCAAATTAAACCAATTCAGAACCTGTATTTTAAGTCTTCATGTCACAAAACAATAACATACGCTCTTTGAACCGACAAGTTTTTATATAAACGGGTTTTTAAACTATTTCTAAGGGATTCATGTGATGGTACAAATTGCTTGAAGGTAGTACAATTATTTCAGTATCAAAGTTCACATGGTTAAATATTAATTTTGGAAAATTTGGAGTAGTTATAAGAATAAAAGTATAATTATGAAAATTAACATTCAGAAGAAAATTTTGTAAAATTAACGTTAAATTTGTTTTCTTGAGCTTTGTTTATGTATTAGAGTCAGAAACTTGTGTTTGCTTATCAAATTACCATATCTTACAAAATATGATCAAATAATATTACTTCAAATACAACAATTTCATAAATGTTTCTGTATTTTACTGTACATTGTTTGTAAAAGAATATTAAGATTGTATCATATCATCATTATTTTCCTTTTCTACCTATCCAGCAACATGAGCAAGTGTATCATTAAAAATAATGAACAATGAATGATAGAAATCCACTAAAAATTAAATCCAGAACCACACTAACTACTACTAAGACTTCGAAGTTCAACATTGATAGTAAAAAATTCGATAAAAAACGTTTGAGTGCAAATGATATGAACTTTCAAAGTCTTATTTCGGTCACGTGACTAATCCCGAGTTATCCTACTAAAAATTGATCACAACTTGGCCAGAATCCTCCTAGTAAAAATGTGGATATCCCAACTTCTACTGATTTTTACTGGATTTTTTAAAAGTCATGATAATCAGAATTCCAATTGCCTACTAGTATAGGTATTGGAATTCCAATTTATAAAGGGGGGATTTTTAGATCCCACTGAATTTCAATTTCTACTGTAACACATATACATGTCTGTATATCAAATCAAGACAAACAGACTCTAATAGGGGGATATTTCACCCATTTCCAGTATATAGATACGGCATCTTTCAATCGTAAAAACCTTCTGTCAAAGTTTAACTCATAAAATTGTATCTAGTTTTGACAATTATTTGTGTCTTTAAAGAAAACCTTGACACAAGGCTGTACATGTACCTTAATGTTAACTGCAAACAAACAAAAAACCAGTCCATTCATCAGTCAAATAGAAATACAGGGGGAGGGGGGGGAATGAAGAATAAAAAAAAAATGCTGTGAGTACTACTGTGTTTTGATCATAACAAGCTCATCAGTGTCCAAGTTCTTAATATTTCGCTAATGTAATTGACGTGTAAAACACTTAAACCATATGTCATATATTGTATATATTTTCGTTTGTCATAGCATATACAAAAGAAAATGTGGTATGATTGCCAATGAGACAACTGTCCACAAGAGACCAAAATGACACAGACATTAACAACTATAGGTCACCGTACGGCCTTCAACAATGAGCAAAGCCCATACCGCATAGTCAGCTATAAAAGGCCCCGATAAGACAATGTAAAACAATTCAAACGAGAAAACTAACGGCCTTATTTATATAAAAAAAAATGAACGAAAAACAAATATGTAACACATAAACAAACGACAACCACTGAATTACAGGCTCCTGACTTGGGACAGGCACATACTTAAATAATGTGGCCGGGTTAAACATCTTAGCGGGATCTCAACCCTCCCCCTAACCTGGGACAGTGGTATAACAGTACAACATAAGAACGAACTATACAAATCAGTTGAAAAAGGCTGTTGTTTTTTTCTATGGTCGGGTTGTTGTCTCTTTGGTACATTCCCCATTTCCATTCTCAATTTTATTAACTCATCAGATGGACAAAAATACAAGTGGACGTGGCCGGGTACTTGTACATCCCGACAACAAAAAGACACTAGGAACAGATCTGAGAGTACTCGCAGTTATCTGACAGCTAGTTCAAAGCCACTAACAACTAATAAAAAAATCATGCATTAAAGACTAAACTATTAATCCGTACACATCCAACATCCAAATAATTTAGTGTAAAGACGTCATAAACAGCCAGAGAAAAACATGCATGACCTTGTGCACTGCCAAGTTACAGGTATCGACAGATTGTAGATCCATGAATGTGTATATGTATATAACATATACTAGTAATATTTAGTTTGCATGACTTATTGTATATATGCTTCTTGCAAATAACGTATTCATTCATTCATTCATAGAATTACTTACTAAACATCATGTTAACTCCGCCGAATTTGACATTGACGATAACGGAACGTCGATCTAGCTTTTCATTGCAGGCTCGACAAAAATACATATGAATCGATCGCTTCTTTTAGTTTTTGCCGTCATTCTATTCGTAAAGAAATTCATTTTACTATGCTTTTTTCATTAATTGACTTTATCTCTTGAAGAATGAATGCAACATGTAACTTTTTTCTATATTTATGCCGATGCATTTCAACAAGTTGTAAAACATGAATTCAAAAGTTATATCCAAAATATAGGCCAATTAGTTTATTTTAATTCCGCCGTTAACAAAATGGCTACAGTGATACGCATTTTGTCTTAATGAAATGAAATGCGCAACTCTCCAAGATTAGAAGTAAACACATAAATGCACATATATTCTACGAGCTTAAAAGCCTTTGAAAGAGTCAATTTATGCAATTACAATTTTTTAAAGTTCCACTCCTATTATTTACGGTGGGTTCATATGATATTTCACCAACATCCTTATTCACAATAATGTGGGTCATGGTGACATATTTTATCAGAGGGTAAAATAACAAAAAATCCGTACTCAAAGGGAAATCCAAAACGGGAAAATCCAAAGCACATCTAACCGGAATAGAAAACAACTGTATGACTTGATATGCATTTCCATATGTAGAAAATGGTGGATTAAACCTGGTTTTAAAACTAGCCAAACCTCTCACTTGTATGACAGTCGAATCAAGTTATAGATATAACTGAAATAGTTGCACAAGTAAAGCAAAGTCATTATGAAACCGAAATGCAGCTCAGAATGACATATTTTTGTGTTCGAGATGCAAATTACAAAAACACTATCTTGAAAGATATACATTACATACCTATAAACATACTTTTTATATCCTACTTGATATCCAACTTGAGTCCTGGGAATATATCTAATTCGATTTGCATAATTGTCACAAGTCCTAAGTTCTTTTGCATAAAATCTTTTTCCATTTTGAGAACTAACACCATTTTGAGAACTGACACCATTTTTTCTGTAAACATGTTGATAAACCACCGGAATTAATCTCGACTTTCCTCCATAGTCTTCCATGTTATACTACCTGTGATGTTTATTAACTCGCTATTGAGTAAAGCTCATCATGTTGACATCATAATATACTGAACATTAACAAATATAACTTAAAATAAAATGTAAGAAATGCATGTAAAAAGTTTTAAAGTCACTTTTCTTTCTATAAAAAAAATAGAATTTAAGTCGATGGAAATATTTATTGAAGACTTTCATTTGAAATTTTACTATTACTACCCCTTCCCGATTGTTGGTTGGGTTCGAATTACTCGTGCGGTCTTTATTTTTCCACGTTTTGTTTTGTATACTGTTGTTTCGTCTTTTGGTCGTTCTTATTTTCAAGCCATGGCAGTGTCAGATTTTTTTTCCGACTCATAATGAGTTTGAATATCATTTTGGTATCGTTCACCTTTCTCTTCATGTAGTGACGATACAATACAATACAAAGTTTTTTATTGTCAATTATGACGCCCAATAATTTGAGCAGTACAATTAAGTTCAATTTCATACAAGTGATTACATATTAATTACATTGATTATTTAACAATTAAACAAAGTCAAGTCTTTTTCAACCAAATAAATTCTGCAGAAAAGATATATATATATATATATAGTTTTACAATATAATATAGATGGACAAACTACCGGTGACTAAACTGTATCTAGAATTAATTTTCTCTCTTTGAATAAAGTACACAATAATAAACTTACTTTTTTAATTATAACATTATCCTCAGATGACATTAACCATATTAATTTTGATTTATTTGGGAGGCTTTTAAAGTTTTTGTTAACCTATATATTCAGATCTTTTATTTTCTAAAACAGGACACTGAAGAAGAAAATGAATTTCATCTTCAACTTCAGTGTTACAAAATTTACATATTCTATCCTCCACTCGAAGCCCCACATATCTACCTCTTTCAATTTCTAAATTATGTGCACTGACTCTGAACTTAGTGAGCAGTCGCCTTTCATCCTCATTTAAAATTAATAAGTACTTTTCCATATAAATATTTTCTTTAAATAATCTGTAAGTTCTTAGTTTATTTCCATGCTGTTTATTTTGTCTATCATTGTAAAGTTCAGATTTCCAGATACAAGAATATTTCTGTTTTAATTTCCGGTAAATTAGTGATTTTAAATCCATCTTTGAATTTTTATCAAGTTTAAGATCTATATCAAGATATTTCATAAGAATAGCAATACAACTATACCAACTATTTTTGTTTAAACTATTTAGTGATCTAGAGACATTCAGGGCTTCAGAGAGAAGGATATCATCAGACTTTAATATATATTTATAATATCTAAACATATTTAAAATTACTTCAAGAAATAAGGGATATCTTCCCATTTCACCTAATACAGCTATATTTGTAGATTTTTTACCTAAACCCAAAGCAATCTAATAAAAATATTGATCTCTGATTACGTTATACTACATATGATGTAGTATAACGTAATCAGAGATCAATATTTTAATTAGATTGAACCCAAAGAAAATTTACAGAATTTGACATGAATACTTTCTTGTTTCATGTCCTTGCATAGTTTAAAAAGATTATGTTCATTTTTATTTAGTTTATTTATTACTGAAGATCCCCATATTTCACTCCCATATAACAACACAGGTTTCACAGTATGATCAAATGTATGTGAAAGTGTGTTAATTTTAGGTTTATATAAGTTTAAACTTTTTTTATATTTAAATAAAGCTTTCAATCCCCTTTTATATAAATCATCTTTAGCCTCTGTAAAGCTTCCACTTGCACTCACATAAATTCCTAAATATTTATAGCCCCATGCCCTTTCAATAGGTATATTATTAATATTAAATATTTTTTCATCTATAGTTTTCCTGTTTTAATAAAAACTACTGATTTAGTTTTCTTTATATTTATTTGGAGTCCCCATTTATCACAGTAATTATATAGTTTATCAATACACCTCTGTAGACCATCAGCTGTTTCTGACATTAATACTAAGTCATCTGCATACAATAAGCAATTAAGCTGTAAGGAATTTAAAATTGACATGACCCAAAAGACAGACAAGAACAAATTGTTCGTCGCTGGTACTGGTAAAGGTGGGATGCTGAGTCAAGATTTCAGAACAAGAAAAAATATACATCTCTATTTTTAAAAGAAGGATGTTAATAATTGCCTTGCAGATCTTATATATGAGGAAAGTCATGAATTAAAACTCGAAAGATTTACTTTTATCAAATAATTATTCGTATTTAGAACTCTTTCAGTAATATGAGGCAAAAGTACACACTTAAGTAATTGCATGGTGTGATTGATATGTTTTCAGTGCAGTGCTTGTAAATACAAAACTTTGATTATGACTGATTTTTTTCTGCTCAGCTTAGCAATATAAAACAAAGAGCCAATACTTGTGCACTCTGCTTAAGATGTAAACATTTTCGGATTATCATGATACAAGTTTCTTTATATGATCCGCTGGATTATAAGAATAAATTAGATTTAGACAAATTTCTTACCGTTTAAATTTTTATTTCCTTTCCTATTATTATGCAAATCTATGGAAAAAGTGTTTTCAATGACATAAGTTATTTAACTGCATTGAACCAAGTTAACCTCATACACAACAAAGTAATTTAGATTGGAATTCACAATAGCAACTTTCCCAATATTTTTATTGTTTGTTAACAAGTGTGGACACAGATGAGTGTGGATAGTATGTATGGATGTTTGACAGTGTCTTATGACAAAATGAGTTCTATGTTTTTTCTATATGGTGTTATTAACTATGTTGCACGATGACAACCAATCTGAGCATTATGAGTGTTATTTATTAAATTTTTTATGCCCCCACCTACAATAGTAGATAGGCATTATGTTTTCTGGTCTGTGGGTCCGTTCGTTCGTTTGTCCCGCTTTAGGTTAAAGTTTTTGGTCAAGGTAGTTTTTGATGAAGCTGAAGTCCAATCAACTCGAAACTTAGTACACATGTTCATTATGATATGATCTTTCTAATTTTAAAGCCAAATTAGACTTTTGACCCCAATTTCACGGTCCATTGAACATAGAAAATGGAAGTGGGAGTTTCAGGTTAAAGTTTTTGGTCAAAGTAGTTTTTGATGAAGCTGAATTCCAATCAACTTGAAACTTACTACACTTGTTGCATATGATATGATCTTTCTAATTTCAAAACTCATAACTGCTCCAAAAGTAATCTGATAGAATTTCAAGCATTTTAAGCCAATATTATCAACATCTACTAATGAGTCTTAATATGTCTACATATCTAAAAAGTCATAGTATTCAAAAGGTAATGCAAAATTATTCCTTTTCATTTTTTTTGGTTATATGGATACACATTTGAGTGATACATGTACCAATACAATATTTGTTGTGGTATGAAAGTGCAGTAATTAGCATTTACTGTAACTATGTTAATTCACACAAATTGAAAAATAAACAAATGAATGGACCAGATGCTCCGCAGAGCCCAGCTTTATACGACTGCAGAGGTCGAAGCCTGAACAGTTGGGGCTAGTATTGACACAACATTCAAGCTGGAAACAGCTCTGAGTTTGAATTGTGATTAAATAGATGACACAGCTTAGGTTTCTGACACAGAATGAATGTGGTCTAATGAACTTAAATATTTGTTTTGCTTTTGTGTTAGGAGCAATTCACTATGCTGCTGAATATTAATCCTTTCAAACAAAAATATCTAAAGAAATTTTCTTTTTAATTTCTGAAATGAGAAACATTTAGAGGAGACAAACTTCAGTTAAGAGATCAGAAACTAAAAAAATGTATAATTTTTCCATTTGTAAAAGGGCATACCCTAGAAAGTGCTTGCAATCACTGAATGGTTATTAATGACTGCTTTAATTTATCAGTTGGTAATAAAGTGAATATTGCATTGTATATTGTATAATTGATTTAAGTTGACTGAACAAAGAAAGATAACTCCAATTTTCAAAGAAGATTTCATAAAGCATTGGTATTAGGTAATTCAAGAACCATTCTGGACAAACTCCAATTAAGGGTCTTGAATTTACAAAAATGTTTGTTTTTGGTCCGTAATTATTAGACTGTTTGTCCCATAACCCACACAATATATCCGAACCTTCTACTTATGGTATTAAACATTGTGGTACAATTTCAGAACAATTGAAATACTTATACACAACTTTTTAAACCGACACTAGATTAAAGCTTGTTTTGGGCACCTTTGTACCCCTTATTCCTAAACCTTAGGGACCATAACCCCCAAAATCAATCCCAAGCTTCCTTTTGTGGTTATAAACGTTGTGTTATAATTTTGTTGATTTCTGTTGACTTATAATAAAGTTATTATCCAGAAACCATCTTTCGGACAGGATACCAATTTACAACCCAAATTTTTTGTGGTTGTATAAAAATGTTGAACATGTGCAATGAAGTATAGTTTTAGAAATCGATTAGGGAGCTACCATTTGATTTTTATGGGGGGGGGGGGGGGGCTAGGATGAAAAATTTTGTCCTGCCTTTTTTTTTAGTTGTAATCTCTGTCCTGCCTTTTTATTTTTCAGTCTATTCGGTCCTGCCTCTTTTTTTCTTAGCTTATCCTGACTTTTTTACAACAATTGTCATCCTGCCTTTTTTTTTTTTGCCAAGTTACTCATCCTGCCTTTTTTTTTTACTCAAAATCCTGTCCTGCCTTTTTTTTCAAATTTCATCCTAGCTCCCCCCATAAAAATCAAATGGTAGCTCCCTTAGACTGGATAGGCCTTATAATTTTTTTCCCTCCTAATTGAAGGACCGTTTACACTCAGGGCCGAGTCATCAGCAGGCAATACAGATGTATTAAAACAACCTAGCATCATATTGCTAGTAGTGGGAGTAGCATTGTCCGGTAAATTTGTTCCCACTTTTTTTTATAAAATGTATGGTTCAAATCAAAATAGAATGCTTTTATCTCCTGAATACTTACATTGTACATAGAGATGATACTACTTTGACAAATCCTTGTCCATTAGAATTGTCTGTCAAATCTTAATTTCACAAAGAATGAATTGCATAACAATGAACTGAGCTCAAAGCAAAGTACTTTAATAATACACTTAGACAAAGAGCTAAATCCAGTGATATACTTTGTACTACAGGTCCTTCATGACCATCCATCCACCCAAACCATATCTCAATAACATTCCATACTACATGATTGGATTCAGAAGTCCTGAAAAAGACATGACTTTTTTTATCTTGTTTTAAGTATATATGCACAGGTTAAACCTTTATTGTGGATATAATCATTCAGTATCTAGCAACTATCAATTTGCTTCATGCACATATTGATATAGGTTGATTGCTCCTCTGTTGGAAATTAGAACACACCTCCATCTAATTTTAGTCAACTGACGAAGAAAAATTCAAAACTATATAAAATGTTATCTAAGACTTGTCAGTGTCTATTTCCTTTGCCACTGAATAAGATTCCATATTTACAACCAATGAAAATCAAATATCCCTCTAATAGACTTAGCATTGAAATCGTTTTCTAAAATGGTAGTTATGTGGAACCTAGAACTAAAAAAATTGAAACAATATATCTTAAATATTTCAAATGCATGTACATTTAATAATTCTCCAAAATTCACTTTATTTTTCCTTTTTTGGTTTTCTGTTGGAGACTGTATATTGACCTCTATGTAGCCTTTTCAACTTATAAAAGGGGGGATACATTTCCATAGAATTAAACTTTTCTGAAAGAATTGATTCCATTTATTTTCAATAAACAATAAATATTGAAGTCTATAACAGGCATCTAGGAACAGGCTCAACATTATTTCTAAACATGTATTAATATATACCAAAATGTGGACAAACCTACATTAAATATTCTACTTCAAAGACTTTAATTAGTGGAGTAGATCAAATTAAAAAGTCACAATGGTTAAAAACTCCAATGGCAGTCTTTCCTGCTAAAATCTTGATGTGTAGAATGTATTATACCATTTTTGGGTCTATATACTGTCCTTTAAATTTAGGTCATTTTGACACGGCAAAATATGAAAAAAAATGTAAACTATGGTCTGGAAAGCACACAGTTTGTGATATTTTAAGGTATCTTTACTAAGAAAACCTGCAAATCTCAGTGGCAGATCCAGAACTTTTCAAAAAGGTGTGGGGGCTCTGATGGACCAGAGGGTTGCCCACTCCCATCAAGCTTCAATGATTTCTTACATATATGTCATAAGCTAAATTTCCCCCACCCCCTTGGTCTGTCTATGCATCTGTTTATCGTTCTGCGAAATAGTACTAATACTAATTTTTCCCCTCCCTTACCTGGCCCTAGACAGTTGCTTACCTTTGTAAACATTTTATAATTATAGTCAGGTATATATTGATTGAGAGTAACTTACATAGTAGTTAATGGGACTCTTTTTCACACGGTTCTGTGAAATATAATACGGCAAATATATACCCGTACATACTATCCGCATAACACAGAAATCTGATAGATTTTCACTCCTCTGGGAAAAATCAACCTGTGAAATGAAATACCATGCCTGGAAAAAAATTACCGGGACAAATTATCCTCAGGATAAAATATCACAGAGGACGAAATAAACCGTTACATTACATGAGAAGCCGGTTTGGTTACAAATAATTATGTCACGTGAAGGCGCACTGACGTCACAATTTGCATTAATTTTGCAATACACTACAGTTCACTCATACAGAACCCATTATCATGCAAACATGCAACGTGAATGTGATTGGTTATCAAATAATACAGAATTTATGCACGTACAGTTAATATAGAAGAAATTAGTTCATCAAATGTGAGTTCGTGATCTTGTGGTTAAGACCGATGGCTACAGTGCTGAAAGTCCTGAGTTAGATTCTCACTTGGGGTGCTAAAAATATCAGTACATCAGAAGGGTAATTTTCACCCTCTCACACACATCTTTGTTAATGTTCCGGGATTGTTGAAAACTTGCATATTCATCAATATTTGATTTTGTGGTTTTAACAATCCAGACAGACAAATAGCAATAAGGTGTTTAGGAAAACATGACCTAAAACCTCCTTCATATATGACAAAAATACATGGGAACTCATATTGAATGGTCAAATGTGTTCAATATGAAAATTGAAATTAAGATGGTAAAATCAAATATTAGCCGTTACTGTAAATGGACTTAAAGTATGACTTTTCAGCAAATTTAAAGGGAAATGACACGGAAGGGGCCAAATAGTGTTCAAGGGGAGCAAATGCTATTTAAATTAGTATGCAGGTTTTAAATATAGAGGGAAGTTGAGTCATCTTTTTGGGTGAAGTTAAATACTGACTAGTGTGTGGTTCTCATTGGGTCTAAGCGTGACCAATATTGACAATTTTTCGCAAGCGTGAAACGTGAAAGTCAAATTATTGTGTCATGAAAACGGGAAATGAGGTCTGTCGTGAAAACGGGAAATGGGGTTCTGCAGGACCCCGGAAATGACAAAAAAATGAAAATTGCTCATGTACATAGTGTAAGCGGGATATGGGAATCTGACAAAACAGTAAGTGGGATCTGGGATCAGAACACCACCCCCCCCCCCCCCCCAATGAGACCCCCTTATGTAGATTTACCTTCTAATTCTATATAAAAAAACACAACTAAGAACTACGTTTAATTCACTTTGACTACTGATATGCAAACCTAGAAATATTTCATAAAATAGTGATTGAAAGATTCATAACACTTTGAAAGGATAATTCAGACACGTGTTACGCGGGGAGCATGTTTTAAATTTGTTTACAAATAATAATGTCACGTGATCGCGCACTGACCTCAAGTTGCATCGCCCTTACAATTCACTAATACATGACCATTTTCATGCAAACATGCAACGTGAATGTGATTGGTTATCATATAATACAGAAATAATGCATGCACAGTTTAAGAAGAAATTAGTTCAATAAATCGATGTGATTTTCACTTTTGACACGAATAGGTCGGGTTGACATTACTGTCATCGGAGATAATATTGAGATAAATGGGATAAAACGGACCGTCAAAAAGGTCTAGAGGAGCACATCAGTAGAACCTTAACATTAATAAGTAATACTTACCAAAATTTCTCTAATTAAAGAACTATATAACTGAAAGATGATGATGCTATTATCGATCCGTTGAATTCAGGGTCAACGGAATTTTTTGCGTTGCGTTTAAATCATTGAGGCCATCTATTTTTATTGCGGGTTCCACATATATAAATCGGAATTAAAGAAAAAATGGAATGTTGTTAGCAGAATCAAAACAGAAATGATGAACATTGCAACATTTTCAGCAAAATATAAATAGGATGGAGGATCTGTGTATTCACATTATTTGTAAAACTCTCCTTATTAATGTGAAGCGTGTGCTTTACATCGAGGCTTGCTATGCTTATCATTGACGCCACAGTACTTCAACCAATCAGACAATGTTTATTTTGGGCATTTGACTTTTTTTAACTCAGATTTTGGAATATTTTAATCGAAATTATAGAAAAATGGAATGTTGTTAGTACATATAAAATAGAAAATGATGAATACTTTTAGCTAAAGATAATTTGGATGGGGGTTCTGTGTATTCACATTATTTGCACAACTCTCCTTACTGATGCCATATTTTGGAATTTCCGTGACCTAAATGGTTCGCGAAAATTAATATTTTTATATATAGTATAGTAACAACTGTGTCAAATGTGCATTCATTTGACACAGAATGCACATTTGACACAGAATTGTTTTACATTTGTTATAACGAGGCCCTTCATAGCGGACTATGCGGTTTTGGCTTTGCTCATTGTTGAAGGCCATACGTTGATCTATAGTTATTAATTTCTGTCTCATTTGGTCTCGTATGGAGAGTTCTGAGCATACAAAACGCAAGTTTGACAGACCAACCACAATTGTGAGAATACTATTGGCTATAACGATTATATATACCGATCGATTCTGCTTGTTGAACACGGAACCTGCATGAGATTTTAACAATATAAAGGTTATCGTTCTTATAAAAACTGGAAAAGAATATCAGCGCGAAACGACACAAGTAATTTTGCTCAGACCCTTATTGTTTTACATTTGTCATTTCGGGTCCTTTTATAATGACAATACAGTATGGGCTTTGCATATGTTGTTGAAGGCCATGCACACGATGACCTGATGTTGTTAATATCTATGTCATGTGGTCTATTATGAAGAGGTGTCTCATTGGCAATCATACCACCTCTTCTTTTTATACCTACCGATTTTTTGACATTTATCCTTCAAGAGATATCTGCTAAGTGCAATTTCCTTAAACACGGTATTTCGTTTTAAATTCTGAATGATCATTATAGTAACACTTGACCCAATTGTTAAAAAAATGTTCACAATTTCATAGATCATTGAATCTTGGTCAAAGTCAATTTTAATGATTTTGCTAAGAGAAATGACCCTGAGATATCTGATTATACATTTTCATCCCTTGGTGTCCGTCGTCGTTTTAAAAAAAAATAGAAATCTGAAATTGCTAGTCTTATTAAAATGTATCCAAACCCATCCACAATCATCATTGTGTGCCTGCCATCCAACATGTTCGCCATGGTTTTAAATAGAACACAGCGGTAAAATGCTTATTTTGTATTTTTCTTGAAAACTCTGGTAAATAGAGAAAATCTTACGAAGCAGATATGCCCAGATATATATATTCTTCATTGGGGGGGGGGGGGGGGGGGGGGTGGGGGGGGGGGGGTCTTCATTGACACAAAAAACTACGCAAGAATTCTGATTTGAACTGTTGTCCTAAATCATTTTTCATTTTTGCCTATTATTTGAAAACTGTAATAGATAGAGAGAAAATTTAGATATAACAAGAGGCTGTCACAACGACAGCAAACCGGATTTATTAATTAACATTTATTTGTGTCCTGGCAATATCACAAGAACCATTACTGATGAATGGTGAAAGTGAAAATCGTCAATATCAAATTTGACCTCCATTTTGTCATCAGTATCAACATATTAAAATTTGAAAAGCTTAGATTGAATGGTTCATGAGTAAATGCAACAACGTGAATGGAAACGCCATTTTACGATCTTTCAAGAACCATAACTCCTGAACGGTAAAAGTCAAAATCGTCATTATTGAACTTGACCTCCATTATGTCATCAGTAACAGCATAATAAAATTTCGGAAGCTTTGGTAGAACAGTTCATGCATAAATGCACGGACACGACTGGAAATTAACTCCATTTTTCAATCTTTCAAGAACCATAACTCCTGAACGGTAAAAGTCAAATTTGTCATTATTGAACTTGACCTCCATTTTGTCATCAGTAACAGCATATTAAAATTTCGGAAGCTTTGGTAGAACAGTTCATGCATAAATGCACGGACACGACTGGAAACTCCATTTTTCAATCTTTCAAGAACCATAACTCCTGAACGGTAAAAGTCAAATTTGTCATTATTGAACTTGACCTCCATTCTGTCATTAGTAAGAACATACTAAAATTTGGGAAGCTTTGGTAGAACAGTTCATGCGTAAATGCACGGACACGACTGGAAACTCCATTTTTCAATCTTTCAAGAACCATAACCCCTGAACGGTATTAAAAGTCAAAATCGCCATTATTGAACTTGACCTTCGTATAGTTGTCAGTAATAACATATTAAAATTTTAAAAGCTTTGGTTGAACGGTTCATGAGTTAATGCACGGACAACATTTGATTGCCGCCCGCCCGACCGCCCGCCGTACATCCCCAAATCAATAACCGACATTTTTGTCCCAAAAATCCTGTTAAAAATGGTTAACAAGATCTACAAAAAGTCAATATGGCTGCATGCAGTTGTCTTGACAACTTGTTATATGAGTAATTGCGATCTGTTAAGGATGATTTCGACTAAAAGAAAAAAAAAAATAGAAATAAAAAAGAAAAGAAAAGAAAAGAAAACTTAATCAAGATGGTAGAAATCATCTATTATTGATCCCTTGTAAGATTTATTGTCCTCACCATGCTCACCTCAAGTTGAAAGATGATTGAGGGTCTGGATGGGGGGGGGGGGGGGTCTGTTATTCTGTAAACATTTAATTTTCACCCCTTTTTTCTCTAATCTTTAAAAAATTAACCCCTTTTTCTCTAATCTTCAAAAAATTAACCCCTTTATTCTCTAATCTTCATTTTTTTGGCCCATTATTCTGTAATCTTCATTTTTTAAGGGCATTATTCTTTAATCATTTAACCCCATCCAAACCCTCATGATTTTTTTTATATTTTTTGAAGAAACCATAGAGATCGATTGAATGATTGTTGGTGTTTAAACACTGTTGATTATATCGTTGCAGTCAGTTTTATTGGTGGAGGGTTCCAGAGTGCAAAAGAGAAACACCGAACGTCGGCAGAAAAACTGACAATCCTAGTCAATTAAGATTAGTGTTGAACATATCTGCCACATCATTAGGTCGGAAACATCCTACACAGTGATCAGTGTGCTGGAGTTTCTTATTAACAACATAATTGTTGAATTTGGAGGTAGACTTCTGCTACAAACGTCCGACATTCCTATTGGAACGAACTGAGCGCCTCTCCCTGTCAACATCTTCTCATTTTCCTTCAGAAGCTTATCAAAACAAGAAGATCAAGGAATCAAGACTCGGGGGGGGGGGGGGGGGGCACGTCAAACTTTTTTTGGTAGGGGTGAGCAGCTGAGACATCAAGTACCCCACCCTTTTCATATATTTTCTTTATCAAAAATATATACCTTGTCATATATCAATTAACCAAAAAAAGACCTGTAGATATATTTGAATATTTTATCATCTTCTGGTACATATGTATAGATGTTTTTTGTCCGGCTCATCATCACGTTTTTGTTAAGAAGCATCAAAAATAAATGTATAAACATCTGATTAGTTTCAGATTCTTATGATATAATCAAGCAAGTGATAATATTAACCTAATGGCTATTGATATTATATGTCATGAATCTGAATTTCTCACCCTTTTCATATACTATATAGAGCATGAAAAAGTGACCTATTCAAGCGGCTCATCCCTCAGTACCACTAATTATATAGCAAGTGCCCCCCTCAAGATCATTAGTAATTCAAGTTCACATTCAGATATATTGATGATTTTCCTTGCCAGTACCAATCCAAACTTTTCTTATTCCATTAATATATTCTCCTACTCCATTCACCATGTATTATCACGTAAAGTTAAACACCATGTTTTACGTTTACACTGAGGAACAAAAATAAATGCTCCGGCAAAAATACATAGTTATCCGACGTATCTGATCCGTTATTGTTTCTAAAATTAGTTCAGTTAGGGGAAATAATCTACTTTGAAAAAAGGGAAAGAAAAGTCATTCCTCAACAATTTAAGGTATAGGACAATTGAGAAATATTGTCACATCTTTTTGATAGAAGAGCTTAATCAGGAATGCAGTATAGGAATGTACTTATAAATCAATATGGTACAACTTAACGTAGAGGCACACGAATTTGATCAGTAGACAGTAGTCAGTACTCGCATCACACTCCGTATAATCAATATTAAATTAAACAGTAAACAGGATGGGAATGCAATCCCCTCTTTTCCCTCAAGGTGGTATATCCCTTAAATTAGAGACTGTCCCCCAGACATATAGTCGTTTTGATGTTTTTTATGTGAAAAAAGAAAAACTTAGCTTTTTAAGGTTCATATTGTAACGTTTGTGGGTCATCATAAATTCCCCTTTTTCTATTTTTAGATACTATATATAACTATAGTTGTCCGGTCACTTTTTCGCGGGGATCGTTTATCTCGTGCTTGAACTCAATGTCCAGACTTGGATATTTAAACCTCGTCAGGGCAGTATTTCTTTAGATTGGGGAAAACTTTCGTACTGGTAAGTTGTACTTTAAATTTCAATTTATTTTGTATTTCGATGTTTGACTTAAATATTTATTTCTTTACATTTGATATATTCTTTTCGGTCTCGTAGTCAAACAGTTCTAAAATGTTAAATTTACGTTTCCGTTCCAGAATAAATAGAGGGAATTGTACACTAGCTTGATATTTTATGATTTCGGGTTTATAAAGAGATGGGTTTCATTTTGATAGCGATATTTAGACAGAGGGTTAATCCGAGGGATATTTTGGAGTAACGGTCGTCAATCTACGGGATTGTTCGTGCCTAATTACTCTGAAATAGAATTTTGTATTATCGCATGTTTTGGTTTTGGATCTTGAACTGGTCAATTTTATTGAAAAACGTTTTTCAAACATTGCTCTGGTTGGATTGAAAACTAAACGGGAAATGCGATGGTTTTTTTTTACTGGATCGATTTTTGTTCCCTAGTCATAGAATAATGAGATTCATGTTCTAGTCTAACAACGTCGGTGGGAACCAGTGGGTATAATTATTTTGTCTCGGAAGGTTGACGTCACAACTTGATTGATTGGATTATAATTTAGTTAAAAACGAATAGTGTACAGCTCTCAACATTTTAAGTAAACGGACACTTCAAATTCTAGTATCATTTTATTTTATTCAATTAGATAGCACTAAGGCCAAACGCTTCTTTGAAATGGTTAACTTGTATGGGTATTTTTCACCGCATTGTTTGTCCAAAAAGGGGAAGTTCGAAAGTGTATTGAAATTCTAAATTGATATTTTTGCCCTGGAGATACCGCGATATGATTTATGTATTTATGTTGTCTTTGTCTATTAAATATGAAACTGTTTTATGAATTTTGGTCATTTGTTATATGAGCAAATACATTGCTTGGCAAATCGTCATCATTGGTCATTTTTAGGTTTCTTATACCTGTCACTTATTGAATTTATTGTTTCGTTGTATTGTCAGTATGCTGTCAGAATTCCTGGAGCGAAAGCACAGGCCGAACCCTCTCTACCAGTAACGTAAACGGCTGAGCTAGCGGGGTATAATGTCATGAGACAGATTATGAATGAAAAATACGGTTACACACGAAAACCCATTTACGTTGCAATATAATATCAGATTCATAACAAACGGACAAATATGGCTGTATTTACATGCCTAAAACTACTCTGAGTACAGACTTACCTGTGAAGTTGGAAAAGTTTCCATGCCTAGCATCCACTAATATATAAAAGTTGAGGGCATACGATACAGTTACAGGGGAGGTAATGACGTTGCTAACGTAAAATGTTATTTTCGCGACGTCAAACTGTGACTTACCGGGAAAAGATGCATTTTTCGACTGATTTTTATCATTCAAACTGATTTCACTTGAAAACGAGTGCATGGACCCCTATTTTTTAAAACGACATTTTGTTTCATTTTGCCCGGAGATTATGTGGACCAAATTTTATAAAACTGTAAATAGTGCAATTTTTTTAATTTGGATAAATATACAGCAAAAATTAACGTTTTTTTCTCAATTCATGACCATTTGATAGATATGAGTCATTTCTGAATAAAAAGTGCATAATTTTTTTGAATACTCATATAATACAGAAATTACAAATTATTTAACAAAAAACAATTTGTGTTTATCTTTTATAACAAAAAAGTTATGTCTTTCTTTCGAAAGGGAAAAAAAGGCCACGAATCCGAGTTTTGAGCAAATATTCATAATTTCGACCTCATTTAACTCAAAAAGTAACACATGAAGGTATACTTTTTATTACATATTTGATTTAATCAGGTAAAAAATAGCCTATATGCAAATTTTCATCAACTTGTAAATACGGGATCAAAACTGTATTGTATGCCCTTAAATGCATTTTGTGTTTCAGAAAGATAAAATCTCTTTTGGATTTTGATGGGCATTTTTTTTCCTTCATGCATAAGGTGTGAAAATTAACTAAGTTGTGGTACAACTTTGAGATGCTCATTCAGGTAAAAAAACGGATTGTATTGTTGTGATTTTCCTTAATTGACATGGACAAGAGGTATCTTCACAACTACAGGTGAGTTAAAGAGTTTATCTGAGTCAGTGAGTGGACAGTATCAAAATAATTCAGGTGTTTGTTTATTTTTACACCTTCTGCAGAAAGGAAAAAAATGCCCATCAAAAACCAATCTTTCTTAAACACAAAATGCATTTAACTTTTATATATCTAGTGGATGCTAGGCATGGAAACTTTTCCAACTTCACAGGTAAGTCTGTACTCAGAGTAGTTTTATAAGACATAATGTATAAGACAAGTAAGAACACATACAAAAAATAAACAAAATGTATTATCTTTTTTCTACAAAATAGATCGCTTTCTACTTCATTTTTGTGTATGACTTGGTAGCATTATATCCACATAACTTGCTTTTGACCAACAGACCAATGAGGAGGTGTTAAAGATATAATTTAAGAATTTACTTCTCTTTTCAGGTATTACATACACAAACAATGGTTTAACAGAATGTCCAGTTGGTTTAAATGGCAAGGAAGAATTTTGCCTGTGAATGGACACCCAAATCTATTATATTGACAATAGTTATTGGTACTGTGTTGTTCAATGAATGTTTTATTTACATCATACAGTGTTTCAGATGGCCTGATATTGGTCTAGATGATTACAGGTATATATGGATTACTATCTAATTATCACTGATAATAGTGATGTACATCATGTACATTTATAATCAATTGATGCTGTTTTACACCAATTTACTCACTCTTAGTTATATGGGGAGGTGGTCAATTTTGATTGGCTTAGGAAGCCAGAGAGAACAACAAACTTCAGCAGGAAAACTGGCAATCCTAGTTTATTTAGATAAGAAGTTGCTTACACCTGCTATGGGGTTTTAACTTACAACCTCTCTGTTGACTATTCTGACACCAAGTCCCTTATGTACATTTAGTCTTAGATGCATGATTTTTTTATTAGTTGTTAGTGGCTTTGAACTAGCTGTCAGTAGTTGTGAGTACTCTCAGATCTGTACTTAGTGTCTTTTTGTTGTTGGGATGTACAAGTACCCAGCCATGTCCACATTTATTTGTAGTATTTGTATTTTTATCCATCTGATGAGTTTAGCCTTTTTCAACTGATTTTTATAGTTAGTTCTTATGTTGTACTGTTACACCACTGTCCCAGGTTAGGGGGAGGGTTGGAATCCTGCTAACATGTTTAACCCCGCCACATTCTGTATGTATGTGCCTGGCCCAAGTCAGGACCCTGTAATTCAGTGGTTGTCGTTTGTTTATGTCTTACATATTTGTTTTTCGTTAATTTTTTGTACATAAATTAGGCCGTTAGTTTTCTCGTTTGAATTGTTTAACATTGTCATTTTGGGGCCTTTTATAGCTGACTATGCGATATGGGTTTTGCTCATTGTTGAAGGCTGTACGATGACCTAGAGTTGATAATTTCTGTGATATTTTGGTCTCTTGTGGAGAGTTGTTTCATTGGCAATCATACCACATCTTCTTTTTTATATGTACATTTAGCAAGGATTTTGCTGTTACCAGTTTAACTGGAAATTCTTTGTACTTCATGGTAACCTATCAAGTCAAAAAAAGTAAATTCACAGTTATGTTATTTATACAACAGTCACTGTCAGTAAGGAAATATTACTTGCTGCACTATCTAGACATCCAGATTGAAGCATCCAAGTTGTCAGAATTCTGAAATGTTAGATTGATAAATGACATGATCATATCTTTAAGAAAATAAACATATTTTTTACTGCAGTTGCGTGAACAAGATGAACAGATGTATGCTTTATAAACTTTCAGTTTTTCGTTTTATCCCTGCTCACAGATTTGGTAATATACAGTACTGCATTCACTTTGTCCATCCCTCCCTTTGTATGTCCTCGTTTAAAACCATATCTCTTAGAATATCAGAATTTGAAAATGTTTTAAAATTTTATTTTTAAGAAATTATGAAGAAGAGCAAGTTATATTACTGGTATCTGATCCACAGCTACAAGGGTACCAGATGGAACCAAGGTTTCCCATAGGAGCATTTTCTAGATGGGACATAGATAGGTATATAACAAATTTTTTAATGTACCTATAGTAAAGTTATACAATATCAAGTGGCCAGGCTGCCACGAGTAAATGAGTCTAGGTATATTTCATCATTCATTCATTTGAAGTACATATACATATGTATATGGTAAACAGATTAAAATATGGCCTTTCCATATTGGCCTGATTATCATTCCCAGTCCTCTTAGATACTTTGAAAAGGTGACAGGTATTGGTAAAGATTTGTTCCTGTTATCAGTTATACATGTAGTAAACATGTTATAAATGTAGTAAAAAAACACATTTAGTTAAAAATATTAAAGGGATAATTCGCGATTTTTCGCTTATCATCTTATTATGTTCATAATACCATAAAAAACATATTCACCAAGTTTTATTTTGATATGAAATCTAATAAAGAAGAAAATTGGGAATTATTAATTTTATTTCTTGAAGCTTCCTGACTTATGTGACGTAGTTTAAGTCTTTGATGCATGCCGGGAGTGAAAATATCTCATTTAAGTCTTGTTCGTTAACAATCTAATTACGCGACTTTTGGTGTAGCTATTAACCAACGAAAAATAAGTGATAGCCATGCAACTTTTCAAATTAGATCGTGTGGATATTTTAAAACGAATTTTAATAATAAAATTAATTCATACATAGAACATTTTTATGATTTGTTTTGTACAAATACTTTAAACAAACATATGAAATTGACATGATCAATAGTGTATTAAAAATACATGTTTGTATTCTGACGTTTTTGCTTCATTACAGCAAACATTTTCACTTGCTTGTACGGTGGAAATAAAATGTGTATTGTTTTGTGACACCTAAAGAATGTTGAATGCGTAGGTTAACTCAAGGTAATTAAAAGATTAGCATTATGTAATTCTAATCCTTTGATCCTCATTCAGTGAAATCTAGGCGTCACGGTTCACTGGCATTCAGGTGTGAACAACATAATTGTAAACGGGACTCCGACAAAATTTCAGACACATGAATGTAAAAAAAAAAAAAATAATTAATTAACGGGAATAATAAGATCGCACAATAACTGGATAGCTGTTGTATATTTTTATATTTTGCATAAGATCACTTTTTAATGAATTATGACTTTTGATTACTTTAGTAACGATAAAACACTGAATTATTTTAATTGAAGAATTTATAAATAAAAATAGCCTTCTAAACACGAGTTTATGAACTAAAAATTGTACTATTTCAAATAAGGATCGGCAGCCTTAAATATTTCAAACAGATCATTAACAATTGCAATTATATATTTTAGTCCATCCAAAGTGATCTTTAATTACCTATTTAGAAATTAATGTGCTCATCAAAATATTTTAAATCTGACAACACATGAAGACTTCAGATATTTAAAAAGAAAAATGTTTAAAAAAATTGACAGGAAATTAAAGGATCTAATTGGAATGGAATCGACAAATTACGAACAGATATGCTTTTCAAGTGTGAAAAACATCAACAAAATTTATACATAATCGGGAATATGTCCTTCTTAAAATACTCTTCGTCTCACACCGTAACTATATATACTACTTTAGCTATTTGACCAACGATGTATAAAAAAAGACAACGAATTTAATGTCATCCTTCCCTATTTTTTAATGTAATTATAAGTCTGTTTCAACTGGCAAGAATACCACTAAAGCGGACAAGCAGTTTCTTTAAATTGCTGTCATTGAATATCTAGAGAAAAAATAAATCCCGAAATTGATTTGAAACTTTGATACTCTATAGTTTTCCCGGAAAATATTCACATCCCTCGGTATAAGTGTACTTCCAGTGGCGTATGCATTTTGGAACAATTGTGACGAAGACGAATTTCTTCCTTTTTTCGAGAACAATCTAATTGAATTATAAATGTCCATAACTTCGATGAGCCAAATAAAGTTATATATCGACCTGTGTTTAAATCTCTTCTTCTTCTCCTTCTTCGTTTGGTATACAATAGTCTATCGACATTTGATGATTACTTACTGTTGGCATACGTGGACTTTTCATTTTACAAAACTTTTACCCCAATTTACGCAAAATATATTATTCTTTCTTATGTTCTATGTATAAATGTATATATTTTAATTTGCGCTATAGTTCCGTAACTTATAATCCAGGCGTATATACGAATGGTCGACTAGTGCGTACCTTTTTTTAAATCAATATATTTCTGGTATGTTCCAATCTGTCCTTCACCATTGACAACGAGTATATATTACATTTTACCAAATTTACTCTTGGATTTTTTTTTTATTTCATCAGATCTGTTGGTTTTTTTTGGTATTATTTATATTTTTATAAATAATTTTCTTTTAACCAGAAATGTTATTCATAAACAAGCGTATATGTTTAGTAATGACTATATATTATATCACTTTCGGACACGCAAGATAGAGATGTATATTATACACCTAATAGTTCAAAATGGAAAGTTATAAGTTATCGGCCGTGTACACTTATCAATACACTAAGAAGTGAAACGATGCATGAATTTGCAAACTCGACAGGAAATCGCTTGAATACCTGGACGTGTCACCTCACACCCCCTACAATACCTTTGGGAGTAATACCTTTAGCCATGCGGGTGATCAGTGGAGCGAAGATCCTAATTTATTTGAATAAAGTTTATTACATAAAAGAATTATGAACTAATTAGATTGCCGAAAACAATTCAAGTTTCACGGAAGACTTATTTATGATTTGAAATTTTGACCTTTTCACTAATTCCTATATTATCAGTCTTAAAATAACAGATCATGGTTATTAAAAAAAAAAAGAAAATTTTCCGTATCAAGTTAACTAGTCGGATAAAACAACCGTACGATTGACGAGATATCGACACGCAATTACGACTACATCGGGTTACTGTAGTTCTGGTCCTTAGACATATCGCGACTGCAAATCGGACAAGGTGACAAAATGGCCGACCGGAGAGAATTGATACACTAAATTTAAAATCGATGGTGATCTCTTATCTAGCAGAATAAAACTTTAATACCTATGAATTTGAGCATTTTTATACAGAATAAACATAATATCAATTTTTGATTTTTTTGCGAAGTTTCCCTTTAAGATCCCTTTACACAATATAATAATGTGTAAAAGATATTTAGTTATAACAAATCTTTATGCAGCTTAAATCATGGAAACATAATATAACAATGCCGTACCAATATTCAACTGCAGAAAAGTTCAGATTGCCATGCAACTTACTCATGTAGAACAAACATCGGTAATTCAAAATTTGAAATATTAAAGATAAAAAAGAAATGATGATAAAAAAAATAGTATACCTGCATCTTCATTGATTTATAAAAAAAACCTTTTTCAAAGTTTGTAAATAGAAAAATCTTAAGAGAAAGAAGTAATCTATTGAGTACTGATAAATGGCACAATTTTTTTCTACTGATCTTGTAAACCAGTGCATTACATGTATAAGCCATCAACATGTAACATAATCTTGAATTTGTATAGCAGTTATTCTCATTTTTTGTAGATATTTAACCCGAACGTTTGGCTTAGTCTATCATCATGTAAAACCTGACATTATATTATTCCTGGGTGATTTGATTGACGAGGGTAGTACAGCTTCAGATGAGGAGTTTTATTATGCTTATCAAAGATTTAACGATGTGTTCTCACCAGCTCAATATACTAAAGTAAGTACATGTATAAGATCTGTAATTTCAGAAATTATTGCATGCATTTATTATTGCATTTTTGTCATTTTAGACTAATATGTCATTTAAATTTTTTGAGATATTGAGAAAAATCCTTTTTAATTCATATAACAAATTTCAAAATGCGAGTTTAACCTATTGCGATTATAACCCTCTCCATTTTTCACAAAAATCAAAAATTCGCAAACATTTCTGAATTTACAGTGAAGTGACAGTATACAATTAATTGGCTTTTGCCCATATCTATTTTGTCTTAAAACCATGTTTACTAAAACATGTTTGCGACATTACAAGTGATCTTTCTGTTACAGATTCCAGATTATATTAATCTTTTTATTTATCAATAAAATAAAAGACAAACGAAAGACTAAAGTAATTTTACTATTATCAATAGGGATATAATAGGAGTGAATGTCCGTAAATGAAAATGTTTTTCACCCTTTTTTGTGTTTTTGACAAAATTTAAAGAAGATAGAATGAAATTGTAAACAGAAAAAATTATCAGATTTACAAGATCAACAAGAAAGATTTAGATGAATTCTATTCTAGTCTTCAATGTTGGAGATTGAAGAAGCGCATAACCTAGGAGATCAGCACATGTTCTAAAGAGCCTCTTGATCTTTTCTTTAAATATGATCAATATAATTGAATTTGATGTATCTTAATATTACATGCTTTCTATTTTTTAATTAGAAGATATATATTCCCGGTGACAATGATATAGGTGGAGAAGGCAGAGACTTCAGAACACATAAAAAAGAGGAAAGATTTGTAAAACATTTTGAAAATATGACTGGTGTGTCTACTTTTGGGTTCATAGATTACATAAAGGTATGGTTGTATAGTCACATTTTTTTGTTTGGTCATTATTATTTAAGCTGATTGTAGTTGTGTTGCAAAGCTAAGAATGATAAATAGGCCTTTTAACAACATGATTAAGGGGGGAATACTCATTCTTTTCTTTTAAATTATCTCCCCTTCAGGAAAGTACTTTATTTCCATTGTTTCAAATTTTTTGAATTTGTGATGTCAGAATTAACACCTATTAAATACTGGTACATGGCAAACATTCATTTTCATTGGGCATTGTTAGTACTATGAAATATTTTAATTCCCTGAATTTGTTTTTAATAGTTTATAAAATCATTTGCTAGTTGATGTTATTATTCCTTAAATCAACTTTATATAAAAACATTGAATCTCTCTTAAAGTAAACAAACTTGAAAAACAAAATTATAATTTTCAAAAATATATATTTTCAGAATATGAAAGACTCAAAAATATAAATGATATTAATAATATTCTTTGAAAATTACAACTTTATTTATCCCTTTCAATGATTTATTATACTCTGATTCATAGGTCTCAAAAGAACTTTACAAATTTCTTTTAAGCAAGCATTTCTAAAATCATGAAAACCCTTTGTTTAATTTAAGTTGACATAGTTGATGCCAAATACTCTTTGAAATCTATATTTGTCCTTTACAGTTAGATATGCAGTTTCCTGAGCCAAGATTTCTTGAGAAAAGAATGCTTGCGGCATCATTTGGAAACAAACTTGGTCCTGGTATTCATATTTTCCTCACACACAACACTATTTTACCAAGAGATAAACCTTTTGTTATTTCTGTAGGTTTCAAGTCTTTGAGTACTATTTAAAATCTGTATGTTATGTGTACAGATATCAATTTTCACACATTTGAATACTGTGGATTAATATCTTTTTGTGGATTGAGGGAAACAAGTATTTTCACAGATGTTTGATTTCAGGATTTTGTCAAAGTCTGAAAAAAACCAATTTTCATTCATCGAACTTTAAGATTTGGTTAATCTGAACCTATGAAATTAGTGAAAAAAGTATGGAATGAATAATGAATCAACAGTCAAAATAGTTTTGACCAAGTTAAATAATTAAACTTTACGATTGTCATATTAGTCTCGAAAATTTTAATTGTTTAAAAATGAACTCAAGGAAAAAAAAACATATTCAGATGTGTGAAAATGGATATATTGTAAACAATAATCTGGTGGCTGCAAAAACAAGTCTAATCATCTTACTTTTATTATATTCTAAACTTGCCTAACATATTCATGCTTTTTGTAGCATAAAGCAGCAAGGAGAACACTGCATGTATTTTACATGATTTTTTTTTTTTTTAAATGTTTGAATAATTTCACTTCCACAATATGCATATAAGTAATGTATTTATAATGTGTGAATATGCAAAAAAAATCATTTTTGTTTGTATATTTGCCAGTTGATTAAAACTTTAAAATCCTGTAAAATACATGTTGAGGTAATACAATTGTAATGTGACATACTTCTAATGCAACAGTGATATTTTAGATTGGTAAACTGTTAGTTTTCTTACTTATCATATTAAATTGTTTTGGATAAGAAAACATTTTTAAAACATTTTACCTTTTAATTCAATTTCAGAGATACCGTCCAAAATTTAAAATAAACTTGGCATAATACCCTATGAGTTTGACATAAAATAATTGTACGAAACTGTTGCATAAGAAGTATCTCTATCATCATGTTCATAAAAGGCCTCTTATTGATAGTTTTAAAAATGAAAACATATAATTACAGAATCCAGAAGATATGGTGTGGGTGGTACGGCCAAGAAAAGCCTCCCCTGTCCATGTTTTGGTCAGCCATTTATCTGTTCTAGTCAGAGACAAAATGAGAGTTAATCCTGTAGGTTTTTCTCCAGAATAGAAAGCATGGTTGAATGTTGCTACATCACAATGCATTGTTGATTTGTTTAAGATCTATTTTATTCATTTGCTTTAATTTCACGGAGGAACCCATTAGTAGACTGTAAATGTAAAGGGTTACTTTTTCCTAATACATTTTCTTACGAGGTTACCTTTTGCTTAGTCTGCATTGACATCATATGCAGGAAATCATCCCCTGCAGGAATTATTTAAAAAAAAAAAAAAAAAGTGCAAGTTAAATGTTATGTGCAGATTTTTTTTTAACCCAGTTGAAAAGTTGAAGCGTTATTTTGATTTCATGAATTTTTACTTTTCATTTGTAGTAACACATAAATATGTAAAACACCAAGTCTTGTAACAGAAAATGCACATTCTAATATCTTCAGAGCTTCCATTAATTACCTTAGTGAATAATTATTTACATTTTTTATGCTGCTTTATGTTATTTTAGCGTTTCTCATGTCACTTTTAAATATTTATGCTTCAATGTTAATTACTGATATCTTTTATTTATCTAATGTTTGAAATAAGAATATACATGCGTTTTTAACTTTTTATGGATAACTATGTTGAAATTATTTATGCTTGTTAACTGCTACAATCCTTTTTACTTTACTTTTTGCAATAAAAATTGTTTGTTATTTGTCTAACATTTTACAAAATAACGTACATGTGTTTCAAGCAGTGCAATAAAACTTTTTTTTGGATAACTAGAAGTTTTTTCACTTATTACTCAGTACACGTTACCTGATCAAAATTTGTTGAAAACAGAATTTGTTTTATTTCCTATGCTAATCTATTATGTTTGCCAAAACACAACCGTTATTATTTTGTCAATATTTTTTTTTTAATAGTTTATATATTCTTGTAATATTTATTTCTATTATTAAGCTATTTTGTTGCTTTTATATTTGGCGTTATATCACATATTTAACAAATTTAAAGTTTTATTATGTTAATAGTTTTATAAGAAACTAATGTAAAATATTTTACTAAGAAAATTAAAAAGATGAAGAATTTTTATACTAGTTTCTTAAAAGATAAATTAAGAGCTGCTGAACCAACGCCTCTTATGTTTTGTGCTGGTAGAGTTCCCTTAAGTGGATACCAGATGGTATGCAGTTTTCTTAAGAGTTGTTGTCAATGTAGCTGTATATAGTTTCTAAAAATGAAATATTATTAGTTCTTTACTTTATTTTGTAGATCTTGCAACAAGTCCGTCCTCACCTGATTTTCTCAGGACACTGGCATAAGGTAAGTTGTTGAAAAGTATTTTCAATTTGAATACTGCTTTACAAATACAAACTAAACATGATCATACAGGTGTTATACCAAGATAGAAAACTCTTGTCACCAGTCTTTGTAGATAAATAAAATGGCTTATACAATACATATGTGTTTTAGAATATGTCATTTGTAAACCTATTTGTTTCTAGTTAATGGTAATACTTGGTCACTGTCTTGTTGCTATATACCTGACATTTACTTTTATTGATGAATTTTTTATTAACTTCCATGTAAGTTTTGTTTGCATATCAAATCTTGAAACAATTTCCTGTTATACGAGGCAACCTCAATTTGTTGATTCTTGATAAATGAGAGAGCCTTATTTAAAAAGGTTTCAACTCCAAATATGACAGCTGCTTTCCATACTCCTTTCATTGCAACTGACCTTATACAATTTTGATGTCTGTGGAAAGGGTGTATTTTTATGCTTTGTAACTATTCTATTTACTTCTATTCAGGATCAGCACATATTTATTTTATATGAGCTTTTCATCATTAAATTTTACTTAATGCTGTAACATTGCTGTTTTTGTCATAAACTTTTAGAAGGAACATACATGTATATGGGGGGTATTTTTATAAAGACAACAATCCCAAACAGTATTTGGAGAATATAAAAGGAACTCTGATTGCTGTGTTCAATTATGACATAACGATTTCAATCCGATCAGTCCTTCCGTTATAATTTTGTTTTTACCATGGTAGTGCTTTCAATTTTTTTTTGCAGTTTCTTTTCAATTATGAATGAAGGTGACAACACATCACAAAATGATGACTGAGCTTGATGAATAGAAAAATAAGAAGGTTGAAACAAAGACCATTTTTTCGGGAGGGTACAACATTACGTAGGGCATGGGATATTTAAGCTTGCTCACTGAAGGTTCTTTCATTTTAAAAACCCTACACATTTTAAAATACTGCACTGATTGAAATTTGCAGGCCACTGTATTTCTGTGCAATGATTGTATGAAAGATGACGACTCATCATGGAGTGTAAAACAGAGAAACATAGAAGACATGACAGGATGGATGGTAACAAACTTGACAGAGAAACCATTCTCCATCACAGAAATCATGGTACCTACATGTAGTTATAGAATGGGAGTGCCTCATATGGGATATGGTGTGGCTATAATTAGTAAGTAGACAGGAAAAGTTACACTCTAAAAAATTGGTAAATATGGGGGAAATGACACTTATAAGTAGATAAATATAGGATATGGTGTGGCTATAATTAGTAAGTAGACAGGAAAAGTTACACTTCTAAAAAATTGGCAAATATGGGGGAAATGACACTTATAAGTAGATAAATATAGGATATGGTGTGGCTATAATTAGTAAGTAGATAATGGAAGTAGGATACTCAAATAAGAATGTAGATAAATTTGATAAACAATGTGCATGCGTTATAGCCATGTTATTAGAAAATGTCAACAGGGATAATATGAAAAAATTATATGATTGCCTATGAGACAACAGTTACTGTCAACCCGAGACCAGATTTATAATTATCTAGTATGTTAGCAACTTTAGGTCACTGTATGGCTTCTTGAGCAAAACCCATACAGCATAGCTTAAGTCAAATTCCAACTATCATCAGTGTGAAAAGAATCAAAATGGACGATCACTTAGTACATGAGAAAAATCTTGAAACCATAAATCAGCATATTTTGGAGGTTTTCACTACAAGAGAACTTAAAATAATAAACAATGAGTCATTTGCATTCAAAACTCATCTTCTTACTTATGTTTTTTTATTGAATAAATTTTTGAAATGCAAAGTTTGGGCTTTTTTGGTCAACTTTTTTTTAATTTAATAGTTAAATTTATTATCTTAAATAAATTGTTTTGAAACCTGTCCTGATATGAGAACTGATTATAGAATAATTAGAGTTACATTATTATATTCAAGTGCTGTTTATTCTTATAATGAAATGAAAGGGATTATTAAAATATTTAATTTAATGTGTTGACCCTTCCAATTACATATAATTTGCATGATTGTGTTTTACTTTTCAATAAATTGAATTAGTTTTAATCCAAAATTCTTTACTGTAACAGTTCATTTGATATTACCTGTCAGAAAAAGGCTAAATTAAACACCTTGTATATAGGCTAATTTCATTGTTTAATCAGAATCAGTTTTCAAATGGTTCTAAACATGATGAATCAGGAGATTTATATTTTCGTGTGTTTAAATTTAGCACATTCATCTTAAAAAAGACTTCAGTCAAAATAACCCAATTTATATTTTATATCACAGATATAATCACTTATAATAATAATAATGTGTTTCCATTTTTATGCCTAGACATTTTAGTGTTAAACCTGACTGTCTTTTCCGCTGTCCCAATTTTGTTTCCACACTTTAACATTAGTTTTCCTCACCCAATTTTCATGAAATTCCTACACGAAACTTTATGCTCCTGGTGAAGTCAAATAGCTGTTCATTTTCTCTCAATTTAAAAATTGCAGGAAATGAGGATACCAATCTCCCTCTGTTAAAATATGCCTCTTGTTTGCATGGCAAAATAAATTGCATTTTTAATACAAAATAGTCAATCTGAAACAACAAATGTCATCCGTTATAATGAACAGCAATGATAAAATGTTATCATAGTAAAAATATGTTCCTTGAAAAAATGAAGAAGGTGTAAGTTCCTGATTAGTTTTGCTTTTATATATTGTATTTATTTATTTAAAAAAAATATTATGAACAGTAGATATTGATTTCAATAGGCTAATTAGCTTAGCAAAATACAATTTTATTTGAATATTTTTGCAGGAAAGAATGGTGAATTGTCCTATACAGTTTTATGGACTCCAGCGAGATATAAAATGTTATATGGATATTTAGTGGCAATATGCGTATGTTTACTAGTCTGTCTGACCTCTAAGTTGTTCAGAAAGAGATGACATCAGAAGATACTCTAAAAGTATGGGTGATTTCAGTCAGCATTATATACTGCAATGACAAAACCAATCTAATATCAGATTTGTTAAAATTGTACCAGTAGTATGAAATATGTATATTTTCCCTATTTTTCTGAAAATATGACAATATTATATATTTTTACATCCTAGCCAAGATTTCTGCTGGCATTTTTTATGTATTTTGTAACTTTGGATATATTGATTATAAATTATATTAAATATATGAAAATAGTTGATAGAAAAATGTTATTGCCTTAAAAATAAATTTGAAGTAACTTGTATCTTCAAGTTTTTTGCTAGTATTTTAAAAATGTTTACTAGAAAATGACATTTTAATGACAAAAAGTTGCTCATACAAAATATACATGACTAGAAATATGACAGTTTAAAAAAAAATAATTATACTTTAGTATTTTCAATATTTTCAATTCAGTATGGAAAAGGTTTTTGTTCTTCTATTGATTGCTTTGTTATAAATACCTTTTTATATACAAACTTCTCCTTAAGGGCATACGATACAGTTACAGGGGAGGTAATGACGTTGCTAAAGTAAATTATTATTTTTGCAACGTCAAACAATGACTTATCGGGAAAAGATTCAGTTTTCAACTGATTTTTATCATTCAAACTTATTTAACTTGAAAACCAGTTCATGGACCCCTCTTTTTCAAAATGGTCTGATTATGCGAGAAGATTATGTGTGCCAATTTTCATGAAAACGTAAATAGTGCAATTTTTAAAATTTGATAAATATTTTTTTTCTACATTCATGAACATTTGATAAATATGAGTTATTTCTGAATAAAAAATGTATAGATTTTTAGGATACTTATAAAATACTGAAATTACAAATTATTTAACAAAAAACAATTTGTGTGTTTATCTTTTAAAACTAAAAAGTTATGTCTTTCTTTTGAAAGGGAAAATACGGCCACAAATAGGAATTTTGAGCAAATATACAAAATTTTGACCTCATTTTACTCAAAAAGTAGCACATGAAGGTATATTTTTTATTACATTTTTGATTTAATCAGGTAAAAAATAGTTTATATGGAAATTTTTATCAAAATGTAGATATGGGATCAAAACTATATCGTATGCCCTTAAACAGTGACTGGATTCCATTAGTTAAACATTGATATTACCATGTACAGATGAGATGTATTAAGAGTTCAGATCAAATGTTTTCTAAATATTTATACAGAATTTACATGAAAATTATTTTTTAGCAAGAAGTTTGGGCTAGATTTAAAATTATATATTTAAGTATAAAATGTTTGTTTGTTGTTATGATAAAAATGTGCAATTTTGAAATGCTGCCTTAGTAGTTAAAACTGTTTGACTGTTTCAACCATGCATTTAATTAAATGTTTAGTCATTCCAAT
The DNA here is from genome assembly GCA_019925275.1 of Mytilus edulis. Classification (NCBI taxonomy): domain Eukaryota; kingdom Metazoa; phylum Mollusca; class Bivalvia; order Mytilida; family Mytilidae; genus Mytilus; species Mytilus edulis. The sequence continues at coordinate 45,875,532 of CM034356.1, read as the reverse complement.
TGATATTTGACAATTGTATGCTTTTTGGTATGAGCTTCAATTCAAATACGCTTATATTATATATATTAAATACTATTAGTTACATAGTGTGCTAGTGACCTAATACGGTATATATGGGGTCAGTAAATTTCATATGGGGTGAGAGCGAAGCTTGATCCCCATATGAAATTTACTGACCCAATTTATACCGTATTACATCACTATAGCTAGCAAACTATGTAATGAATTTATCTTACCAACTATCTTAACATGTGAAATTTAGTGACCTATCAAAATGAGAAAGTCTTCAATATGGTTAGCATTAAGAAACTACTTCCATTGATCCTACAAAAACAGGTGCCAACAATAACAAATTATTAGGTTTAATTGTGTGTTATGAATTTATTTCAATTTTAATCATCAATTTCTTCGTCTGTTGAAATCTTTAAGGTTTTTTTTCTCAGTACTGTTTTGTTTTTATAAAGGGACATAACACCACTACTAACCGTGTTTGAAATAAACCCCGCCTCCCTGCTAACCTAATATGAAATATACACGGTCTCAACATGGACGCTTTTAACCAATCATATTCCTAGAAATGTATAGGAGGTAAGATAAATTTTAATATATGAACTCCGACGGATAGAAATTGACCTTATGCAAGTGAATATAAATGTACCCATTATCCTATTTCGGCTTAAAATAAAATATCTATCAACAGTCTGTAACTGTTAGAAAAGTGAGTTGTTTAAGAACCAAATAAAACAGACAAAATGCATCTTTTATTTTGGATTTTAACATGTTAAACGTTCCTTAAATTGATTAAAGTTGTATACATGTACATACAAATGTACACTTGCATAAGGTAGATTTCTATTCGATGCAGCTCATATATATTTTAAACTACCGGTATATATCTAGCAACACTATAATTTTTTTTTATACCATAGCTCAGTTGGCATAATGAACAATTGACTCTTAACTGTGAAATAATAATAGTGCATAATTTGACATTAAAATTTGCAAGAAAATACTTGAATAGGAAAAAAATATTTGAGCTTATTGAAGAATCATACCATTCCAACTAAAAAATAAACTTTTGTAATAAACGAAAATGAAAAAAACATTAATGCAATGAAATGAAAAATATCTAAGATATTGTTTTAATATTTTCTATTTTAATATCTGATCTCTTAGTACACATGGTACATGTACAGGACAATCATATATTATAGTTTCTAATATTGTATTCTAGTTTCAAATATTGTATTCTTGTTTTGATTATATTGTATTCTAGTTTCAATATGGCCTCTACCCTTACATTAGATATTTTTATAAAGAGAGATTGTTGCACAGGGCATTTTTTTGGAATAGTGAAAGATTATTTTTCCTTATATGCTATTTGTGATGTTGCTGTATGAAATCCTCTATGCAGTACTGCAGCTGACGGTTGAATGTAAGCATGCATATTTATACTTTTAACATAGAAATATTTTTGTCTTTTATAAAACTGTATATTCTAGTCTAATTTTGTATTTATTTTTTAGTTGGATGCTCACCTCAAGTTTTGGAGATCTTTGGTTCGATTTTCAGGTGGGGTTTTCCAAAAACTTTTGTTTGCTGCTTATCTGCCAAGCTTTATGTGTTCTAAGATTAAAAGTAAAGAATGAGTCCAGTTTGGTTTACAAATCTTTCTGTTACTTTCTGAGCTATTATGTTAAAAAAATTCAACCCAAGCATATCATTATTTTACAAGACAGGGGTCAAATTCATATCACATGATGGAAAGATATCTCTCTTGTCCATACATCCTTTTTAATATGTGTTGTTGTTATTGCTTAAAGATCAACTACTACAGAAAATAGTAAATGAAAATTTGCAGTTAAGAATATAACGAAATTTTGTGGCCTGCAAAATATAGATTACTTGACTAAAGTCAAAATTTTCAATACATCTGGATTCCCATATGGGTAGAAATGTTTGTATGCCCCATTTTCAATAGACAAATTTGGCATAATGTTTTCCAGTCGTATACTTTCCTTCCTTCGTCTGTCTGTCTGTCATCCATCTGTTCCGCTTCAGGCTAAAGTTTTTGGTCCAGGTAGTTTTTGATGAAGTTGAAGTCCAATCAACTTGAAACTTAGTACACATGTTCCCTATTATATGATATGATCTTTCTAATTTTAAGTCAAATTAAAGTTTTTACCCATATTTCACAGTCCACATAGAAAATGATAGTGCGAGTGGCATCTGTTTACTGTGGCAACATTCTTGTTTATATGACAATATTGACCAACCATGTGAAACCCTTGAGGGTTGGTGAGGTTCTTAAACACCCCTGCCCTTCTCATTGACAATATTCCAAACACTGACAAAAAACATTAAATTTATATTGATTGAAAGAAATTCAAGGCCTTAATTGTTGCAGAAAATGTATAGGATTGTTGCCCTTTACAGAATATATGTGTAGTTATATGTACACATTTAATGTATGTATGTTTTTCTTATTCTGTGATCTGTTTCTGATTGCAATATTGTAAGCAAAACATTCCAATATTTTTTATAATACTATTTTTTTATCCTGACAAATTTTAAAATGCTTAAATGCTTTTGATGCTTGCATTGTGATACCTAAGAAGTTATTTTCTTACCTTGTACCAATATATTGATATTTTTACGGTTGTGTTGATTCTGCATATATATTCATAATTTTGTGCAGTTTATATGATATAAAATGTTAAATGATGTCTTTAATACAAAATCAATTTATATACTGTTATATTGTTAATTTTTTTATGCCCCACCCACTGCAAGGTGAAGGGGGCATTAAGTTTTACCTTTGACATTTATTCTTTCTGTCTCTCAGTCTGTCTGTTCTATTTTTTGTCTCGCCTTTATGGAGTCAAAAAGCGAGACATAGGTATGCTGTTTCCGGCGTCAGAGGCGACGGCGGCGTCAACAATGTATTAGTTTGTGATTAGGTCTAGTTTATGGTGAACCATAAGCGGTAGGTCAATCATATTTGGTATGCAGTTGTATAAGCATTGGCACATCTCAATTCCATACAGATTATTTGGCCCTGCCCCCTCAGTCATAGTTTATTGACTTCAAAACTTTTGCTTATTTTACATGTATTAGTTTGTGATTAGGTCAGTTTATGGGGAACCACAAGTGGTAGGTCAATGATATTTGGTATGTAGTTGTGTAAGCATCGGCATATCTCATTTCCATGGAGATAATTTAGCTCCGCCCCTTAGTAATTGTCTATTGACTTTGAAACTTTTGCTTATTTTACATGTATTAGTTTGTGATTAGGTCAGTTTATGGGGAACTACAAGTGGTAGGTCAATGATATTTGATATGTAGTTGTGTAAGCATCGGCATATCTCATTTCCATGGAGATATTTGGATCTGCCCCCTTAGTCATTGTCTATTGACTTTTAAAATTTATCTGAATTATCATGTATTAGTTTGTGATTAGGTCAATTCAAGGGGAACCATTAGTGGTAGGCCAATGTTAATTGGTATTCAGTTGTATAAGCATTGGCACATCTCATTTCCATGGAGAATATTCGGCCTCACCTCTCAGTCACAGTCTAATGACTGAAACTTATCTTCGTTTACATGTATTAGTTTGTGAGTAGATCAGAATAAGATGAACTGCTAATGTTAAGGCAGCAACCATTTGATTTTCTGGGGGGGGGCTATGGTTTTTTTTTCTGTGCAAACTTTTTTTTTTCGCCTGCGACGAAAAACAATCTATTTTTTTCGCGAGAAGTCGAAAACAATTTTTTTCTTTCAATTTTAGCATTACATATAGTGGCAGCTGGGGGTGAAACAAACAAATTTTTTTCTCAGAATCAAAAACAAATTATTTTTTTCTCCAAAAACTGGAAACAAACTTTTTTTTCCAAAAAAAACCATAGCCCCCCCCCCCCCCAGAAAATCAAATGGTTGCTGCCTAAGTCAATGATATTTGGTATGCAAATTTATTGGCATTTGCAAGTATCGTTTCCATGGAGATTATGTAGCCCCACCCTCTCTTATTGACTTTAAAACTTTTCTATAGTTTACTAGTTAATGTTTGTATTTAGATTTGGAACGACTTATTATAAGTCGATGGTCATGATAGTATTTGGTGTGCAGTTGTATATGCATTAGCACATCTCAATTACATGGAGATTGTTTAGCCATGTAACTCAGTCATGGTTCATTGAAACATTTGTATTATCAAAATTACAAAAAGGGGAGACATATCTCTGTGATAACAGTTTATGTTTAAAAATGAATCTTGACAGAGCCGAGTCATTCCTGTCAACAGACACATTCTTCTCTTTAATTCAAACTATTTCCGAGATAATTCAAACTAAAAAACAAAGCGAGGATAACAAAACAAAAAAGCAGAAGACACCAGTGGGTGTACCGTGTTACCATGAAAACGTAATATAAACATATTACATTCAGATGGAAAGTTGAAGAAAAAACACTCATAGACAATTTCTACCTCACACGGTTACATTTACGACCAAATTTATTAGTCCGGCCGATCATTGAAAAAATTGCTCAAATAATGAGGAAAGCACCAATTTTTGCATAATAGTACATTTTTGTGTACTGAGCAATATTAGCTATGGACCCACCCTCAAAATTCAATATGGCGGCTTATTTCAAGATGGCTGCCGTACGTTCTAAAATATTTTCCAGTATTGCACAAACCACAGTGGATTTGATGCTGGATGCACAAAAATCAGCATATTTGAATGACTTGGTGTACTTAGCAAGATTTTGTTTTGATCTATTTTTGAAATACAAAGTGGCGGCTATTTTCAAAATGGCCGCCTAGAAAACTAAGCAAATATTCATTATTGAGAATTGACCTGAATATAAGCATTTTATTGATGTATAGTGTCATTTGGTATCTGTCCCAGTTCTGTCCTTTCTGATTTTGCCTTGCTTGTCAGTTCATACACAAAGTAGTAGCTTTCATAAAAAGCTGCAGTAGTAGCTTTCATTAAAAGCTGCACTATCTGTTGTCTTGGGTCACACATAAAAGCTGTGATTTGGGATTTATCTGCCTTAAGATATTATTCATTGCCCATCTTATCTCTTAGGTCGCAATAATTTGCAATTTGAGACATTAAACTGTGAATTGAGAATCAGTTAAACACAATCAGTGAAATGGCAGGAATTGAGGACAACAAGGACAGGAACATTGAAATGGCAGAAACTGAATCACTTGGGGATATGGAGAAACCCACTGCTTAAGACGCTTTAACAGAGGACAACTCAGAAATGACTATTAAACAATTGTACCAATAATATTTAGCAGATAGAAAATCAAATGCTCAAAGAACAGCTGAGTATTTACCACAATAGAAAACAGAGCGAAGCGCGAATATATAAAATATGTGTTGGTCTCATTACGTTTCTAGCTGAACAGAAAGAGGCAATGAATATTAATAACAAACAGATGAAAGCAATATCTCAGCAACTTCAGCACTCTGAAGACAGGATAGACCACAAGGCTAGTAATAATTGCTTGGCGGAATTGATGGTCAGACCAATAAAATATTCAATGTTGTGGTGAGACGAATGGACAAGCTGACAACAACTGAGGAAAGACACAGTTCTATTTAAAAGTGCATTTGAACAGCAGGGTACCTTCCAACAACTGGCATCTGTTGTAAATGAATCAGTGGACAATCGAAATAAAGAAGTTAATATTTCTGCAATGGACACATCATCTAAGCCAAAATTTGACCTTAGCCAGTACAACGCAAGTTTACCAAAAGTACACAACAAAATCCATGCCGTGGGTCTTTCCCCAATTGTAGTTCGCATGAACCATAAACCGCACCAACTCTGTTGAAGGTGTCTTCAACTTAAGTCAAAAGTCCTATGTCAGGGCCCTTGGCCCTGCATGAGACAGTTCAAATTATTCAATAACAATCTCCATTTAAGAACATACTATAAACCTCTTCTTACGCACACTAACCATCTACTATGAGTCAATAATATTTGGTTCAGATCAGCACACCATTACAGAAACAATTGGCTGCAAGTGGATTCTATCAAGTTTCTCCAATGCTGAATGCAGTGCCTACTTACGGTATCATCCCCGTCGAGTCAATGGCAAATCTCTTCTCTTCTTCTCTTCTTTATATACAGAAAAACATCAACTGGTTGATGATTACTTTCCGGCGCATGCCTGGTTTAACAATATTGTTAATGATTAAAAATATATATTTTTGGTTTCTTAATAATTTTTCAATTTTTATGATACAAATGTGTATGTAAGTAATATTTTTCAATTTTTATTTTTAATTTTTGGTATAAGATAAAAACAAGATACATATTATACATGTAGGTGTTTGTAAGTGTCAAGGAGCATCTCTCTAGTGAGTTTCTCCTTGAAGCACTCAGTAGTGGTGCTGCAGGCTATTGGTTCTGGTAATTTGTTCCAGTCTTTTATAGTTTGGCAGAAAAATGAAAATTTGTAACTGTCTTTGCTGCATCGAATTTGTCGGTATGTTTGTTCGTGGCTAGACCTGGTGTTTGATTGGCTTTTAATTAATATGTCAGTATGTGGTATGGCAATTTTGTTGTTTGTTATTCTATGGAACATATTTAATCTGCTTTTGAGTCTCCTTTCTTGTAATGTTGGCCAGTGGAGTGTGTTAATCATGTTTGTTACACTTTCAGTATATTTGTAGTTTGAGCATACATATCTCGCTGCACGTCTTTGAACTTTTTCTATGGAGTTAATGTTCTCTGTTGTGTAGGGGTCCCAGACAGTGCAGCAGTATTCAAGTTTTGGTCTAATAAGGGCTTGGTATGCTCGGTCTTTGATGGTTACTGAGTTTATTTTTAAGTTTCTTCTGATGAATCCAAGGGTCTTATTTGCTTTAGATGTCATGTTCTGAATGTGTTTGTTCCATTTTAAATTTGATGAAATAGTTATACCTAAATATTTTGCATTTTCAACTGACTCGAGAATGTGACCGTGCATGTTGTAATAAAAATGGATAGGTGTTTTCTTTGTGGTCACTCTAAGTATGTTGCATTTATCAGGGTGGAACTGCATTAGCCAGTCTTGTTCCCATTTGATTGCTCCTTCTAGGTCTTCCTGGAGTTTAAGGCAATCTGATGGTGATTTTATGTGTCGGTAAATGATGCTATCGTCAGCAAAGAGCCTGATTTGACTATGATGTAAGTAGTCAGGTAAGTCATTGATATATATCAAAAATAGTATTGGACCTAATACAGTGCCCTGAGGAACACCTGATGTAACTGGTATGTTATCAGAGGAATGGTTTTCTAGCATAACTGTTTGTGTACGGTTTGAAAGGAAAGATTTTATCCAGTTTGCGGCTTGATCTGATACACCGAAAAATTTAAGTTTGTATAGTAAACGGTTGTGTGGAACTTTGTCAAAGGCTTTTGCGAAATCCATGATGATAAGATCGGTTTGTATATTTTTGTCGTTATTTGAACATAGTTGGTGAATTAGTGATATTATTTGGGATTCGCATGATCTATTTGCCCTGAAGCCGTGTTGCAAGTCATAAAGTATGTTGTTGGATTCAAGGTGTTTCATAATGTTGCTTGCAATTATGTGCTCTAGTAATTTGCATGAAATACATGTAAGTGAAATTGGACGATAGTTACCAGGATGATGTTTGTCTCCTTTTTTGAAAACAGGTGTTACATTTGCGTGGTTCCAATCATGAGGTACTTTTCCTGTTTGCATTGATTTTGTAAAAATTAGAGTGAGTATGTCTGTGCATGTGTTGATGTTTTCTTTAAGCACTATTCCAGTGATGTTATCAGGTCCTGTTGCCTTTTTTGGGTTTATATTTTTAATTAATTTATAGATGCCTTCTCTGTTGATGTCTATGTTGTCCATTATTGGATGTGTTGATGGACCTTTGTCAGGGATAACTGTATTGGTCTCAGATGTAAAAGCTGATTTAAATTGTTCATTTAATATGTTAGCTTTTTTCAAGGGATCTGTATGAAGTAGACCTTCACTCCTAAGAGGTGCAATACCAGTGTTTTCATTGTTTTGGCCTTTTATGTATGAAAAGAGTTTTTTAGGTTGTTTGTTAAATCTCGAATTTTCAGGCTCTTGTATTTCAATGTCAAAAATCATGTTTTCGATATAATTCCAATAGGCATTTCTCATCTCTTTCTGTAATAGTGTTTTAATTTGTTTAAATTTTTTAGTATGTTTGCTATCATGTTTTTTCTTTTTATAAAATTTGTTTTTCTTATTTATCAGTTTTTTCAATTTTGAGTCTATCCATGGTAGGTGGGTTTTATTTCCTATTAGCTTAGTTGGTATATGCTTTTGGATACTTTCTGTTGTTTTTGTTTTAAAGAAATTCCACATATTGTCTATATCAAGTTCTAATTTGTGTTTTTCCATATGTGTGTATGTTTCTTTTAAGTCTTTTCCAATTTTTTCCCAGTCTGCTTTCTTGTAAATCAATACTTTGTGTGGTGACTGTTTGGCTTTCGAAAGGGAAAGATTTATTTCACTGAAGATAATGTCATGGTCACCTAGTGGTGGTAATGTTTCTACTCTGTTTAGTAGGGATGGATTTGACATGCACAGTAGATCAAGTGTGCGTTCATTTCTTGTTGGTTTGTCAACTACCTGTGTGAGATTGTGATCTTGTAATATATCTAAAAGGTGTTGATGAAGAGAAGGATCTGGTTTGCTAGGTATTACTGATGAATTTGACCAGTCAATATTGCCTAAATTGAAATCGCCACTGAGCATGATATTTGCACTGGATATGTTGCATATCCTATTTAGTGAGGTACCTAGATGTTCTAGTGATTCCCCGTTGTCTGATGGTGGTCTATAATATGCTCCAAGATAGGTGGTTTTATTTCCCGTTGGAGTTATTTTTGCCCATATTAATTCGCAATCTGTGTCTAATTCAGGCACATGTGATGTAATAAGTGTGTTTGTGATTGCGAGTAGCACACCTCCATAGCCATCTTTCCTGTTTTTGGTGTAGATGGTGTATTTGGATGGAGAAATGTATTCATATGCTGATGTGTCATTTGAAAGCCAGGTTTCAGTACCAAATATAACATCAGGTTTGCATGAGTCTATTATCTCATCAATTTCTGGCTTTTTGTTTTTCATTGATTGAAAATTAATAGTGAGTACACGGAGAGGTGGAACTGTACTTTGTTTCTTATTCTGTTTAAATGGTTTTGATTTTTGTTTGAGTATTGGTGATAATGTATGAGTTGGTGTTCCAATGTGATCTAAGCTACATGTATTATCATCTGTGCTCAAGTCTGCATAGCTATTTGATGATTCAATAGTGGTGTTAAAAAATGTGGTAGAAAAGTTTGGCATGCTACATTTAATGCATTCCCAAGAGATATTGCTATTATTTAGGATTTTATACATGTGCTGATCAATACCTTCACATTTGATGTGATACCATTCATCACATGTGTCACAGCAGACTGCTTTTTGTCTCCATGTGACTGCTTTAGAACAGGAACCGCAGGGGTATTTTGTAGGACCTGGGTTTGGCTCAGGCGCATAAGAATTGACTAAGAGGAGGCTACATAGGTAAGTTAGAACTAATTTATTATGTTTTATTTCTCTGCCTCTCCTGATACTGATGTTTATTGAGAGGGTAGATATGTTTGACTTACTTGGTTCTTGACTAGTGATTGACCAAGAGTTGTCTGGAGAACTGCTGTTATAGTGCAGACTACTTTGTCTTGACAGATCAGTGATGTAATTGACAGTAGTGCTAAGTTTCAGTACTTTTGCTGTTAGAGTCGTCACAGCTATAGTAATAAGTACTGTGTTTATGATTTGCATTTTGTTTTTGTTGATACTAATTTTTTAATGGTCTGTGCACGAACTGAGATGGTGCCGAAGTGCAGAGAAAATATATAGTAGGATTGTTAAATAAATGTAACACAAGTTAGTCTTCGTCCCTTGGGCAACTCAAGGGTACTGAGTATTACTTACTCAAAGTTCAGCCATGTTAGTAGAACAATAGAAAAGTCTTGAGACAGGATAGTAAATGTGATGTTTGTTTACTTCCGGTATATTTGTTTGGTCATGGGAAAAACATTGCCTAATTTAAGCTTAAAAAACCTGAAATCAGGTCATGTGCACACCCCTGAAGACATGATAACTGCACATTTTTCATAATCAAAGTTGTATGAATTTCATAGATTTTTACCTGGTCTTTCAAAAAATTCATGCTTCAGGCTACGTTCGCCTGCTCCGAAAAGAGCTACAGTGGCTGCAAATAAGTTTTGAATTTTCACTGCCAAAAAACAGACTGTTTATAGTGTTGTCTCCCCTCAAAACATGAATATTTAATCTAATTTTTTAAATTATTTTAATCATTCAACCTGTTTTAATTGAAGTTAATTAACATATCTTTACAACCAAATACAAAAAACATGATACTTTTTCACCAATTATGTTGATAAAAAGGGACTTCCCTCCATGTCTATTTTTAGTTGGGGCTAACCCCTAGTTTTTTATACGAAACTGTTTATAGCACCCCTACTCAAGTTAATTTCGACTTAAAGTATGTTTATAGGCGTATGACTAAACATAACTGCATCAAATTTGGCACAAACCTTTCTTTTGTGTGTGTTTTTGATATCATATTAAGCACACCTTTATAAAAATTCCATACTTCCGGTTAAGTAAAAAATGGCAGACAAAAAAAAAATTTGGTAAATTTTGGAAGTTTTTTGTATATTGTTTTGTAAAAAGATGTTGGTATTCGGATGCTTTTGCAGTAAGTATATGATAGTTCGTTTCATTCCCCGACATCAAATTCACCCGATTATTTATAGAACTGATTGATCAGACAGACTATAAATATAAGTACTTAATTGTGTTGCTTGTTTATAAATCCTAGTTGTGAATGTGTTCATAGTTAAACTTTTATTATTATAATAAAATATTGTTTACACTAGAGATGTCCAACAAATCGTTTCAGCTCATTGATACATTTGATGAACTAGCACCAACATCTTCTAAAATAGGGGGACATGACCAAAATGTGGACTGGTTTAAATGCATATTTTGTCAAACTGATAGTCTCGACACACTCCAATGTCCTGCCTCCGCAAGGCAGAATGACACGAGTGCTGGATATAAAACATAATCCGAAAACCTTGAACAATTTAATGAGATTAACTCCTTACCTTCTTGGTTAGACTTAAATAAACTAAATGATGGGAGTGGTATTCAGAACACACTGATAAAGAGCAATGCTAAATGGCATAAAAAATGTCGTCTAAAATTCAATACTACGGAACTCAAAAGGGCTCAAAAGAGACAACATAGATACATATCTGATGATGGGCAAGCATCATTATTACAAGAGGCAAGAAAATCAACACGTCTGAGTTTACCCTGTAAAATAGGTCTGAAAGATTATGTTTGTTTCTTTTGTGATTCTATTGAGGAAAATGAGATGTTACGTGAAGCAGCGACCTACGGCATTGACAATCGTGTTCGTGAATGTGCTCAAAAGCTACAAGACACTGCCTTACTAGCAAAGTTAAGTGCAGGAGACCTTGTAGCCCAAGAGGCAAAGTATCACGTAAAATGCTTAATATATCTTTATCGAAAAGCATCAAGAGTGGCTAATGACGACGAGTCTGAAGGAGGAACACAGTCACGAATCAGCCACGGAATTGCATTAGCTGAATTAGTAAGCTTTATAGAAGAATCTAGAAGTGAAGATAATGTTGCACCAGTATTCAAGATGTCAGATCTTTCAAAAATGTATGGTAACAGATTGGAGAAAATGGGAGCTGAACAAGAAGGTAGAGTCCATAGTACGAGACTGAAGAATAGATTATTGACGTATGTACCTGATATTGAGGCCTATAAGCAAGGTCGAGAAAATTTATTAGCATTTAAAGATGACATTGGGCCAGCCTTACGAAGGGCATGTGAGGAAGATTTTGACTCAAATTATATGCAGATATATAAGGCTGTGAAGATTGTTAGAAGTGATATGATGGCAACATCTTCAGAATTCAATGGTACATTTGCTGCCGATTGTCAGGAAAAATCAGTACCACGATCTCTTTTAACGTTAGTGAATATGTTACTGTATGGACCAGACATAACAACTGATTCCTTTTCCCAAGAAACGTTATCCATTGCTCAAATGCTGATTTTCAATAGTCATAAAAGAATTCAAAAGTCCAACAGACATGCAAAATCAAGAGAAACACCTTCACAGATGACCATGTATTTGGGAATAGTGATTCATTGTCAAACAAGGAAGAGAGGGTTAATCGACAAACTGTATAAACTAGGATTGTCAGTCTCATATGATCGGATTTTATCAGTATCAGCATCTCTTACAAATACACTATGTAAGCAGTATCAAGAAGACGGATATGTTTGTCCTCCGTCGTTACGGTTAGGCCTTTTCACCACTGCCGCCGTAGATAATATTGATCATAACCCTAGCTCAACGACAGCAAACGATTCATTTCATGGAACAGGAATTTCTCTCTTTCAACATGTTACAACTCAAATGAATGGACAACAGCGATTAGATTTCCAATTGACTAGCATCCAAGGCGGACGAGTGACTGAAAGTTTGCCTGATTCATATGCTGTTGTCAAACCAGCTGTTTTGAAGACAAATGTGCCTGTTATTCCTGTGACAGAAAGTACATGTAAAGGATGTACTGGTGACTTACATGAAGCAGTCCAGAACGAATACAGGTGGCTTGAAACTGTTTCCAATTCAAAGGAATATGATATAGAGGAAAGAACATTGGTTTCTTAGGGAGCCTATCATGCAGAACATGAACCCATCAAGGATTTTGAACCCTGCGTATCAGCACTTCTACCACTCTTTGAAGAAGAGGCTAAATCTATGGCAATGATAAAGCACTCATTTGATGTTATAAAGACTAGTGTCGAGGCATTAAATCCTGGTCAGAATCCAGTCATAGCGTTTGATCAACCTCTGTTTGCAGTTGCTAAGCAAATTCAATGGAATTGGCCAGAAATCTACGGTGAAAACAAGTTCATAGTAATGTTCGGTGGACTTCATATTGAAATGGCAACGTTTAAGACCATTGGAGATTGGTTGGAAGGATCTGGTTGGACATCTGTGCTGACACAAGCCAATGTTGCATCTTCTGGTAAAGCTGAGGCATTTTTAAATGCTAGTCACGTAACAAGGACCAGACGTGCTCATCAAATATCAGCATGTTGTTTGTACATATTGCTTAAGGCTGCTCACCAGGAATACAGTGATAGTGAGGAATTTGATCATAAACTGGACATGGAGGAGTGGTGCTTGCAAATGTCTACAGAAAGACCTCAGTTCCACTACTGGTTCCTAACTCTGAAACTTGAACTAGATGCGCTAATTTTCATCAGAGCCATAAGAGAAGGGCATTTTAAACTCTATATAGATGCACTTACTAGAATCATCCCTTGGTTCTTTGCACTAGATCATATCCACTACTCAAGATGGTTACCGGTTCATGTTCGTGATATGACCGCTCTTTCCTCTACCAATCCTGATGCTCATGTTGAGTTTTTGTCGGGGAAGTTTGTTGTGCACAAAACAAAAAAAAAGGTTTTCTGCAATAGCAATAGACCATGCTCATGAGCAGAATAATGCAGTAATAAAGTCTGATGGTGGTGCAGTTGGATTAACTGAAAATCCTGTAGCTTTACGACGATGGATGATTGCAGGACCTGAAATGGCGAGGTTGACAAAAGAGTTTGAGAGCACTGTAAGTGATTTTGAGGTAGAAGAAGACGAACATCACCACGAAAATAAGACTAGTGTACAAAAGTCATTCTTGAAGGATATTTGGTCGATGGTAGAAGTAATGAATGAGTTAGGGAATCCGTTCATGGAAGATAGTCAAGATTTGCTTGTCCTTGATACAAAGGATATAGCACCGACATCTGTCGTTGATACTATCCGCAAAATAGAGAAGATCGGTAAAACACAGTATGTAAAATACATAGAAGACAGACTGATAAAAAGAACTGTTCCAATTTTTGAACCGATCAAAAAAAATGCATTGGCATTATTTAAAACTCAACACGGGAAGACTGTTTCGGCAATGAAGGACAAAATTAGCATACTGAAAAGTGATGTGTCGTTATTTTCAAGACTCTATATATCTTGTCAGACAAGAGGTGGCGACTTGGAAGACTTCTTTGCCCATGAAAACAATATAAATCCGCCAGCATTGAGCCAGCATGGGAAAATGCGTCTTGGAACCAAATCAGATCTTCTCAGTAAGTGTTTGGAACCATTGACAACAACGACATGTGATGCTCCTGAGGTGGATGCTTTAGTTATTGACGGTGCCGCAATTGTGAATATGCTTAAACCATCAACATCTCGTACCTTTGACGATTATGCTGATTTGATATTCTGTCCTTATATTAGAAAACAACTGGAAACTGTAGCAAGAGTGGATGTAGTCTGGGATGTGTACATCGACAATAGCTTGAAGGCTGCCACCAGAAGCAAACGAGGGAAGGGAATACGCAGACGAGTCCAGGGTCAAAATAAAATTCCTCAAAATTGGCAAAGTTTTTGAGAGATGATGACAATAAAAAGGAACTTTTTAGTTTTCTTTCTCAGCATCTTGCTCAACAACATTTTGCAGAAAAGATAGTTGTAGCAACAAATGATCAGGATGTGTTATGTTATCCACCACGTGATGATGTTTTAAATTTAGCACCATGTTCACATGAAGAGGCTGACACTAGAATCATGGTGCATGTGTCGGATGCAGTGAACCATGGACTTAAACGAGTCATAATTCGAACAGTTGATACGGATGTTGCTGTCATTGCTGTGTCACTATTTCGTGAAATTGGGGCAGACGAACTATGGCTAGCGTTTGGGAGTGGAAAAAGCTTCAGATATATATCCATTCATGAACTTTCAAATGCACTAGGCATTGAGATATCACACACACTTCCTGTGTTTCATGCCTTTACCGGTTGTGATACCGTCTCTTCGTTTGCTGGAAAAGGAAAAAAGACTGCGTGGGAGACATGGATGGCATTTGAAGATGTTACTTTAGCATTCCGAATAATGATTGATCAACCTACATCACCTGATATGGATCTAATAATGGCATTGATAGAACGATACGTGGTTTTAATGTACGATCGAACGAACACATCAAATGGGGTTAATGAAGCAAGAAAACAACTGTTTGCGCAAAAGGGAAGACTAATTGAGGCTATTCCACCGACTCGGTCTAGTCTTTTCCAACATGTTAAACGTGCAATATTCCAAGGCGGCTGTGTATGGGGATCGAGCTTGGAATTGGTTCCATTACTACCTAGTCCAGGCGCTTATGGATGGAAAAGGGACAAAGATGATCAATGGGAACCCTTTTGGACTGCACTTTCTGAGGCATCGTCATCTTGTCAGGAGCTTGTGCATTGCGGATGTAAAAAAGGCTGCGGTGGTCGTTGTAAATGTGGCAAATCAGGTCTCCCGTGCACTGCTTTGTGTGCTTGTGGTGGTGATTGTGAATAGAAATCAGAAAAAATTCTATGTCCGCCATATTGGATTTCACCGGATGTTGTGATTTTATAGACATGTGGCCTATATATTGTATCCATGAGAGGCACCAAAGAAAGGTTCCTGTACAATATGATGATAGTAATGGACGTCAAGTTGGTTACCTATTCCCTATTCCCTATTCGTTACCTATTCCCTATTCCCTATTCGTTACCTATTCCCTATTCCCTATTCGTTACCTATTCGTTACCTATTCCCTATTCCCTATTCGTTACCTATTCGTTACCTATTCCCTATTCCCTATTCGTTACCTATTCGTTACCTATTCCTTATTCCCTATTCGTTACCTATTCGTTACCTATTCCCTATTCCCTATTCGTTACCTATTCGTTACCTATTCCCTATTCCCTATTCGTTACCTATTCCCTATTCCCTATTCGTTACCTATTCGTTACCTATTCCCTATTCCCTATTCGTTACCTATTCGTTACTTATTCCCTATTCCCTATCGTTACCTAATCGTTACTTATTCGATTTTTAATATCCTTCCCCCTTTTTAATTAATTATTATTCTTCTTCTTCCTCTTCTTCCTCTTCTTCCTCTTCTTCTTCCGCCACTTTAAAAATGAACTTGTCCGCAGCATTTCTCCAAAACTACTTGTCAGATTTACTTAGGGTTTCATAAAATGTTAGACTAATATGTCTAGGTGAGCCATCAATCGCTCATTTGTGCATTGGGGTCTATTAAGGGGTATTTTGGGGGGCAGAAAGAAGGCAGGGGTTTACTTACTTTACTATAGAACCCTATGGGATTTTATTTTCTTAAATTTTCAAATGAATATAACTTGAAAACTGTAAGTGATAGATACATGCAGTCTTCAGAAATGATTAAAGGACAATAAAACAAATCACATGAAATATAGGGGAGTCCCTGGGGGGTCATCCCTACCCCCTTCAATTCGAGAATATGCTTTTAACTTGTAAACGGTCCAGATCCCCACCCCTAAACCATATATATTCTTGTATGGGACAATAAAACTAATCAAATGAAATTAAATAAAAGTTCCTGGGGGTCACCCCACCCTGTTCAATTTGAGAATGTACTATTATCTTGTAAACGGTCCAGATCCCCACCCTAAACTATATATGTTCTTGAATAGGACGATAAAACAAATCAAATGAAATTAAATTGAAGTCCCCGGGGGTCATCCCCATCCTGTTCAATTTTAGAATGTGCTATTATCTTGTAAACGGTCTAGATCCCCACCCCTAAACCATATATATTCTTGTAGGGGACAATAAAACTAATCAAATGAAATTAAATGGAAGTTCCTTGGGGTCACCCCACCCCGTTCAATTTGAGAATGTACTATTATCTTGTAAATGGTCTAGATCCCCATCCTAGACCATATATTTTCTTGTAGGGGACAATAAAACGAATGAAATGAAATAAAAGGAAAGTCCCTAGGGGGTCACCCCACCCCCACTTGTTTGAAAACTTATAAACGGTCAACATCCCCACCCCTAAACTATATATATTCTTGTAAGGGACAATAAAACTAATCAAATGAAATTAAATGGAAGTTCCTGGGGTCACCCCACCCCGTTCAATTTGAGAATGTACTATTATCTTGTAAACGGTCCAGATCCCCACCCCTAAACTATATATGTTCTTGAATAGGACGATAAAACAAATCAAATGAAATTAAATGGAAGTCCCCGGGGGTCATCCCCACCCCGTTCAATTTTAGAATGTGCTATTATCTTGTAAACGGTCTAGATCCCCACCCCTAAACCATATATATTCTTGTAGGGGACAATAAAACTAATCAAATGAAATTAAATGGAAGTTCCTTTGGGTCACCCCACCCCGTTCAATTTGAGAATGTACTATTATCTTGTAAATGGTCCAGATCCCCACCCCTAAACCATATATTTTCTTGTAGGGGACAATAAAACAAATGAAATGAAATAAAAGGAAAGTCCCTAGGGGGTCACCCCACCCCCTCTTGTTTGAAAACTTATAAACGGTCAACATCCCCACCCCTAAACTATATATATTCTTGTAAAGGACAATAAAACTAACCAAATGAAATTAAATGGAAGTTCCTGGGGGTCACCCCCACCCCGTTCAATTTGAGAATGTACTATTATCTTGTAAATGGTCCAGATCCCCACCCCTAAACCATATATATTCTTGTAGGGGACAACAAAACAAATGAAATGAAATAAAAGGAAAGTCGCTAGGGGGGTCAGGCCACCCCCTCTTGTTTGAAAACTTGTAAACGGTCAACATCCCCACCCCTAAACTATATATATTCTTGTAAGAGACAATAAAACTAATCAAATGAAATTAAATGGAAGTTCCTTGGGGTCACCCCCACCCCGTTCAATTTGAGAATGTACTATTATCTTGTAAATGGTCCAGATCCCCACCCCTAAACCATATATATTCTTGTAGGGGACAATAAAACAAATAAAATGAAATGTAGGTAAAGTCCATGGGGTCACCACCACCCCCTCCTGTTTGAATACTTGTAAATGGTGGAGATCCTCACCAGTAAGCCATATATATTCTTGTATGGGACAAAAAATCAAATCAAATGAACATGGGACCATATGAATTGCGAGTTATGGGAGCTTTGTTTGGGAGACTTCGTAACAGCATCCTGTTACAATTACTTCTTGTTGTTTATACTCTTATATCTGGTACTAGTTCTAAATTTGTTGAGGTAAAATGATCTTTTTATGACCTATTTTTATGTGTTTGTGCTCAACCGATCCTTTTACTTTATGTTCGATACTCATTTGTTCCTTATTTGATTTTTATACGTTCTACATGTGCTACCTTTTAACTGCTTTATGTCCGTATGTTTGAAGATTGATCTTGGTTCGAAGGGATGAAATCACCGTGTTAGCGCTTGCATAAAAAAAAAAAGATGTGGTATAATTGCCAATGAGACAACAACCCACAATAGACCAAAATGACACAGAAACTATCAACTATAGGTCAATGTACGGCCTTCAACAATGAGCATAGCACAAACCGTGTAGTCACCTATAAAAGGCCCAGATATGACAATTTCAAACAATTCAAACAACAAAACTAACGGCCGTATTTCATATACAAAAAAATAACGGAAAACAAATATGTAACACAAAAACAAACGATAACTACTTAATTTCAGGCTCTTGTCTAGGGACAGGCACATACTAACATAATGTGGTGGGGTTAAACATGTTAGCAGGGTGTACATCGTTTCGGAGCATGCTATTGCCTTGTTTAATTCGTTCCATCACTCGCTTATAATTCGCTTATAATACGTGTATCATACGTTGCACCTTTTAAAACATGATTTTCAATTGTTTTGTTGTCTCTGGTGGTAGATTTGGGTTCTTAGAGGTGATATAACTCTATAAGCGCATATGTACCCGTTCCAGCGCTCGGATAATACCCTGTTAAATATTCGTTACTTATTCGTTACCTATTCACTTATAATACGTTTGTTGTACATTGCACCTTTTAGAAAAGGATTTTCAATTGTGTTCATATCTTTGGTGGTAATAATGTGTTCTTATAGATGAAATGACCCTATTAGCGCGTATGTACCCGTTCCAGCGCTCGGATAATACCCTGTTACTTATTCGTTCCTTATTCGCTTTTAATGCGCGGGGTAAGTATACGTTGCACCTTGAAATAAATCGTTTTTTCATTGTGTTCATGTCTCTGGTGGTAACAATATGTTCTTAGAGAAGAAATGACCCTATTAGAGCGCATGTACCCGTTCCAGCGCTCGATTAATACCCTGTTACCTATTCGTTGCCTATTCGTTACCTATTCTCTTATAATACGTTTGTTTGACGTTGCACCTTTTAGAAAAATATTTTCAATTGTGTCCATGTCTCTGGTGGTAACAATGTGTTCTAAGAGATGAAATGACCCTATTAGCGCGAATGTACCCGTTTCAGCGCTCGGTTAATATCCTGTTACCTATTCGTTACCTATTCACTTATAATACGTTTGTTGTACGTTGCACCTTTTAGAAAGGGATTTTCAATTGTGTTCATGTCTCTTGTGGTAACAATGTGTTCTTAGAGACGAAATGACCCTATTAGCGCATATGTACCCGTTACAGCGCTCAGTTAATACCCTGTTACCTATTCGTTACTTATTCGCTTTAAATACGTTTATGGTACGTTGCACCTTTTACAAAAGGATTTTCACTTGTGTTCATGTCTCTGGTGGTAACAATGTCATCTCAGAGATATAATGACTCTATTAGCGTGCATGTACCCGTTCCAGCGATCGGTTAATACCCTGTTACCTATTCGTTACCTATTCACTTATAATACGTTTGTTGTACGTTGCACCTTTTAGAAAAGAATTTTCAATTGTGTCCATGTCTCTGGTGGTAACAATGTCTTCTCAGAGATATAATGACTCTATTAGAGTGCATGTACCCGTTCCAGCGCGCGGATAATACCCTGTTGCTTATTCGTTCGTTATTCGCTTTTAATGCGCGGGGTAAGTATACGTTGCACCTTGAAATAAATCGTTTTTTAATTGTGTTCATGTGTCTGGTGATAACAATATGTTCTTAGAGACGAAATGACCCTATTAGAGCGCATGTACCCGTTCCAGCGCTCGGTTAATACCCTGTTACATATTCGTTACCTATTCACTTATAATACGTTTGTTGTACATGTTGTACGTTGCACCTTTTAGAAAAGGATTTTCAATTGTGTCCATGTCTCTGGTGGTAACAATGTCTTCTCAGAGATAAAATGACTCTATAAGCGTGCATGTACCCGTTCCAGCGCGCGGATAATACCCTGTTACTTATTCGTTCGTTATTCGCTTTTAATGCGCGGGATAAGTATACGTTGCACCTTGAAATAAATCGTTTTTTAATTGTGTTCATGTGTCTGGTGATAACAATATGTTCTTAGAGACGAAATGACCCTATTAGAGCGCATGTACTCGTTCCAGCGCTCGGTTAATACCCTGTTACCTATTCGTTACCTATTCGTTACCTATTCGTTACCTATTCACTTATAATACATGTACGTTTGTTGTACGTTGCACCTTTTAGAAAAGGATTTTCAATTGTGTCCATGTCTCTGGTGGTAACAATGTGTTCTAAGAGATGAAAATACCCTATTAGCGCGCATGTACCCGTTCCAGCGCTCGGTTAATACCCTGTTACCTATTCGTTACCTATTCGTTACCTATTCACTTATAATACGTTTGTTGTACGTTGCACCTTTTAGAAAAGGATTTTCAATTGTGTTCATGTCTCTTGTGGTAACAATGTGTTCTTAGAGATGAAATGACCCTATTAGCGCATATGTACCCGTTTCAGCGCTCGGTTAATATCATGTTACCTATTCAATACCTATTCGTTACTTATTCGCTTTAAATACGTTTGTTGTACTTTGCACCTTTTAGAAAAGGATTTTCACTTGTGTTCATGTCTCTGGTGGTAACAATGTGTAATTAGAGATGAAATGACGTTATTAGCGTGCATGTACCCGCTCCAGCGCTCGGTTAATACCCTGTTACCTATTCGTTACCTATTCGTTATTTATTCGCTTTAATACGTTTGTTGTACGTTGCACCTTTTAGAAAAGGATTTTCAATTGTGTCCATGTCTCTGGTGGTAACAATGTCTTCTTAGAGATGAAATGACTCTATTAGCGTGCATGTACCCGTTCCAGCGCTCGGTTAATACCCTGCTACCTATTCGTTACCTATTCACTTATAATACGTTTGTTGTACGTTGCACCTTTCAGAAAAGGATTTTCAATTGTTTTCATGTCTCTGGTGGTAATAATGTGTTCTTATAGATAAAATACCCCTATTAGCGCGTATGTACCCGTTCCAGCGCTCGGATAATACCCGGTTACTTATTCGTTACTTATTCGCTTTTAATGCGCAGGGTATACGTTGCACCTTGAAATAAATTAGAAATTGTTTTTTAATTGTGTTCATGTCTCTGGTGGTAACAATGTGTTCTTAGAGATGAAACGACCCTATAAGCGCGCATGTACCCGTTCCAGCGCTCGGTTAATACCCTGTTACCTATTCGTTACCTATTCGTTACTTATTCGCTTATAATACGTTTGTTGTACGTTGCACCTTTTAGAAAAAGATTTTCATTTGTGTTCATGTATCTGGTGGTAACAATGTGCTCTAAGAGATGAAATAACCCTTTGAGCGCGTATGTACCCGTTCCAGCGCTCGGTTAATACCTTGTTACCTATTTTTTACTTCTTATTTCAAGGTTCAACGCATAGCGAATAAGGAACGAATAAGTAACAGGGTATCAGTCGAGCGCTGAAACGGGTACATATGTTCTATTAGGGTTATTTCACCTCTAAAAACCGACAGCTACCACCAAAGACACAAACATATTTCTTTTTTTTTTAAAGCAACGCATAACACACGTTTTATTTTTTGATTTAAATATATTTATTTATAGCGGATTGGGAAACAAGTTTTGCAACCTATATTTACACCTTTCCACTTTTCAGGTGCGAGTGCTGCCTCTAAGAACACATTGTTACCACCAGAGACATGAACACAATTGTAAATCCTTTTCTAAAAGGTGCAACGTACAACAAACGTATTATAAGTGAATAGGTAACGAATAGGTCACAGGGTATTAACCGAGCGCTGGAACGGGTACATGAGCGCTAATAGGGTCATTTCATCTCTAAGAACACATTGTTACCACCAGAGACATGGACACAATTGAAAATCCTTTTCTAAAAGGTGCAACGTACAACAAACGTATATAAAGCGAATAAGTAACGAATAGGTAACGAATAGGTAACAGGGTATTAACCGAGCGCTGGAACGGATACATATGCGCTAATAGGGTCATTTCATCTCTAAGAACACATTGTTACCACCAGAGACATGAACACAATTAAAAAACGATTTATTTCAAGGTGCAACGTATACTTACCCCGCGCATTAAAAGCAAATAACGAACGAATAAGTAACAGGGTATTATCCGAGCGCTGGAACGGGCACATGCACGCTAATAGGGTCATTTCATCTCTAATTACACATTGTTACCACCAGAGACATGAACACAAGTAAAAATCCTTTTCTAAAAAGTGCAACGTACAACAAACGTATATAAAGCGAATAAGTAACGAATAGGTAACAAATAGGTAACAGGGTATTAACCGAGCGCTGGAACGGAAACATATGCGCTAATAGGGTCATTTCATCTCTAAGAACACATTGTTACCACCAGAAACATGATCACAATTGAAAATCCTTTTCTAAAAGGTGCAACGTACAACAAACGTATTATAAGTGAATAGGTAACGAATAGGTAACGAATAGGTAACAGGGTATTAACCGAGCGCTGGAACGGGTACATGCGCGCTAATAGTGTCATTTCATCTCTAAGAACACATTGTTACCACCAGAGACATGGACACAATTGAAAATCCTTTTCTAAAAGGTGCAACGTATTACAAACGTATTATAAGTGAATAGGTAACGAATAGGTAACAGGGTAATAACCGAGCGCTGGAACGGGTACATGCACGCTAATAGGGTCATTTCATCTCTTATTACACATTGTTACCTCCAGAGACATGAACACAAGTGAAAATCCTTTTCTAAAAGGTGCAACGTACAACAAACGTATTATAAGTGAATAGGTAACGAATAAGTAACAGGGTAATAACCGAGCGCTGGAACGGGTACATGCGCTCTAATAGGGTCATTTCGTCTCTAAGAACACATTGTTACCACCAGAGACATGAACACAATTAAAAAATGATTTATTTCAAGGTGCAACGTATACTTACCCCGCGCATTATGAGCGAATAAGGAACGAATAAGTAACAGGGTATTATCCGAGCGCTGGAACGGGTACATGCACGCTAATAGGGTCATTTCATCTCTAATTACACATTGTTACCTCCAGAGACATGAACACAAGTGAAAATCCTTTTCTAAAAGGTGCAACGTACAACAAACGTATTATAAGTAAATAGGTAACGAATAAGTAACAGGGTAATAACCGAGCGCTGGAACGGGTACATGCACGCTAATAGGGTCATTTCATCTCTAATTAAACATTGTTACCACCAGAGACATGAACACAAGTGAAAATCCTTTTCTAAAAGGTGCAACGTACAACAAACGTATTTAAAGCGAATAATTAGTAACGAATAGGTAACAAATATATAACAGGGTATTAACCGAGCGCTAGAACGGGCACATGCGCTCTAATAGGGTCATTTCGTCTCTAAGAACACATTGTTACCACCAGAGACATGAACACAATTAAAAAACGATTTATTTCAAGGTGCAACGTATACTTACCCCGCGCATTAAAAACGAATAAGGAACAAATAAGTAACAGGGTATTACCCGAGCGCTGGAACGGGTACATGCACTCTAATAGGGTCATTTTTATCTCAAATTACACATTGTTACCTCCAGAGACATGAACACAAGTGGAAATCCTTTTCTAAAAGGTGCAACGTACAACAAATGTATTATAAGTGAATAGGTAACGAATAGGTAACAGGGTATTAACCGAGCGGTGGAACGGGTACATGCGCGCTAATAGGGTCATTTCATCTCTAAGAACACATTGTTACCACCAGAGACAGGAACACAATTAAAATCCTTTTCAAAAAGGTGCAACGTACAACAAACGTATTATAAGTGAATAGGTAACGAATAGGTAACGAATAGGTAACAGGGTATTAACCGAGCGCTGGAACGGGTACATGCATGGTAATAGGGTCATTTCATCTCTAATTACACATTGTTACCACTAGAGACATGAACACAAGTGAAAATCCTTTTCTAAAAGGTGCAACGTACAACAAATGTATTATAAGTGAATAGGTAACGAATAGGTAACAGGGTATTAACCGAGCGCTGGAACGGTTACATGCGCTCTAATAGGGTCATTTCTTCTCTAAGAACACATTGTTACCACCAGACATATGAACACAATTAAAAAACGATTTATTTCAAGGTGCAACGTATACTTACCCCGTGCATTAAAAACGAATAAGGAACGAATAAGTAACAGGGTATTAACCGAGCGCTGGAACGGGTACATGCATGCTAATAGGGTCATTTCATCTCTAATTACACATTGTTACCACCAGAGACATGAACACAAGTGAAAATCCTTTTCTAAAAGGTGCAACGTACAACAAACGTATTATAAGTATATAGGTAACGAATAGGTCACAGGGTATTAACCGAGCGCTGGAACGGGTACATGAGCGCTAATAGGGTCATTTCATCTCTAAGAACACATTGTTACCACCAGAGACATGGACACAATTGAAAATCCTTTTCTAAAAGGTGCAACGTACAACAAACGTATATAAAGCGAATAAGTAACGAATAGGTAACGAATAGGTAACAGGGTATTAACCGAGCGCTGGAACGGATACATATGCGCTAATAGGGTCATTTCATCTCTAAGAACACATTGTTACCACCAGAGACATGAACACAATTAAAAAACGATTTATTTCAAGGTGCAACGTATACTTACCCCGTGAATTAAAAGCGAATAACGAACGAATAAGTAACAGGGTATTATCCGAGCGCTGGAACGGGCACATGCACGCTAATAGGGTCATTTCATCTCTAATTACACGTTGTTACCACCAGAGACATGAACACAAGTAAAAATCCTTTTCTAAAAAGTGCAACGTACAACAAACGTATATAAAGCGAATAAGTAACGAATAGGTAACGAATAGGTAACAGGGTATTAACCGAGCGCTGGAACGGGAACATATGCGCTAATAGGGTCATTTCATCTCTAAGAACACATTGTTACCACCAGAAACATGATCACAATTGAAAATCCTTTTCTAAAAGGTGCAACGTACAACAAACGTATTATAAGTGAATAGGTAACGAATAGGTAACGAATAGGTAACAGGGTATTAACCGAGCGCTGGAACGGGTACATGCGCGCTAATAGTGTCATTTCATCTCTAAGAACACATTGTTACCACCAGAGACATGGACACAATTGAAAATCCTTTTCTAAAAGGTGCAACGTATTACAAACGTATTATAAGTGAATAGGTAACGAATAGGTAACAGGGTAATAACCGAGCGCTGGAACGGGTACATGCACGCTAATAGGGTCATTTCATCTCTTATTACACATTGTTACCTCCAGAGACATGAACACAAGTGAAAATCCTTTTCTAAAAGGTGCAACGTACAACAAACGTATTATAAGTGAATAGGTAACGAATAAGTAACAGGGTAATAACCGAGCGCTGGAACGGGTACATGCGCTCTAATAGGGTCATTTCGTCTCTAAGAACACATTGTTACCACCAGAGACATGAACACAATTAAAAAATGATTTATTTCAAGGTGCAACGTATACTTACCCCGCGCATTAAAAGCGAATAAGGAACGAATAAGTAACAGGGTATTATCCGAGCGCTGGAACGGCTACATGCACGCTAATAGGGTCATTTCATCTCTAATTACACATTGTTACCTCCAGAGACATGAACACAAGTGAAAATCCTTTTCTAAAAGGTGCAACGTACAACAAACGTATTATAAGTGAATAGGTAACGAATAAGTAACAGGGTAATAACCGAGCGCTGGAACGGGTACATGCACGCTAATAGGGTCATTTCATCTCTAATTAAACATTGTTACCACCAGAGACATGAACACAAGTGAAAATCCTTTTCTAAAAGGTACAACGTACAACAAACGTATTTAAAGCGAATAATTAGTAACGAATAGGTAACGAATATTTAACAGGGTATTAACCGAGCGCTGGAACGGGCACATGCGCTCTAATAGGGTCATTTCGTCTCTAAGAACACATTGTTACCACCAGAGACATGAACACAATTAAAAAACGATTTATTTCAAGGTGCAACGTATACTTACCCCGCGCATTAAAAGCGAATAAGGAACAAATAAGTAACAGGGTATTACCCGAGCGCTGGAACGGGTACATGCACTCTAATAGGGTCATTTCATCTCTAATTACACATTGTTACCTCCAGAGACATGAACACAAGTGAAAATCCTTTTCTAAAAGGTGCAACGTACAACAAATGTATTATAAGTGAATAGGTAACGAATAGGTAACAGGGTATTAACCGAGCGGTGGAACGGGTACATGCGCGCTAATAGGGTCATTTCATCTCTAAGAACACATTGTTACCACCAGAGACAGGAACACAATTAAAATCCTTTTCAAAAAGGTGCAACGTACAACAAACGTATTATAAGCGAATAGGTAACGAATAGGTAACAGGGTATTAACCGAGCGCTGGAACGGGTACATGCATGGTAATAGGGTCATTTCATCTCTAATTACACATTGTTACCACTAGAGACATGAACACAAGTGAAAATCCTTTTCTAAAAGGTGCAACGTACAACAAATGTATTATAAGTGAATAGGTAACGAATAGGTAACAGGGTATTAACCGAGCGCTGGAACGGTTACATGCGCTCTAATAGGGTCATTTCTTCTCTAAGAACACATTGTTACCACCAGAGACATGAACACAATTAAAAAACGATTTATTTCAAGGTGCAACGTATACTTACCCCGTGCATTAAAAACGAATAAGGAACGAATAAGTAACAGGGTATTATCCGAGCGCTGGAACGGGTACATGCATGCTAATAGGGTCATTTCATCTCTAATTACACATTGTTACCACCAGAGACATGAACACGATGAAAATCCTTTTCTAAAAGGTGCAACGTACAACAAACGTATTATAAGTGAATAGGTAACGAATAGGTAACGAATAGGTAACAGGGTATTAACCGAGCGCTGGAACGGGTACATGCGCTCTAATAGGGTCATTTCTTCTCTAAGAACACATTGTTACCACCAGAGACATGAACACAATTAAAAATCGATTTATTTCAAGGTGCAACGTTTACTTACCCCGCGCATTAAAAGCGAATAAGGAACAAATAAGTAACAGGGTATTACCCGAGCGCTGGAACGGGTACATGCACGCTAATAGGGTCATTTCATCTCTAATTACACATTGTTACCTCCAGAGACATGAACACAAGTGAAAATCCTTTTCTAAAAGGTGCAACGTACAACAAACGTATTATAAGTGAATAGGTAACGAATAGGTAACAGGGTAATAACCGAGCGCTGGAACGGGTACATGCACGCTAATAGGATCATTTCATCTCTAATTAAACATTGTTACCACCAGAGACATGAACACAATTAAAAAACGATTAATTTCAAGGTGCAACGTATACTTACCCCGTGCATTAAAAACGAATAAGGAACGAATAAGTAACAGGGTATTATCCGAGCGCTGGAACGGGTACATGCATGCTAATAGGGTCATTTCATCTCTAATTACACATTGTTACCACCAGAGACATGAACACAAGTGAAAATCCTTTTCTAAAAGGTGCAACGTACAACAAACGTATTATAAGTGAATAAGTAACGAATAGGTAACGAATAGGTAACAGGGTATTAACCGAGCGCTGGAACGGGTACATGCGCTCTAATAGGGTAATTTCTTCTCTAAGAACACATTGTTACCACCAGAGACATGAACACAATTAAAAAAACGATTTATTTCAAGGTGCAACGTATACTTACCCCGCGCATTAAAAGCGAATAAGGAACGAATAAGTAACAGGGTATTATCCGAGCGCTGGAACGGGTACATGCATGCTAATAGGGTCATTTCATCTCTAATTACACATTGTTACCACCAGAGACATGAACACAAGTGAAAATCCTTTTCTAAAAGGTGCAACGTACAACAAACGTATTTAAAGCGAATAAGTAACGAATAGGTAACGAATAGGTAACAGGGTATTAACCGAGCGCTGGAACGGGTACATGCGCTCTAATAGGGTCATTTCTACTCTAAGAACACATTGTTACCACCAGAGACATGAACACAATTAAAAAACGATTTATTTCTAGGTGCAACGTATACTTACCCCGCGCATTAAAAGCGAATAAGGAACGAATAAGTAACAGGGTATTATCCGAGCGCTGGAACGGCTACATATGCGCTTATAGAGTTATATCACCTCTAAGAACCCAAATCTACCACCAGAGACAACAAATCAATTGAAAATCATGTTTTAAAAGGTGCAACGTATGATACACGTATTATAAGCGAATTATAAGCGAGTGATGGAACGAATTAAACAAGGCAATAGCATGCTCCGAAACGATGTACACCCTGCTAACATGTTTAACCCCACCACATTATGTTAGTATGTGCCTGTCCCTAGCCTAGACAAGAGCCTGAAATTAAGTAGTTATCGTTTGTTTTTGTGTTACATATTTGTTTTCCGTTATTTTTTTGTATATGAAATACGGCCGTTAGTTTTGTTGTTTGAATTGTTTGAAATTGTCATATCTGGGCCTTTTATAGGTGACTTCACGGTTTGGGCTATGCTCATTGTTGAAGGCCGTACATTGACCTATAGTTGATAGTTTCTGTGTCATTTTGGTCTATTGTGGGTTGTTGTCTCATTGGCAATTATACCACATCTTTTTTTTTATGCAAGCGCTAACACGGTGATTTCATCCCTTCGAACCAAGATCCATCTTCAAACATACGGACATAAAGCAGTTAAAAGGTAGAACGTATAAAAATCAAATAAGGAACAAATGAGTATCGAACATAAAGTAAAAGGATCGGTTGAGCACAAACACATATAAATACATGTAGGTCATAAAAAGATCATTTTACCTCAACAAATTTAGAACTAGTACCAGATATAAGAGTATAAACAACAAGAAGTAATTGTTACAGGATGCTGTTACGACGTCTCCCAAACAAAGCTCCCATAACTCGCAATTCATATGGTCCCATGTTCATTTGATTTGATTTTTTGTCCCATACAAGAATATATATGGCTTACTGGTGGGGATCTCCACCATTTACAAGTATTCAAACAGGAGGGGGTGGTGGTGACCCCCAGGGACTTTACCTACATTTCATTTTATTTGTTTTATTGTCCCCTACAAGAATATATATGGTTTAGGGGTGGGGATGTTGACCGTTTACAAGTTTTCAAACAAGTGGGGGTGGGATGACCCCCTCAGGACTTCCCTTTTATCTCATTTTATTTGTTTTATTGTCCCCTACAAGAATATATATGGTTTAGGGGTGGGGATCTGGACCATTTACAAGATAATAGTACATTCTCAAATTGAACGGGGTGGGGGTGACCCCCAGGAACTTCCATTTAATTTCATTTGATTAGTTTTATTGTCCCTTACAAGAATATATATAGTTTAGGGGTGGGGATGTTGACCGTTTATATGTTTTCAAACAAGAGGGGGTGGGGTGACCCCCTAGGGACTTTCCTTTTATTTCATATCATTTGTTTTATTGTCCCCTACAAGAAAATATATGGTTTAGGGGTGGGGATCTAGACCATTTACAAGATAATAGTACATTCTCAAATTGAACGGGGTGGGGTGACCCCAAGGAACTTCCATTTAATTTCATTTGATTAGTTTTATTGTCCCCTACAAGAATATATATGGTTTAGGGGTGGGGATCTAGACCGTTTACAAGATAATAGCACATTCTAAAATTGAACGGGTGGGGATGACCCCCGGGGACTTCCATTTAATTTCATTTGATTTGTTTTATCGTCCTATTCAAGAACATATATAGTTTAGGGGTGGGTATCTGGACCGTTTACAAGATAATAGTACTTTCTCAAATTGAACGGGGTGGGGGTGACCCCCAGGAACTTTTATTTAATTTCATTTGATTAGTTTTATTGCCCCTTAATAGACCCCAATGCACAAATGAGCGATTGATGGCTCACCTAGACATATTAGTCTAACATTTTATGAAACCCTAAGTAAATCTGACAAGTAGTTTTGGAGAAATGCTGCGGACAAGTTCATTTTTAAAGTGGCGGAAGAAGAAGAGGAAGAAGAGGAAGAAGAAGAATAATTAATTAATTAAAAGGGGGAAGGATATTAAAAATCGAATAAGTAACGAATAGGTAACGATAGGGAATAGGGAATAAGTAACGAATAGGTAACGATAGGGAATAGGGAATAAGTAACGAATAGGTAACGAATAGGGAATAGGGAATAGGTAACGAATAGGTAACGAATAGGGAATAGGTAACGAATAGGTAACGAATAGGGAATAGGGAATAGGTAACGAATAGGGAATAGGGAATAGGTAACGAATAGGTAACGAATAGGGAATAGGGAATAGGTAACGAATAGGGAATAGGGAATAGGTAACCAACTTGACGTCCATATGATAGTAGCAGTACATTCAAATACACTACAAATATCCTCCCAAATAAATAGGCTTACATTATAACAATGTCCGCCATATTAATTTTTACCGGAAGTAGGGCTTCAAAAGACTTACAATCTCTAATTGTATCCAAAAGTAGCACATAAGCATTGTTCGTGCCAAATATAATTATAGTAGCATGATTTTAACACCTTTTCACATACCCGCCTTCGATATTGGGCTGATTTAAGTATACTGTCCGCCATTTTGAATTTTACCGGAAGTGAGACATTTTTTTCAAATGCCTCCCTATCTGAAATTAAAGAGTAATACTAGAGGAAGGTTTGTGCCAAGTTTCATGCTTGTAACACGTTGTGCACAATTGTTCATGAAGCCGCCGGACTAGAAGGGATATAGTTACGATACTGTTGTAAGGTCATTAAAAAATGCATATTTTGGCTTTAATATTGATTCACTTATAGGGTCTTTGTATCGGAATTTAACACATTTATTCTTAAACCAGTTGTTGTCATGACAAGGGTTCGGTTCTTCTCATATATTTCATGATGGAATAATACGAAACCCCTAACAGGAGGTTGTGCCTGATGTTCATATGATGAAGACATAATCTTTCAATCAGTTTAATTGAAGTCTGAGGTTGGCTTAGTCAGTAACTGCTAGTAGTCTGTTGTTATTTATGTATTATTGTCATTTTCTTCATTTTTCTATTGTTTCATATTCTGACATTGGACTTGAACTTCTCTTAAACTGAGTTTTACTGTGCGTATTGTTGCGCGTTTGTTTATCTACATTGGCTAGATGTATAGGGGAAGGGTTGAGATATCAAAAACATGTTTAACCCCTCCACAATTTTGCGCCTGTCCCAAGTCAGGAGCCTCTGGCCTTTGTTAGTTATGAATGATTTTTAATTTTAGTTTCTTGTGTATAATTCGGAGTAAAGTATGACGTCTATTATCACTGAACTAGTATACATATTTGTTTAGGGGCCAGCTGAAAAACACCTCCGGGTCCGGAAGTTTCTCGCTACATTGAAGACCCATTGGTGGCCTTCGGCTGTTGTCTGCTCTATTGTCGGGTTGTTGTCTTTTTGACACATTCCTCATTTCTATTCTCAATTTTCTTTCATATAAGTCGGAGTTCGTTCGGACATTTGTAAAAAAAAAGATCTCAGAAGCCAGATCATTTAATTTTACATTCAGATATATTCTAGATGTTTTTTTCCATCACCAATCCAGATATTTTCTGATCGGGTTCTAGTGATATACTTTCTGAAATAAACGAAACAACAGACCCGGCTCCCGCCGTGTCATTTTTGTACTTTTACGTCGAGTTTGATATATACGGTCATCTATGACAAACGAGACGGTTTTAATTTTAAAACTATCAATTTCCCTCATCCCAGTAGCGAAATTCCAACTTCGCCTGCATATGGGATATACATATCCCAGATTATTTGGTATTCAAGAGCCTGCAGCTGCAACTTATACTTTATAAAGCGTCACCAGTATCGGGACAGAAAGTTGATGAACCAGAGTTATGTCAAAGAACGTCTCGCCCTTTTTCTAAAAGATTTTCATCGAAAGATATCAAGACCTTATTGATACATATTCCGGATCCATTTTTAAAGTTAAACATGATGGTCTTGGGGTCACAAACAGTACTGTTACATGTAGAATCGATACACAAGATGGTTATTTACATACAAAGATGAATTTATAAAATCGTGTTGGTACATATTTCGGCTAAACAAATAACCTTCATCAGTTCTAATAAATTTTTCAATAGTGCAAGCAGCTATATTACTGCTGTTCAAATATGAAGACTTATATATTATTTATATATTTAGTAGACACATCATTTATCCCATATGGTGTCCTATAATATCATAAACCAACTAAACACTAAACATAACATAATATTAATATGTCAATTTAATAAGAAACACTCGCACATAAACAGGTGTAACAAGCGGCAATATACATCATTACATGGTATCAAGCGGTATGATGGCTACAGCAATGTTTACATAATATTAAAAATTATATGAATGAATCTTTATTGCAAACCATAGACATGCTATGGCAA
Organism: Mytilus edulis; assembly: GCA_019925275.1. Lineage (NCBI taxonomy): Eukaryota > Metazoa > Mollusca > Bivalvia > Mytilida > Mytilidae > Mytilus > Mytilus edulis. Next base: position 45,842,608 of record CM034356.1, on the reverse strand, counting down.
AATTAACAACATATATTACATAATATAAAACATGAATAGACAACAGAGAACAATAGTAAAATACAATGACATATAAATTAAGTTATGAGAATATATGAGATCGAATATTCCATGCAGCTTTTACATAATTACATAATTTGATCGTGAGAGACTTACTAGAAGCTTGTAGTAAATTTAATAGTTTGATATTATTAGGCCAATGGCAATAGTACTTTGGTAAAAATTGTGTTCGTACAGATCTATAAGATGGATAAACGAGAACAAAATGGTATTCATCTTCAATAACACACATTTTACAACATTCACATAAACGATTTTCTCTAGGAATATTATTATAACGGCCAACATCAATATTTAACTTTAATGTCCCACTACGTAACTTTGTTAACAGATTAACATTATTGCTATAAGACAGATATTTTTCGATATAAAAAGTTAATTTAAATGAACTATAAAAAGACAGTTTCCTACATTCCTGGATAGTAGTTGACCAATTCTGCAAGTATTGATCTTTAATACGATTTTTAATGTTATTTATACAAATTGTGCTAGCATCTTGGTTTAGCCACAAATAATTTAAACCAAGATCATATAACATATCACGAATATTTGAGGCCCAGTTTACATAACCATTGATAGTATCGTCATACAAGAGTTTATACACATCGTATACAACTTTTGGTTTATTTGTAATAATATGTAACCAATATTTCAATATATTTTGTTTTCTAACAATAAAAAGAGGTAAATGGCCAAGTTCGCCATATAAAAAGCATGTTGGTACATTTCGACCCAATTTTAACACAAATCTACAAAAACGACTATGGATAAGTTCGATATCTTTAGCACGATGGAAACCCCATATTTCTGATGCATAGCCTAAAATGGATCCGACCATACTGTCGAAAAGAAACATCTGTTCTTCTGGAGTGATGAAGAATTGTTTGAGAGAGTTTATTAAAGATGACATGGCTCTAGATCCTTGTTGTGCTAAACGTTTCTGAGTATGTAAAAACTTTCCGTTGTAATGTAATAATACACCAAGGTACACAAATGAATTAACAGCTTGCAGTTCCTTATTATCATAGAAAAAATGAGTGTCTACTGGTCTAAATCCATTTCTAAATATCACTACTTTGGTTTTATCAGCGTTTACTTCGATATTCCATTTATTGCAGTAAAGTAAAAGTTTATCAAATAAGTGTTGCAGAACAGTCGGTGTTTATCCAAATAAAACGGTGTCGTCAGCAAAAAGTATTAGATATATAAGGATTCCATTCAAAGATATGACATCTTCGTTTACATCAGTAGAGATATCTTGAATAATGTCATTTATAAAAAAAAAAGAAAAGTAACGGAGATAAGGGCTCGCCTTGTTTTCCACCAATATGATTGTCAAAAGCCTCTGATAGTACTCCACCAGACCGCACACGTAAACGCACAGATGAATAAATAGAATTAACCATTGATACGAATTTACTGCTAACTCCAGATTTGAGTAGTTTGTATATCAAAATTCTTCTGTCCACCTTATCAAACGCCCTTCGGAAGTCTACGAAACCACAATATAATTTTAATTTATGTTGAAGAGTATGTGAAATAATTCCATGCAGAGTAAATATAGCGTCAACAGTCGAACGTCCTGGTTGGAATCCAAATTGGTTGTCTATAATATGATTTTCGTCCTGGGACCACGATAACAAACGGTCAGTTAGAATACTAGTAAACAACTTCGAAAGGATGCTCACTAATATTATAGGTCTATAGTTTATTGGATTTGTAAGATCACCACTTTTAGGAACAGGAATAACAAGGCATTCAGTCCAATTTTCTGGATTTATTCCGATAGCAAAGATCGAGTTGAACAAACTTTTTAAAATAGGTGCGAAAAAAGGACATGACGAAAACATCTCTCCTACAATTTCATCGTTACCAGCACTTTTACCAGATTTGAGTCTCTTTAGTGCTTTAATAATTTCGTCTTCCGAAATGTCTGTATCTAGTAATTCTATATTTACACCATCAAAATAACTGTTATTTAAAAGATCTAACACTGCATCAGATAGCTCGGGTGGGTTCATACCAAGAACATTTGCAAAATAATTTAATATTTCATCGTTGTCCACTACACACTTTGATTTGTTTTTTGGCTTTAAGGTTGACCAAAATTTCTTCGGATTGGTTTTTGCAATACTGCAAAGTTCCAGACCTTTTTTCCTCTTATAGTTGTATTGGGCTTTTCGCTTCACTTTATTATAAGGCAGCAACCATTTGATTTTCGGGGGGGGGGGGGCTATGGTTTTTTTTGGAAAAAAAAGTTTGTTTCCAGTTTTTGGAGAAAAAAAAAATTTGTCTTTGATTCTGAGAAAAAAAATTTGTTTGTTTCACCCTCAGCTGCCACTATATGTAATGCTAAAATTGAAAGAAAAAATTGTTTTCGACTTGTCGCGAAAAAAAAAGATTGTTTTTCGCCGTAGGCGAAAAAAAAAGTTTGTACAGAAAAAAAAAACCATAGCCCCCCCAGAAAATCAAATGGTTGCTGCCTAATCGTTTCTAGCAATCACGAATTCACTCCTGTTCGAATCCGTTTGGTGACGTTGAAAAAAGTTTCTCGTGACATGAAATCTTTTTCGGGCGTTTTTGCAATTGTCATCGAACCATTCATTATTAGGACGATTTTTACGATCTATGTTTTTATGGGTAGAAACTGAGTGTCCAAACACTTTGAAAGCGCTGTCGTAAATAATTTGAGTTATCTCTCTTATTGTATACGGCGTTATGTATATCGACATCTGAAATAATATTATTCACAACTGACAATAGTTTTTCTCTATGAGGTTGTAACATTTGTGCATATTCATCATTTTTGTTTTTGTTTCCCATTTAATGTAATTGCGTGTTGTAGTATTTGTTCTCTTTTGATATTAAGTGGAAAAGTTAAGTTCAAATAATAAAGGCATATGATCTGAGAACTCATTCATTTCTAGAACTTCAAAGTCACTAATAATTCCAAAATCGTTCGGAGACACTAGTAGATAATCGTTGACACTCGTCCCTTTACTGTTACAAAACGTGAATTTACCATTCGTATCGCTTCCAAGTTTACCGTTAGCTACAGTTAATCCCGTGTTATAGCACACCTGTAATAATTTACGTCCAAAGGTGTTTACAACTTTATCCATTGAGCATCGATCAGAAATAATGGGGTTTTCAAAATGATTTACACTCGTTACAAATTTATCTAATTGATCATTATACAAAACGTCACTCACTTCACCAATGCGACTATTAAAATCTCCGCATATTAAGTCTCGGTTATTGTATAGAAAGGTAAATACTATGAAAATTAGAGCGAGGGGCTTTGCCCCAAGCTCTTATTTTCATAGTATATACCTTTCTATACAATATCCAATTTAGCACATATTTAAAACTTGAGTAATCCTGTAATTAGTCTATTGATATGTTTTGGCTGACTGGATGTAGCTCATTTACGTAGTTTTGTAAATCTACTCACTATAATATCATTGTAAAAATGGAATTTCAAAAGGCCCTTGACTTTAGAATGTAAAGAAGGTAGCTGCTGGTGTAAGTATGTTTATTGATATGAACGGCGCGTTGTTTTACTATACATGTACTTATTTACATGGTAAGATGACAAAATGAATTGACCAAGAGCAGACAATTCTTAAATTGCAGTGAAAGCTTTACATTCTTGAAAACATTTTTTTATTTCACATAAAACCTAAAACTATCACAAACAGTTGGATCCCCCTCCAACATCTTTGGTTGAAACACCTTTTAAAAATGGCTGGATCTGCCCCTGGTATGTACCCATATGTAGTCTAGTGGATAGTTTATATGCATGAAATATTTGTCACTGGACATTAGGCAACCAATTATCGACCAATTTATGACTAAATATATCAAATTGCTTTATTAATAATTTCCCTTCAAAAGATTCATGGTTGACTCTTTTTGTGTACAAAGTAATTGCATGGAAGATAAAGGATTACACATTTTAGATTGAGTTGTACTTTAATCAAGGTATAAAGCACCATTATTATTACTCTTTATTTAAATGAAAGAAACTTTTTTAATTGTCAAAACAAAATTTAGATCAAAAGATTGATTAGTAGGATGTTAAAAATCTGTTTAAAAAAAACTAATTACAAACTATTTAGTTAAATTTGGAACACATCATTTATTTCAAAATAGCCAGTAGCAATTTTTGTTCTAATATCTTGATTACAATACAATGAAATCTTACTCTTGTGGTCATTCATGCGTAGTTACTTAGTACACGGAATAAGTATGTACTATGAAAATTAGAAGGCAAATTCAAGCAATTTGATTGGACGAGAAGTTGTAAGTATGTGCTAATACAACTAGAACAAACCCGCGAAATCGCGGGCATTCAGAGCGTAGTTTAAAGTATGTAAAGTGTTGTTGGAAGAATTTTGTAAAATATTGAATGACTGGAGAATTTCAGCAAAAGTGTCATAGGTTATTGGGGACAGGGAAATGTTTTTTTTTATCCCTCCTCCTTTATTTCCAAAATTCCCAATTTTTGGTTTTTTATCAATTTCAATATGAACATACCTTTAGTAAGGAGCCTGTAATTCAGGGGTTGTCGTTTGTTTAGGGAGCTACCATTTGATTTTTATGGGGGGGCTAGGATGAAAAATTTTGTCCTGCATTTTTGTTTAGCTGTAATCTCTGTCCTGCCTTTTTATTTTTCACTCTGTTCGGTCCTGCCTTTTTTTTTTAGTTTATCCTGACCTTTTTTTACCTAAATTGTCGTCCTGACTTTTTTTTTGCAAGTGTCTCATCCTGCCTTTTTTTTTTACTCAAAACTCCTGTCTTGCCTATTTTTTCAAATTTCATCCTAGCCCCCCCCTCCCCCCCCCATAAAAATCAAATGGTAACTCCCTTATGTGTTACATATTAATTTGTTTTTCGTTCATTTTTTGTGCATAAATAAGGCCGCTAGTTTTCTCGTTTCAATTGTTTTACATCGTCATTTCGGGGCCTTTTAAAGCTGAGTATGCGGTATGGGCTTTGCTTGTTGTTGAAGGCCGTACGGTGACCTATAGTTGTTAATTTCTGTGTCATTTTGGTCTCTTGTGGAGAGTTGTCTCCACATGGCAATCATACCTCATCTTCTTTTTTTGTAATCAATGAATTTTGTAAAAGATTTAATGACTGGAGAATTTCAGAAAAGGTATCAAAAGTTCACATGAATAGTTTTAGCGCTTATCTGGATATTATGAACATTATATTATATATTATGGATATTATGAACATATATATTTGTTTAGGGGCCAGCTGAAGGACGCCTCCGGGTGCGGGAATTTCTCGCTACATTGAAGACCTGTTGGTGACCCTCTGCTGTTGTTTTTTATTTGGGCGGGTTGTTGTCTCTTTGACACATTCCCCATTTCCATTCTCAATTTTATTCATTACTATATAAATAAAGTGTATTTACTTTCAATTCTAAGTTTACTAATCGTTCCATGGTGGTCATTGATATAGTATACAGACCCTCTATTTAATAAACTCTGTGACCGCCGTGCATAGTAAACTTGAAAATGATAGCAGATAGAATTAAAATACACTTTATTCGTAGTATATGTATGTTCAAAGAACACACCCGCGAAATCGCGGGCATTCAGAGCGTAGTTTAAAGTATGTAATCTTCCTATATCTATTTTAAAGTGTTGTTGGAAGAATTTTGTAAAATATTGAATGACTGGAGAATTTCAGCAAAAGTATCATAAGTCATATATAGGTTATTTGGGACAGGAAAATGCTTTTTTTTTTATTTTATCCCTCCTCCTTTATTTCCAAAAATCCCAATTTTTGGTTTTCTATCAATTTCAATATGAACATAGTTTTCATTTAGTATGTTATGAACATTTAAGTAAGGAGCCTGTAATTCGGTGGTTGTCGTTTGTTTATGTGTTACATATTTGTTTTTCGTTCACTTTTTGTACATAAATAAGGCCGCTAGTTTTCTGGTTTGATTTGTTTTACATTGTCAGTTCGGGGCCTTTTGAAGCTGAGTATGCGGTATGGGCTTTGCTCGTTGTTGAAGGTCGTACGGTGACCTATAGTTGTTAATTTCTGTGTCATATTGGTCTCTTGTGGAGAGTTGTCTCAACATGGCAATCATACCACATCTTCTTTTTTTTGTAATCAATGAATTTTGTAAAAGATTTAATGACTGGAGAATTTCAGAAAAGGTATCAAAAGTTCACATGCATATTTTTAGCGCTTGTTGATTAATTTATTGTGGAAAGGAGAGAAGCGACACCAAAAATGAGGTCTTCTCGTTTAATAGTATAGATGCCCTTTTCACTATAATCTAAAACAATACTTTCAATAATCTCATGAAAATCAATATCACAAATATTATAATATTTCGATTTCTCGTGTGGAATGTAAGAATGTATAATAGTATAGTTACAATATTCAATCCATTATAAATTAAGCTTATACTACATAATGGTTCATTAGAATGATAATAATATTGATTATCAATTGATATTAATTATATTTACTGAACATAAAAATGTCAATACTAATTAAAATAAATAATATTTAATATGCAGTGAGAAAATACTGCTAGCTTTATACAAACAAAGTTAACTTCCTCAGATTTGAGTTTGATCCCGATTTTCTGCATAAAGTAAATCGTTTTCGTTGTTTTTTTAATATAAACAAAACTTTCAAATTCAACTTTTAAAGCAATTAAAACAATTAAAAGCTTGAAGTAATTTGTTGGAGTGGAAGTCCAAAGCATGTTTTAGCGGCAAAATTATCGCTAAGCGAAACCATTTGTAAACTCGATCTATAACTCATCATAGTAAACTCACATGCTGATAAGCAGCTCAACATGTGAAAGCGTTTTAAGACAAAAACATCTGTATAATAATTTTTTTCTAAAAAATTTATACTAAAAAATACGTAATCGTAACAAAAATCAACAGAGCGGAATCAAACGTAAACTTGATCTGTAACTCATTATAGTAGACTTGTATACAAAAAATCAGTTCAATATGCGTATGTCTAAAACAAATCTGTCATTAAATGTTCGAATAAAGCAAAAATTTATTTGGATGAAATATCTTCCGGCAAAAAATATTACAGACGATATTGTAAACTGTAAGATATTTGCCAATGCCAAGTACGTTTTTGCAGAAAATTTTACAGATAGTTGATGGTGTGAAGTTGTTGTTTTCATCCAAAGTAGTCACTTTTAACGATTAAAAAACTATTGACAGATAATCGAGTTATTACATAAAGGCTTAACTGTTGAATGAAACCCCAAATTTTCGGATACGTTCAGAAAGATTCTATTATCTCCTGGCCTTTTATGATCTACCATCACCGAAGGATATTCTTTTATTTAAATCATCCGTACATCAGTGACTGCCGGAAGTCAAAGTATTAAAAAAAAACAGTTGACTTTTCATTTTAAGCTCAAACATCATCCTCTGTGAAGCTTGATTCATCGCTACGCTTTTTACCAACAAACAACCTAATGTGGATAAAACCACATCCACGTTTAGCAAGTGTAAATACCTCTACTCAATATGCAAGTAAATTAGCTACTAAGCTGTAACTGCTGACCGGAACTTTCATGCTAAGCAATGAAGTGGCCTTTGTCCCGAATACAGTAGATCAAACGGGCCTACAGTACAAGGGAAAGTAATAAAAACACAATTGATAATATCTTTCTTGAACAGCACTGAACGAAATCCGTACACCTTACCTGCACGAATTACTTTACTAATTAGTATGCATCTTTTTAGTTTCATTTTGTGATGAAAATAAAGAAAACCGAAATGCGAAGCCTAAAATAAAAAAAAAAAGATTTCGCGTTATCACGTTAACGCGTGTAGATTAAGAAAGGCAAACACACGAAATGGATGCTTCACGTCACCACACTGTAGGTTCATTGTTAGTTATCTTTACAATAATACTGATATACAACAAAATATATACATATGCTTTCAAAGATACATTTTATGTTAATGTCCTAAATCAATAAGACTTTTTATTGTTGCTACCAACGGGGCATAGTGTCTTGCGTTTCCTGCTGATACTTTTCCAGATTCAAATATTTTCCACCTTCCAGATCTGCCACATCTGGTGACATAACACATGATGACAGCTTGGGAGTTACCAACTTGGGAAAATGAAGTTTTACATAGATTTACATCAGATTTTGATGCTTTGTAAACTCTAAAGCTTGGATTTGGGAACTTTGATATACTTGGAGAGTCCCAAGCACTGAGTGTAAAAAACAAGTGTGTTACATCAACAGGAATTTGACTGATGAGCACGTCAATAGTATGGTGGCCAACTTTATTTACTTGATCAATTCGGTCACCTGAATGTATAACACAACATTTCGAATTTATATGACTGTAATCAATTGTTTTGTAATGGTTACGACCACAGAACATTAAACATGATGCATCAAGATAATCAACTTTGAAGTCTTCCATTCCAAAAAAAGAATATAGATACAATAGGGTGCTCTTTTCTTTCATAGGAAATCCCCAATATAAATCGAAAACAACATGATCTAGATGTATCGGAATAGAATATAGACATACAACTAAACAAATCTTTGAATTCGATGTCACTCCATAATTTGACAATTGAGCGTCTTCGTCCTGCAAAAAAAAGTTTAAAAGGACAACGGTTACTCATTATGATTCTTAATTGTGAGACTTAAATAAAAAAAATTCTCACTTACATGTTAACTTTGAATTGCCAACCTTATTGTAGCACACAAAATACGTTTAAATCTTAAAGATTTTTTTTAAGATTGAACACGCAAATAAGTCTGGAACCTCGGCAGTTATTGTTGGTCATTATCTTATAATGTTTCATTTAATCTTTTTATTCATGTCAAGTGGTGTAAAAAGCAAATCAGCCAGGAACCGGTTTGATATTCAACATTTCACGTGCAAACTTTGAATAATAAAAACGGGACATTTAAAGGAATTCTCTTAATTCTCTGAAACAGATACTATGTTACAAAAGAAGATTTGAATAAAAAAAAATCATAATAGAATATCTTTTTACAACATAATCATAAATTTGTCTTTCATAGACTACGATTGTATTTTTTATAGTTCATATAGAGATGGCCCAGCAGAACGATAATTCAGTCATCTAAAATGAATTGGATATATGCAATATACAATGGTTGAGGATACACTCAATGGTTTGTCCTTTTAATGCATTTAAATTCCCAGGGATATCGGCCAGGTTTGAACTAATTTTGCAACGGATCTGAACAAAATAATTCAGTTGAAATGTCCTTATCTATTATTTTGTCCATTTATCAAGTTTTGATTTCTTGCATTCACGTCATTTGATGTCTGAAAGTTTTAAAATTCGTCTATGCATATCAATTTAAGCAAGAAAAAACGTCATTTAATGTTTAGGGAAATTGCAAGATTGATTGATTGCTAGTTGTATGCCTAACGTGTAGTGGCAAATAGTTTATTAATAATCTGGACAAATAAAATATATACAATAAATAGGTCCTGTAATAGGTGTCAACTTGGATGATTTGCGGGAAAATTTGATATACAGCTGCCAAAAGACCTTCTGCTGTTGTTTTTTCTATGGTCGGGTTGTTGTCTCTTTGACACAATCCCCATTTCCATTCTCAATTGTATGTTGGATAACTGCAGATATTTTACCTCGCAATGGGCCACATTTGGTCAATAATAAAGAGTTGCTTCAAGGGTTCTTCACGTTCAATAAGCGAAACATTCTCTCCACACATTCTGACTGGACGTGTCTCCGTTTTATGATCTATTATATATACATCCCGCACAGTCAAACCATGGAAGTAATATTGAATATATAATATTTTAATATTACTTCCATGGTCAAACAGACGTTCTTCTTCGTCAAACATTTTATTGCCCCTATCGTATGGTATTTTGAACCCAATGGTAAATTGACCCCTGGGTCAACATACCGCTATAGTAAACTGAACCTCCGCCATGGTTAATTGAACCCCCAGTATGAAAAGTTGAACCCACATGGTAAATTGAACCCCTCTGTTTTTTATTATAAAGCTTATCATAGATTAAAAATCATATACTAAAAGGGGAGATCAATTTTCAATGACTGGTTAAAAGAAAAGTCTTTGCTAAGTATAATTGCTCTGAAGTCTTTACCAACAAAATTTCATTCAAAATACTTATTGAAGCATTATAACTAGAGCATTTAGCTTGGATGCTTTAATTATTTGAAATTATAAGATATAAATTTATAAGGTTAGTTTTAATTTTCCATAGTAAAAAAGGAGGAGAGACCAAATTACCATGGCTCACTTTAATTTAAAAAGTAAATTTTTCATAAAGTGGTAGGGGTCAATATACCATGGCAGGGGGGTAAATTACCATAGGTAAATAAAATTTTCAAAACATCTTACTAACTACTAATTGGAATATTATGACTATATACAAGAGTTAGAATTGCCACAGTTTTTGAAATCAAAGGTCTATGGTAGAGGGTTCAATATCCCATAGAAAAGAGAGTAGTGTCAAAATAGAAATATGGGCCCTTCAACTTCTTACTTCTTTTGCTCCCCCCCCCCCCCCCCCCCAGTTTTCGAGACGAGAGTCACTAATGAGTGCACACAGCTTCAATCCTTGTATCAATAAAGAAGTTTATTTTCAATCAGATTGACCAACACTATAAGTATTACACTGAATTATCGATACTAGAGAAAATTAGTTTAGTATGGCTTGAATTGGCATACAAAAGAAACGAACTCAGATGAAGAACATGTCTTCTTTAAACAAAGAAATGACTAAATTGTCTGGTTAAATCTCTTTATTGTGTTGATATATATATTTTCCTGTAAAACGCCACTAAAACAAACTAAAATGTTTGTAGTTGAAAGCTCACTAAGGTACTCTCCAATAAAAACCACTCATCCCTTTTTGTCTAAGAATTTAACAGTAAGTGACGGAGATTATGATCAACAACTGTTTCTTTAGACATCAAAAGAAATGACTGAGTTTAAAATATAGTTTTGGGGGTTAAACGAATAAATTGTTGTCTGACGCCAGTTTAAAAATACTTTTGTTGGTAAGACATGATTTATCACTTTAACTGGCCTAATATTAAAACCCAATGATAGCAACCATGGAATAAACCACCAAGATGACTGCCGATACAGAAATTATCTAAACCAACATACACATTGTTTACACCGTCAACATTGGAATAGCATACTGATGTCTCACATTCAGCAATTTATTGTCGCAGATTACTAAATATTTTTTCTAATAAAAGTATTTACCTCCATGTCTTTGCCATTATACAATAATTTCTGTTGATTGTTTTGATGAGTCAAGCGATTTTGAATTTTGTCCTTCAAATTTTCTACTGTCATGGACTTGGATAATGGAATTCTGAGTGATTCTCCTGTCAAGCATGTAACAAATACATGCTCCTCGCCATCATTTGTGCAGTGGTCATTTTTTGTATAAGAAGCCTCATATACTTGGAACATCTGTGAAAAAATCTCTTTGAATAAGACAACGCGTTCCGATCCTTGAACAATGACTTCATTACAACTCGGGTAAGGACATGTTTCATGTTTGGTTACACTCTCAATCAAACACTGAAATAGATTAGTCATCTTTTGTTGAACAATTATAACTGAACGTGTAGTGGTACTAAAGTACATTACGTATGGTATATATATTTATCTCTAGTTACTCGCATTCTTTGAAATACACGTGAAAGTCCATGGTTAACCTTTATTTTCATTTTACACAAGGTATCAATACATATTTAAGAGTTTGGTTGTGTATGTTGGCCTCAGTCTGTGGATTGTTCAAATATGAAAGTTATTGTTCAATATTTTTTTAGACAGTTTAGTACTTAGTTACTTATCTGGCCTTTAAAGGTGGTGTTTAGGAATATCAAGAGTACCTTTTACTTGTTTTATGGGATATTTTCAGTTTGACTTTCTGTGTTTTCATAGCTGTGGACCCAGAAATTAATATAAACGTTTCCGAACACTTTTCTTCTGCACGAAGATTTGACGCAATTTTATGTAGCAAACATCTTATTGCAATTTATTCCTAACTGGATAAGTTCTGAAATATCTTATTTTATTCAACAAGTTAAAGCTATCTAGGCCCCTGTTTGAACAAAATTTATTATGCATACAAAAATCCAAATAGACATGTTTTAAACCAAGTGGATTATAATCTAAATAAAAACAAGTTACAAAATATTCTCTTTCTATACATTTCCACCTTAAGCTTATTACTGATGGCATTTGTTTTTGCGACACTTAACATGTTTCGAAACAGGAAATTGTCTAAGTGACTGTTCTCCCCCACGCGGATTAGATAACATGACGGTCATGTGTATAATCATATAAGGACAGAGAGCGTTAAGATAAGATATATAGCAGCATATTTTAACAAAACAAGTAATATGAAAATATGAAAAGAGTGTTTATGTAGATATGATGTCATCGGATTTAAGTACATGCATGAATACAAAGTAAACTAATTCCTGTATGGACGTTTCAAACATTCATTACGAATCTATAAAGTATGATCGACAAATAATATTTTACGCAGTAATTCATGTCATTGTCTTAATATAGTTAAATGTTAAGTATGTTAATACCAGATGTTGACATTGATAAATTATAATAACAAAGCATGTGAAGCACGCGAAAAAAATGTGAATTCAAAAATCTTAAATATTTTTTTTTTATATTATAATGGGGTTCACATTTGTAAGTTTAATTGTTTCACAGGGGTATGTCAAAGACAGTCTCGTTCTTTTTCTAAAAGAAATCACCGGAAGATACTAAGACCTTGATGAAAAGTATTCCGTATCCATTTCACAAAAAGAGTTCACGATGGTAAAAAAGTGATCATATTGATAACATGTTATACATGTAGAGATCTTTTATTTGTATTTTTGAATATAACTTTTACCATTTAGTGTTTTTGTTTGGATATCCATTTGACGTGGCTCGGTACCTGTTTTCTTATGCGCTTTGTCAATAAGTCCTTTTATGTTTCTTCGTTACATTTATACACTTATCATGGATTGCAATTTCTATATGCACCAGACGCAAAAAAGTATGCAGTTGAATAGCATTTAGGATAAACAATTCTTTAATATTTTGCCAAATACAGCTTTGCTAGTTTTTAAAGTGATTGAGATTATAACACATTGTTGACTGTTGTATCCCTATTTTGACATTTTTACTGATTATGTCTGTTTGTTATGTTCATATTTCGTTGTCAATAAAATGGATTTTGTTTTATATAACTGAGGTTTAGCAGGCGATTACACCAGTTTTGATCCACCATTTTCTACATAAGTATCCATTCGTTTGATGTTTTTGAGTTTTTGAATTTGCCATTTGATAAGGAACTTATCGTTTTGAATTTTCCTCAGAGTTCTGTATTTTTGTACTACTTTACTTTTCATTTAAGATGTTAAATGTAGCGTATGATATTTACGCAATTTTTGAAAATATCATGTTTTTTCGAATGCGCCTAAAAATAGTTTATAATTGCACAAATTTTATTTGAACAAATAACCAAACATTATCAAAAATGGAAATACTTGCTATAGATGTACACATAAGTCATGTAAAGCTAAGATTACAACTGATAGTGATGGAATGCCAACTGTGTAAAATATATTTAAAGAATGACTGTAACATGTGTAATATTTTTCTATCTATGAAGAAATAACATAAAAATGTGGTGCACACTGAATAACGCGCGTAGCGGGTTATTCTAAAGTGTGCACCACGCTTTTGATTTTATTTCGAATAGAAAGACACAATATTACAGTCATTCCTTAAAATTTAATTTTAAACCGGTGTAAAACGTTAAAAAAAACGTGGATGACGTCCTGGTCACGTGACAAAATCATGTCTATGAGCTGATAGACAAACACTGTCAGTCAATCATAAGACGCGTTACATCCAAAATTAAATTATATAAACATAACAACGTTGCAGATGACAGAAATGCTGAGGCAAAGCAGATCGGCGTCAGAAGTAGAAAACAATATAGCGATATATCATGTAGACCAGAACCAGAATTCGTAATAACCGAGCTATAAGTTATAAATTTTGCTGCTCAACTTCGCACTTGCATGCGCCTCCCCATGGTGAGCAGGTCACAGATAGTAGGCGGAAGGTTTATTATATCAATAAATTACGTACAATGTATATGTTTTATGACTTGTGTTTACCTATAAATTGGCGCAAATGAAGTGCAGATTGTTGCAAATCCAAAACGATGGTTAAATATTTGTAGTATTTTTTCGTTTTGAATCAGTTATTACTATTTACTTTCAAGTGCACTTTCTTTACATTCTGTTATGACGTTTTTTTTAATTCGTAACTGGACTGAGCGGTGCCCGAAATTTTAACGAGAGGTATCGTAGAAAATTTCATTGCATACGGAATATCTAGAGTTAGATAAGCGAATAATTCTGTAGCAGTATATATAAATATTTTGATAATTCACTGGTTTTTCTTTTATATGATTTTTTCACGTACATTTGTTTGATAGTAAAACGTTCATATTTAGGTACATAAAACATATTCAACTTCTGAAGATTTAAACGACTTTAACCAAAATGTTTGCTTAGAAAAAGAAAAAAAATATCGTTTTGAACAGCGAAAACATAGATTTGATAATTCAAACAGATTCACTTGCAGCATTTAGATTTACTTATTAAACATAACGCTGGTTTGGGCTTATCAATTTTGTTTTGGCCATAATTTTAATTTCACTAACTTTTCTGCAACGATTTCTGTGATACATTTCCTCAAAAAGCTTTGTCCCCTTTTTGCAAGTATTTTCTCATAAAGGTTCAATAATAAAACACACTACATAAACGTCTTACCCTATTTATTTGTTATGAAAAATTTAAAAGAAAAAAGAGAAGACTAGTGTATAATCCAATTGTTATGGTACACTAAAGCGACACATACATAAATCACAAATTTTCAGGAATAATGAAGTCAATTCAATCGGGGACATTTATTAAATATGGAAATGTTTACAATAAATGAATATTTCTTGTATACTAATTATCATGTGATTGGAAAATGGGAGTCCGCCCTGCCTGTAAAATATTATTATTGATACGCAATGCCATTCGACAGTCAAGAGATAACAACGGATTTGAACTTAACGTTTTCATCTGTAATTCTCACTAGTTGACCAAACATATTTTGAAATTTGTGAACTTTAATCGGATATTTTTTGAAAATAGGCTTGTCGAAGCAACAAATATCTGTGTTAAAATATAATTCTAATTTATTATAATACTGGTTTTCTTATGAATAATTAAAAGATTTAAAATTTGAAAAAAATAACATGGAAAATACATGGAAAATCATGCAGTTTACATTTACCAAAATAAAATATATATTGATTTCTAAGTGTTCTAATTTACACAATGTAAATTTGGTTTGGATACAAAATATTAATATTTGTCGCTACAGAAACTTTCAAAGGACGGAGACAAAAGGAAAATTTCACTCTCATTTATTTCACGTTTACTCTAATTTACGTGATTTTCACCTCAAACGAGCTTATACGTGAAGGAAGTCAACTTAGGAGCGCCGTGATTGGATGTAAGGGTACAATATATTTTTTTATTTATCTATGAATAACTGAAGTGTTATATTTACAGTATAAATTTTAAAATCTATTGAAATATTTTCTAGAGAATTATTCGAAAAGGCTTTCAAAATCTCATACATTGAGTGTAAAATGCGAGACCGGTAAGCATCTTCTGCTATACATACATTAAACTATCAGACTGTGCTCATTGTTGTAACTGTCAAAAAACTGTTCTATGTATGTGTTTAGTTAGAACAAAAGGGGACTAAATAGTGGATGAAGCAAATAAATTATGTGAATAACGGTTAAAAAAAACGTCTTCAGAAATTTCTATACACTAACCTTTAGGCATATAAGGCAGGGATGGTCACATTTTGTAGATGCATTGTATGGACAAAATTCCTCTGACAGTTTTACAATCTGACAAACAATACACGCCATTGATTCTTGATCAAATCTGAAAATCATTAAATACATTACAAGTTGACTATTATAAGAGTTATTTATCAGTAGAATAATAATTGGCATTTGACAATATGTGTCGATGTTATTATCGGAGGTATTGCATAAGGTGTGAAAAACAGAAACGCAATTTTTAACTTGATTCCCGGCAGTTTTTGAGAGATGAAATAACTGATACATATAGCATGTATAGATCAATGATAAAAATAAACAAGATATTTAGAATAATTCTTTGTGAAGGTGATGTAAAATTTGGGCATGATACTTGTTTTAAAAAGACATTGTTTTCCAAAGATAACATAACATCGAACCAAAAAAGAGACAAACGCAAGGTGTTCCAAGGGGAAATACTGTTCTAAAAATAAAAGGTTGCGTCCTAGCTAAAGTTGAAATGTAAGTGTAAAATGAACTTTTGTTTGAACAAAGTCTAATGAAGAAAAGTAGGTTTGTTTGTTTTGGTAACCAGAAGGAAAATAGTTCGAATCCCGTAGCAATGTTTAATTATTAGCTTTCACCTTCAAGTTTGTTTGGTCTCCGTTTTTCTGCATCCCGGGGCATCTCATACCAAAAAACAATATAATTGACTTTACCATTTATAATTACAGTTTTAAGTGGTCGAAGCACGTGTCCCTTGAAAAACTTACATATTTCATAAATGATTTATAGATTTAAAAACAGAAAGTTAAGAAAGATATGTTTTGTACCGACGTTTAATGAGCTGATCAGACAATAATCAACGATAGCGAACCAGGGCTATAAAAATTTAAAAAACGCTTTATAAATTGCATGCATTGACGTTTGTTTCTTGATTTAACATCAACATGATCAACAGGAAAACTCAAAGAAAAATATTTGAAATCAAGAATATATTATACCTACAAGAACTATACCATATAGAACTTAAGACAATAGCTCGATCGATCTACATTCACATTTGTCTGAGGGACTTGAAACTGAAGTATCTTAACATTATTTATAAATTTACAAACGGACAATTTACGAAAGGTATGTTATGAATCATGCCTGTATCGAAGTACTGACATCTAAGCTGATAAGACGCTCGAGGGCTGATAGTCTACCAGTAGCGGAATCAAATCAGTGCTATAAGAAATTAGAATAACACTTTAAAAAATTAAGACTTTTGCAGCGATTGGAAAAGCTGCATTCATGCAATGTCTATGTTTTTTGGACTTTCAAATTGTCAGTGTTAAGGGAATGATTGATTATTATATTTCTTACTTTGATTTCAGATTAACAGTTACAGACTATTTTCAGTTGGAAAATAATTATTTAGGTTTCTTATATTGTACGCATGATTATGGAGATAGAGTATAGGGATACTAATCTCCAAAGCCTGATTACATTTTCTTGAAAGTATGTCAATCAAAAGAAATAGTTGTACGATCATCTGGAAGATAAATGGTTTGCATTTTGTCAATTTATGTTTAATAGAGTAAAGGGTTAGATGGAAAAGTGATCATAAATTATCTTCAATTGCCATATAGGGGGAAAAGAGTTTTTTTTAAAAGTTAGTTCATAGTAGACACAGCAAGTAGACTTGGGCATCTTGACAGAGAGAATAAAGGTCCAAATGAGAATAGAGATGAGCTACAGAAAAATTTATTGTGCCAGCTGGAAAGTTTTTTAAGCTTTATTTTACCAACGAGAGGCTCTAAAGAGCCTGCGTCTCTCACCTAGGTTGGTCTATATGAAAATTCAAGAAAGGACACCCTCCAAAATTGTAGCCAAGAATAGAACTCATGACAAAATCTAAGTTTTTTTTATATCTCATATTGCTGATTATTTCTCCTGTTTATTTTCTTTCTAACTTCTCAAGGTTATGCTCAAAACACAAAAGAAGGTAAAAACCAAAATCGTTATTTACGAAACAGGACAATCACTTTTGTGAAGAGTGACATCCTACCACCCATATTAGCGAAATATGACTTGGTAGTATACCTTGACTTGCTGATAATTTTTGTCGTATAAAGTGTCTTTCTATCTATCATAATTTTTAAGATATAAGTAAAAAACCAAAAAAAAAAAAAAAAAATCATCATCAAAAGGCAAAACTCAAATAAGGAGTCTATTTAAAGAACTTGTCATGCTGATCATTTTTGAAATTTAATATTAACATCAAAAGCTAAAAAACCTTTAACCATACTTCATAAGAAGAGATGCAGTTACTATACTGTTGAAAGATCATTAAGTGTGCTTTTTTTTGGCTTAAATATTGATTCAGTTATAGGGTCTTTGCTTTAGAAATAAACACATTTATTGTAGGTAACTTATTGGCATGATACGAGTTATGTTCTTCTCATATATTTTATAATGGTTTGGTACTAAACCACTAACGGGGAGGGGGGGATTGTGCTATTAACATATAATGAAAACATAATCTTCAATCTGTTTAAATAAGGTCTGGAGCTGGCATGTTAGTAGCTGCTAGATTTTAAGTATCGTATCATTGTCATTTTGTTTAGTTTCTTTTGTTACCTTAATGACATCGAACTCAGACTTCTTTTAAACTGAGTTTAACTTTGCGGATTGTTGTGTTTTTATTTTTTCTTAATTGGCTAGAGGGTAGAGTTGAGATATCAAAAATCATGTTTAACCTCACGGCATGTTTTCGCATTTCCAAAGAGCATCTGGCCTGTGTTAGCCTTGTATGATTGTTTTTTTTTAAATTTTTGTTCATTTATATGTTTCGGAGTTAAGTATGACGTCCATTATCACTGAACTAATATACATATTTGTTTAGGGTGCTAGCTGAATCACGCCTCCGGGTACAGATTTGTTTTCGCTGTATTGAAGACCCAAATGTGGCATTCCGCTGTTTTATGCTCTTTGAATGTTTACCCAATGCTCTATTTTTAGCCATGGCGGCCATGTTGGTTGACAGACGGGGTCTTAGGGCACATTTCAAAACTAGATACCCCAATGTGGCCAAGGTAGCTTAAATTTGGCCCAGTTGTTTCAGAGGAGAAATTTTTTGAAAAATTAACGGACGATGAGAACGATAGACAACGGAGATAAGTGATGAGAATAAGCTCACTTAGACCATTTGACCAGGTGAGCTAAAACATCAATCAAAACATATTGTTTTTCAAATTTTGCTGCTTATTGAAATCCTTATCAAGTCTGTTCGACTCTATTTTTCTTAACTTTTTCCTAAAACAACAAACACTATGGACGGTGTATTATTGTATTACGGGACTCTTTTCTGTCTTTCAAAAGCGGACAATCCTATAAGCGATGGATTGACACATGCTTACAGAAACACGAGGAAAGTCATGACAGATAAAAAGCTTAAACGAGTTTTTCGGATGAAATTTGGACCAAGTGGATCATTGACAACTGCGTATAAACACCAGTACACTGAAACTAAGTTATCATCAAAGTTACACGTTTACTTTTCATCAAGTCTGGTTTAGTATGTAATCTCAAAAATGATATGGAACCTCGTACGGTGTCATTTACTGGTACGGTGATAGGATAATGCATTATACTCCTGAATATTTCAAGGTCCTCTTAAACTATGTGATGTTAATCATGTGATTTTAGTTTATCTGAAAAGTCATCTATTGTAACTTTGTTATCAATGTCGAATGTTAATTTCCTTCCAAAATATGTTAATTTATGATAACCTAATTGTTTAAATCTATTTGAATACCAGCTACTTTTGGCTAAAACTGATATTATCGAAAATATATTTAAACGACACTCTTTGGAATTGCTAAATGAGAAATCCTGATTCGATCGGTCTGATGATTTAAGATAGAGATTTTGAATCTTTAAGACTGTCGGATGTAAAGGAATGTGCTCAGAAATGTTTTGTTGTCAGTTAGCTCATATTATAAACATTCCGCTATAACAGCCATATGTTTTGCAGTGACAAATCAAAACAAGTCTTGCATAGTAGTTTAATGTCCCCAAATTTATGAAGATACTCAACATTGCTTAATTGATGTTATCAATGAAATAACATAAAGAAAAAACAATGTAAGTGCATAGGCGCGTAATATAACGATTTTTGTTTATGAAAACATAAATGCGAAAAGCTAAAACATTCATAAGGCATGTCCTGTGATCTATTCAAACATCGACGTCACGGAAGGAGAAAATAAATAAAGAAAATTAAATTTGTTCATGATTATTTCCAAATATATTTATATCAGTCCGAGGCAAAGTTAACCTTAGATGGATTTTAGATAAGTATAGGTCCTTCTTGGCTATATAGGTCTTCCTTTTTTATTGTCTTATACATTCTTGGCTTTCAAATATTCGGCTTTGTGCGTTCCTGATGAAGGTGAATCGAGAAAAGCGCCCCGAACGTATAAAATGTATAACGTGTTGTTATGATTGTTTTAAATATTTGAAAACAGACCAACAATTTAGTAGAAACTAGGAAGATTGTATATATCTCGATAAATTGACATGTTGGAAAAGCCGGAAGAATACATGTAATTGATAACATTAATATTATTGAAGTGTTGGAGCATGTACTATTGTCACTTTATCTTAACTCGCAGATTATTTTTTTTGTTATTTTCTGATTATCACATCATTCTAAATGAGCAGGTGATTTTACTGGGGTAGAGGTTCAATGTATTCATTTTTCTTTCCTGTTGTAAAACATTACATTCATTTTAAAACAAAAGGGTAACCATTTATTTTCCATAAATTCATATATTTTCATGGGTCGTCCCATTTTTCAAACCCATTTGGGAAAGGTTTTCTACTTTCCCAAAACTTCAATTGATATTAATACATCCCCTGCAATTATTTTACTCTTTATGTATTTGTTGCATGACCGTAATCATCTTTGAAAATGGGGAAAATGGTGTGATGCAATTTTCATCATGTTAGAGCCTGTGATATTCCAATTCGAAATGACAATACTTCTAAAGGATCTTAAAGGTATGAAAGTCATAAGGATGACATACTCGTGTAGAGCAAAGTCAAAGCTAAATACAAATACAAGAATGAGTTAAAAGTGAAAAGCAGTTGTGAAAAGAGACAAATGTGAATTTGAGAGAGAGTTTAGGCATATTAGACTCAGTCACGCCATTTAGTTTTGGTTTTTAACTGACTACAAACAGCTTATACCCTAGTCATAAGTTACTTTTTCGATTGGACTCTTTTAATACAATTGCAAAATACGTAACAGGAAACCAGATGTTTGTTTCAGACATGCTGTCGAGAAGTCGGTCAGCATGTATTGATGCTGGTTGAAATGCCACAGACAGAAGAAAATTGTTTGTTGATTGGATAATGAAAATGGTACATATAACCATTGTGAAAATAGAAGAGGTGACAAAAATAAGCTTCCGTGATGAATTTGACAATGCAAAGTTGGTCCGACTATGTAAATTCAATTCCGAAAAATGTAAAGAACATTTTTTCCAACTTAAAGGGGACTTTTACTTTTACGGGATCGTATCTTTATACCAAAGAACACTCCATGCTATAGTGTTTGACATGATAAATGATGATTACAAGTGCTGCGAACTAGTTTTTCTTTGATGTAATATTTAGTTTTTTTTCGAAGTGATTAAGATTATACACAATGTGGACTACTGTAACTGTATTTTTGACATTTTTACCTATAAGATCTGTTTGTTTCACACATAGTTATCAATATTTCGAAAGTTTTGGCGACTGTCATACATTGAGAGGTTTACCAAGCTATAAAACAGGTTTAAATATTATATATGAACAACATATAGCAGTGGAATATATGCTGAAACTAATAGCAGAAAAGGTATCACAAATCGATAACCCATTGCTTTTATAAAACAGCTTTGCATTCAAAAAATGAAATTAAATGTCATTCATTCAGAATTTGACAGCAGAAAAAAAACCCAGATCGTTATCTAGACTCTGTAGAATACACTTCATTTTAGTTTATTCTTGAAAACATCACGAAATAATTACAGACACTTTCGTAATATACTTTTCGTTTAACTATGTATTTTTCAACTAATTTGTATGCCTTATTTGAATGATGATTTTAAAATAATTTTAAGAAAAAGAAGGCTCCGACGTCAAGTAATAATGAGACAACAGAGAATTTTCCATATTTGCAATAACAATTCTCTGCGAATTTCAGATCTGTCAGATTATATATTTATTAGACCCACCAATGTATTAAACCATATCTCCCACGAACGTTTAAAAGAACTTCTTTCACTAGTAAATGTGTATAGACTTGAATGTTAACTGAATTAATTACAATCTGAATATAAACTAAACAGACCTTAGTTGACAAAAAGCAAATTGTTCAAAAAACACTGAATTTAAAACTATTCAGACATTAATCCTAGATCCGAGATAACGGGTTTTCATTTAAAAATACGGATCGATTACTAGTATCCCTTTTTATGTGGTTTGTATAAGGTAAATATACCCTTTTGAGGTCATTTTTGAATGCTCACCAAAATTTTTCGCGGACACTTAAGTAAAAGTCAACCATAAATTCATAAAAACCATAGTCTTATCTTGTCAATGACGTGAAATGTCATGGGAATTATGTCTGATTTTTTTGTTACTATGGAAACAAAATGCTTAGTTTAAATTTTTTCAGAAATGTTTTGAAAGAAAAATGTTTTTAAATCGAATCCTGCAGTCAGAAAAAATAAATTAATATACATCTCAGAAACTTACAAAACCTCTGAATAGACTTATTAAGAAGGGATATAGTTACGATACTGTTGTCAAGTCATTAAAGATTGCATATTTTGGCGTTAATATTGAGTCACTGATAAGGTCTTTGCATCGGAGCAAAACACATTTATTCTAAAAACAGTTATTGGCATGACACGGGTTATGTTCTTCTCATATATGTTATGATGGTATGATACTAAACCCCTAACGGGAAGGATTGTGCCTGATGTTCATATGATGAAATCATAATCTTTCAGTCAGTTTAATTGAAGTCTGGAGCTGGCATGTCAGTTAACTGCTAGTAGTCTGTTGTTATTTATGTATTATTGTCATTTTGTTTATTTTCTTTGGTTACATCTTCTGACATCAGACTCGGACTTCTCTTGAACTGAATTTTAATGTGCGTATTGTTATGCGTTTACTTTTCTACATTGGTTAGAGGTATAGGGGGAGGGTTGAGATCTCACAAACATGTTTAACCCCGCCGCATTTTTGCGCCTGTCCCAAGTCAGGAGCCTCTGGCCTTTGTTAGTCTTGTATTATTTTAATTTTAGTTTCTTGTGTACAATTTGGAAATTAGTATGGCGTTCATTATCACTGGACTAGTATATTTTTGTTTAGGGGCCAGCTGAGGGACGTCTCTGGGTGCGGGAATTTCTCGCTACATTGAAGACCTGTTGGTGACCCTTTGCTGTTGTTTTTTATTTGGTCGGGTTGTTGTCTCTTTGACACATTCCCCATTTCCATTCTCAATTTTACAATATGTAGAAATTATTGTAATCATCAAAATTTTAAACATATTCATATATAACATTATAATAGTTTAAACTGTGTTAGTATGGAAACAGTTTCATGATTCACAAGTTTAAAACAATTAAAAAAAAAATATTCAGTTAGTTTCTTAAATGTGCACAAAAGTAGGAACACTAAATACTTTTCAAGTTTCATTGTATACACACATGTGTATATATAAATAATTTTTCTAGCATAGTATATCGATAATGCTGTTACCATTTTAAGTAAACACACACAATTTCTCTAATCTATATAAAAATGCTGATTATGAAGAATTTTCAGTCTGTTTTCATAATCATGAAAATAAAACACGAAAAACAATAACTCAATCTAGAAAAAACAAATGAAATCATTTAAATTTATATATATATATACATAATATGACAGTGCAAGAAATGCCAAACTTAAAATTGTTTGTGTGAGGCACAGAAATAAATACTTTTAACAAATAAAAAAATTCAATATCGTTGGTTTTTTTTTTTGGGGGGGGGGGGAGTTAGATTTTGTAACAAAAGAAATGATCAATTGGTTGTGGTTTGCTTTATGTCCGATGTAAAACATCTCACGCATATTTCAGAATGGAACAAAGCCAATTAATTTAATAGGAACAGTGTAGGCTCTGTGCTAGTTTACTGACCAAAATATAATTAAAGGCATAATTTGATAACGTGAATTAAACGCAATAAAAAATAAAACAAAAATAGTCAGACGCTGATTCTCTATGTAAATGCTGAATGGCTATCTAACCTTTCTTTCTATAACGGAAAATATACCTCAGGTCAAGTTTTTTTTACCCTAAAACATATATTTTTACTGTTTTTGTTCTAATAATATAAAATAACTCAGAAAGTTTCATCAGTTAGGTTATTGCTGATGTTGGTCAGATCATTGTCAACGTAAGAAAGGTAACTTTTTCGGAATTTTTAAATAATTCTTTACTATACCTAAATATTAAATGATAATTTTTTTTATTATCATTTCAAATCCGTTTAAAAAAAAAGCAAAAAGTTATTAGCATTTTCCTTTGGTCCTGTCATTGTCAGCGTTGGTCAAGTCAAGTATCATGAAGATTTAAAAAAAAGTTTTTAATTTTGTCTAAATTTATTAGAATTCAAATCTGACATGAATTCTTTGAGAAATGAAAAAGTTTTTAGCTTTTTCGTTTTGGTCCAGTCACCAAAGGCAGATAATTCGTATTTTGAGGAATATTGCACGATGATCTTTTTTTAGAAATTAATTGCACATGTTTCTGATTAATTAATAGTTTTTATGTTTCTTTTTAATAGATGTAACCCCATAATTCCACAGCACTTTTTTCTCAAAATTACTAACTTTATCCGCTGTTACCATGGTAAATAACCAATATATATATCGGTTGCCAATTTCTTTTCTAGACTAGGCTAATAGTATCTACATATCAGCCAATTTTCAGAAAGATCGGTGACTATGTGTGCCGAAAAAGTTTAAGTGGTTACAGAGAAGGAGTATTAAACTGGAAGACGAGTACTTTGAACCAAATAACTTTGTTAACAAAAGTAAAAAATATATTCTTTTTAACAGGAATTTTTTTTTTCTCTCTTTGAACAAAACAACTCTGTTAACCATAACAAAAACATTATTTCTAACAGAATCTTTTTTCTTTTTCTTTCTTATCTTTGTATTTGGCGTACTTTCAATTAATTAAAAGCAAAGACCAAAGACAAATAAAAAAAATTAAAGGAAATATTTGAATTCAGGTTAATTTGTGGTGTCCGTCAGGCCCATTGTTTCACCCATTATTTGAGGAATGTATCGTATAAAAATGAATTGCAGATCGAATTATGCGTTTCGTTTTAATTTAATGACATTTCGCAAAATAATGATTCTTACAAGTTTGCATGTACGAACTTATTGTAACAATGTTTGCAAATATGAAAGCTGATATTCGGTTCATCAGATAAACAAGTGCTGTTTGTAAAATTATAGCTACTACTGTGTCGATAACTCTACTGTGGGCTGTGATTTACTGAAAGTATCACTAGAAAACTAGATAGAAATAAAACTATCATATCAAGATTATTGATAATGTTTTATTAAAATGCTGTTTTAAATTTTGAAAATTATTGCAAAATAGAGAATTTATCTTATGCACAGCTCGATTTATCCTAGTGTGGCTTAAGGTCGTTGTGGGTTCTTTCTGTTATCAAAGTAGGTATAACGTAAATAAAAATTTTCATTTAACGTTTGGTCTTTTAAAATACGATTCAACAATCCCTAAATAATGACAATATTACAAACGGGTTTTATTGGTAATATCTATATTTCGACTTGAAACGATAACCTTTGAGATAGCCGACATTTTGAAATAGATCAACAACCAAATATAAATATAGACACGCAATTCACAAAATCTATTTTTTTTTTTTTTTTTAATTTTTTTTTTTTATTATTATTATTTTTTTTAATTTTTAATTTTTATTCATTTAAGATTTAGTGTTATGCTGGAATATATTGAGAGTAACTGTCAAAATAAATTTTGTATTCCTGGCTACTTGTCATAATCTACTTTGAATTCATCGTTTATGAATATTTATTTAAAGAAAGGTGTGTTAAACATTCACACGACAGCAACAAAACAGCACTAACCGATACGTGAAAGGTTAAACCTCGTCTTTAACAGTAAATATGTGTTTTGTTGCAGTAAGTTTAAAATGATGTTAAAATATTCAACATATACAACGGCACAACTAGATATAATAGCATTGTTTTGATTTGCATAGTTTGACTCGCACAAAAATACTCTCGTCTCCCAGTGGAAGTCAACATTTACTTTCCCTTTCCCGTTTGACATAATTTTAGAATTAACAAATGGATTCTTTACTTTTGTCCTCGTCCTCTATATGTATGACACATTTTTATAAGACGTTAGCTCACTGTGCCAGGCTATGGGTGCTTTGATAAATTCTCAGATCTGAAGATTTTATAATATATCAGTATATATATTTTCCTCTCAGTTCAGTACTTTTGTGATTTTTACTTTTTTCAGACTCAATTAAGAATGACTCCGTAATTGTCAGCGTTATACATTATGAAGATATACACTTTTTGTCTGGCCTCGGCATACGGCAGTCAAGAAGGCAGTCGTTTAAAGTGTGTTGCTGCATCAGACATTGTTAAAGTTTGATATTTAATTTAAGTAAGTTTAAGGGAACCCATTAATGATATTTCTTAGACAATTAGTTTTGCGATTCGTTCATCTCACTGCCATATGAATTATGTTGTTGAACCTTCACATAAATGGAACATTTACCTTTAAAAGTTGTTATGGTTCTGCTTTATTAACTTGGACATTTTTTGCATAGTTAACATGTTGATATTTTTGAATTTTACTCAACATTTACATTTTACTTTCGATATAACAAGCAGGCGAGGCGTTTCAACAGTTCATGTTTACAATGTGATAAAATCGGTTGAAAATTCTTAAGTATTCAATAGATCTGTTTAAATAAACATAAAACAGTTATTGTACAATATTGTCAAATACATATTTACGTAAATAAAATTTAAATATGAAATATAAATTGATAACAGATTACAAATGCAACTTACCGTCCTCTAGGCTAAGTCTCTGATTACCGATATCTACGTACTACACAGTATGTATAGTGTTGGTCGATGTCAATTCTTTTTGTATATCAATTATATTGTCTTTGAATAAGGCCAATCAAGTAATACTCTATACATTTGTTTATTTGTGTTTTTCCCCGCCAAATACCCGTTAAATAAAATATAAACAAGGAGGAAGTATTGGTCATATTGGAGAGAGAATGATTAATAAGAAAGTATAACTTCCAGAAGACAATTATTTTGTGAGCTTTGTAAGCTTATACAGAAAAATGCCTCGATGTTTCGGTGTATAATTAAATATCTAACACTGTACGTTACGCATCCCAATATCAATCATTCAAACTAAAAGGCATTCTTTAGACCATGTGAAATATAGAAAATAAACTCATCATAGATACCAGGACTAAATTTTGTATATACGCCAGACGCGCGTTTCGTCTACAAAAGACTCATCAGTGACGCTCGAATCCAAAAAAGTTTAAAAGGGCCAAATAAAGTACGAAGTTGAAGAGCATTGAGGACCAAAATTCCTAAAAGTTTTGCCAAATACAGCTAAGGTAATCTACGCCTGAGGTAGAAAAGCCTTAGTACTTCAAAAATTAAAATTTTTGTAAACAGTTAATTTTTAAATGGTTCTACAAGAAATGGTTCCTTGTAGTTGATTTTTCTTCTTTATACATACAAGAAGACGGCATGCATAAATTTAACTGTTTTTTTTATAGAGTCTAGTAAAATACAAAATCGTCATAATTAAAAAAAAAAACTCAATATCGAAAATTAAAAATCCAAAAGACAAATAGACAACACAAGACTTATTGACATTAAACTAATCATAATTATTAACCAACTTACTACAGTATGTATAGAAATGCCCATGTTTTATGAAAGGAAAATTTCGACAACTGGTCATTATAAACGGAGAAATTGCTACAGCCAGTCATTGCCAAATCTCAGTCATGCATTACGAAATCACACCCGTGCATTACGAAATCACAGCCATGCATTATGAACAGATGAAACGGGACATCAATTCAATCAAAATTACGTTTATTTCTTAAAATAAGTGACAACTTTCTTTTTAACTTAATATCATTAAAAAGTTTAATTGATGTTCAGTGTTTTGTAACGACTTGAAACGGAAATATTTCACAGCCTTTTCGAGTACGACATTCGATTAATATCACTGTTGTATTTCCGTTTATCAATCATCAGAATGCAGACTTCTCAAAGAGTAAGAATAGTTGAACTGTCTGATTGATTCCTCTCAGCTACTTTATTTGCTAGATGAAATGAATTGTAATAGCATAAAATAAAGAACTTGGATGAGAAATAAGAGATTTCATCTGACAATGTTGATCAAAAATCCATGGTGATTCATGCGAAAAGACAAGTTCAGCTATGAATTGCTGTATCTTCTTCACGGTATTAAGATTCTTACTTTTTACTCGAAGAATTAAAACCATTTAATAAAAGTGATATGAACTGGCTTTTTCTGTATTTGTCCTGTTATAGATTCATGGTTAGCTGTATTTAGATCCAATACTCGAAGACTGTTGTTAAATGAAGTTTCCTTAGTTGGTTAATAAAAGTATCAATATATGGACTTTTTCATATTGGCCCTGTAACATACCCTTGGTAATAATAGTGGCCTCGGACAGTTGTAACGGCCCTCGGCGTTGCCTCAGGGCCATTACAACTATCCTTGGCAATTATTAATATCTCGGGCATGTGACAGGGCCAAAATGAAAAAGTTCATACATTAATACTATAGTAATGTATGAAGAATTTTTCGACTCACTAGCTTTATCAGTGATTTTTGCTCAAAACGAGACTAGTCACCAGGTATATAAACTACTACCATGTCAATTATTGATGCTTGCACTCGAATTCCGGACAGGTAAGCTTTCTATATATATTATTATAATTATTTTGAAAGCAAATAAATTGAGAACAATAAAACTTGTTCATGTTTAAACAGAAAACATTATCCTATAAATGTTACATATGAAATATTTATAAAAAATTTAATTAGAAAACTGTTTTTTTTATTTAAAAGATTATATTAAAAAGGAAAGTTATACTTTAATATATTTTTGAATACGTTATTCGCCATGAATACGCTTGTAATTTTTCAAAAATTCGTGAAATAACATCATTGGCAAGGCGAGAGTTATTATCTGAACACTTTTTGTTCTCCTTCTATCTTGCTTTACACTATGTATATCATTGATTAAAATGTCATACGAATTATTAAGATATTTAAGTTAAAGGTGGGTTAGATATAGAAGTGTTCTTCACAGCTTGGCTGATAGTACTTGACCATATCTACCATTGAAGTGCAGGTCGACGGGTTATCTGAGAGAGTTATTAAAATAACATTTATGCACTTGATTGATAAATGAGTGTTTACACATCAGACGTAAACAATGAGGGCATATTAAAACATGTTTCTATATTCGAAAAAAAGGAGGAAGCTTTTTATTTTTATGTGAAACTGACAAAAGAAAAGAAAATACATAGGCTTTATCAAGATATTCAACAATAATTTCTGAGGTCGCAACACCTCTTCAAAGCCTATTGACCTGCACTTTATTCATGTCCTCATGCTAGACACATATTAAGTTAAAACATGCCGTCATTAGATTCGGCCCCATATGACCACTTTGGAAGGATTAAACATTTGAAAGTCGTAGTAATGTTCAAGGAGCAATTAATGCTAATCACATTTAGATTCAGTTTGCCTAGGAATATCAATAAATGTCGTAGCTCATATAATGTCAGATAATAATAGTAATTAAACTTATGCAACGCCCTCAATAGGCATAGATTTTTTGAAATTTATTTAATTTCATCATATTTTTCCATGATATCATTGCAGACATACCTAAAATATCAATGCAATCAAAATATTATTGCATGCTATAACGCTACGTTTGAATTAAGCGAACAATTTGAAAAATATGAAGTAAATTTTATAGCTACTAAGATGAGTTTGTACAAGATACTTGTTAGGCTTTTTAACTATTTTGATCTGAGCGTCACTAATGAGTTATTTAGACGAGTTGCGCGTCTGGTGTATTTATATAATAAGCCTGGTACCTTTGATAACTATTTACACCACATGGTCGTTGCCACTGTTCCCGAGGGTACCAACAGCCCGGTAGTCAGAACTTTTGTGTTGACATGAATTTGAATTATATGGTCATTTTAATAAAGTTACTGGTTGCAAATGTATAAACTATTCGAAATACTAACGATTTTCTTATCCCAGGTTTAGATTACCTCAGCCGTATTTGGCACAACTTTTTGGAATTTTGGGTCCCTCATTATTGCTCTTCACCTTATACTTGTTTTGCTTGATAACTATTTCATTTGAGCGTCAATGATGAGTCTTATGCAGACGAAACGCGCGTCTGACATATTAAATTATAAACCTGGTACCTTTGATACTTATTGGTTCTACTTTGATTGTATACGATTTGATTTGTATAAAGAATTTTTCGATTCACTAGCTTTATTAGTGATTTTTTTTCAAAACAAGACTAGTCACCAGGTATATAAACTACTACCATGTCAATTGTTGATGCTTGCATTCGAATTCCGGACAGGTAAGCTTTCCATATATATTATAATTATTATTTTGAAAGCAAATAAATTGAGAACAATAAAACTTGTTCATGTTTAAACAGAAAACATTATCCTATAAATGTTACATATGAAATATTTATAAAAAATTTAATTTGAAAACTATTTTTTTCATTTAAAAGATTATATTAAAAAGGAAAGTTATACTTTAATATATTTTTGAATACGTTATTCGCCATGAATACGCTTGTAATTTTTCAAAAATTCGTGAAATAACATCATTGGCAAGGCGAGAGTTATTATCTGAACACTTTTTGTTCTCCTTCTATCTTGCTTTACACTATGTATAATATTGATTAAAATGTCATACGAATTATTAAGATATTTAAGTTAAAGGTGGGTTAGATATAGAAGTGTTCTTCACAGCTTGGCTGATAGTACTTGACCATATCTAACATTGAAGTGCAGGTCGACGGGTTATCTAAAAGAGTTATTAAACTAAACTTTATGCACTTGATTGATAAATGAGTGTTTAAACATCAGACGTAAACAATGAGGGCGTATTAAAACATGTTTCTATATTCGAAAAAAAAGGAGGAAGCTTTTTATTTTTATGTGAAACTGACAAAAGAAAAGAAATACATAGGCTTTATCAAGATATTCAACAATAATTTCTGAGGTTGCAACACCTCTTCAAAGCCTATTGACCTGCACTTTATTTATATCCTCATGCTAGACACATATTAAGTTAAAACATGCCGTCATTAGATTCGGCCCCATATGACCACTTTGGAAGGATTAAACATTTGAAAGTCATAGTAATGTTCATATAATGCTAATCACATTTAGATTCAGTTTGCTTAGGAATATCAATAAATGTCGTAGCTCATATAATGTCAGATAATAATAGTAATTAAACTTCTGCAACGCCCTCCATAGGCACAGATTTTTTGAAATTTATTTAATTTCATCATATTTTTCCATGATATCATTACAGACATACCTAAAATATCAATGCAATTAAAATATTATTTCATGCTATAACGCTACGTTTGAATTAAGCGAATAATTTGAAAAATATGAAGTAAATTTTATAGCTACTAAGATTAGTTTGTACTTGATACTTATTAGGCTTTTTAACTATTTTGATCTGAGCGTCACTAATGAGTTATTTAGACGAGTTGCGCGTCTGGTGTATTTATATAATAAGCCTGGTACCTTTGATAACTATTTACACCACATGGTCGTTGCCACTGCTGGCGGACGTTTTGTTCCCGAGGGTATCAACAGCCCGGTAGTCAGCACTTTGGTGTTGACATGAATTTGAATTATATGGATATTTTAATAAAGTTTCTGGTTGCAAATGTATAAATTATTCGAAATACTAACGATTTTCTTATCCCAGGCTTAGATAACCTCAGCCGTATTTGGCACAACCTTTTGAAATTTTGGGTCCCTCATTATTGCTCTTCAGCCTTATACTTTTTTTGCTTGATAACTATTTCATTTGAGCGTCAATGATGAGTCTTATGCAGACAAAACGCGCGTCTGACATATTAAATTATAAACCTGGTACCTTTGATACTTATTTGTTCTACTTTGATTGTATACGATATATAATCAATTGATCAATCATGTTGAAGTAGTATGTTAAGAATATTTAATTGACTTTATCTGTAAAAAAATCACTTATGGCTTCATGTGTATTTTTTTAACAGTTCGAGCAAAGGAATATTGTAGAGCATGTGCTTAAAAAATAAGAAAAAAACACCTTATAAATTTGATGTTTACATATCTTAATTGATACGTTATACTCGTGTGCACGTTCACACAATATGGACGTCATATACATAAATGTGCTTTATAAGCAGAAACTGCCCCAAAAAAGTTATGAGGAGGAAAGATTAAAAATGACAGTCCAGTTCTTATTACTAACACAATATTTTATTAATAGTATTGTAATTTTCATTATTATTAAATACATCGAATATCATTATTACAAACCGTATCTTGAACTATTTCCTATTATTGGGAAAATGTTAAGAAATTTACCTGTGACGTCAGTTTTGTACGTCGATCTAGTCGGGTGCGTGGTTCGGCTGTGCTGTTTTTATGTGCTGACCTATGTTGTTTTAAGTGTTCGTTTTTATTCGTTTTACTGTAGTTAGTAACCACTTCGATGCTGACATGTTTATCAATTATATGGACATTATATAAATTTGGTGTTTGCAAAGTATGATTTGTTCTAAATACTAAGGATTTTCTTATGCAAGGCAGATAACCTTAGCCGTATGTCGCACATTTTTTTGGAATTTTGGGTCATTTATGCTCTTCATTTTTGATTAGCTGTCTTTACGATTTTGACCTGAACGTCACTGACGCGCCTGGCGTATCAAATCATAAGCCAGGTACCTTTAAATAACTGTTAGCATGTCGTAATATTCTATTGAATTGTGTCTTTGTGTACATGTATTTCTCTGTCCTATATGTTCTGTTCTTCCATTTATTTGTAATGTAGTCCTGTCATGGGCTGTTGTCATTTTAGTGTTACTAGAACACACCCGCGAAATCGCGGGCATTCAGAGCGTGTTTAAAGTATGTAAAGTGTTGTTGGGAGAATTTTGTAAAATATTGAATGACTGCAGAATTTCAGCAAAAGTATCATAGGTTATTGAAGACAGGAAAATATTTTTTTTTTATCCCTCCTCCTTTATTTCCAAAATTTCAAATTTTTGGTTTTCTATCAATTTCAATATGAACATACATTTAGTATGTTATGAACATTTAAGAAAGGAGCTCGAGCCTGTAATTCGGGGGTTGTTTTTTTGTTCATTTTTGTCGAGCCTTCGACTTTAGTCGAAAAAGCGAGACTAAGCGATCCTACATTTCGTCGTCGTCGGCGTCGTCGGCGTCGTCCACAAATATTCACTCTGTGGTTAAAGTTTTTGAAATTTTAATAACTTTCTTAAACTATACTAGATTTCTACCAAACTTGGACAGAAGCTTGTTTATGATCATAAGACAGTATCCAGAAGTACATTTTGTAAAAATAAAATTCCATTTTTTCCGTATTTTACTTTTAAATGGACTTTTTCTGCGGGGAAACATTACATTCACTCTGTGGTTAAAGATTTAAAAATTTTAATAACTTTCTTAAACTATTCTGGGTTTGTACCAAACTTGGACAGATGCTTATTTATGATCATAAGATAGTATCCAGAAGTAAATTTTGTAAAAAGATAACTTCATTTTTTCTGTATTTTACTTTTAAATGGACTTAGATTTTCTTCCAGTTAACATTACATACAGTCTGCAGTTAAAGTTTTCAAAACATTTATTAGATTCATTAACTATCCTAAATTTTGACCAAACTTGGACAGAAGCTTCTTACAATCATAAGATAGTATTTTATTGATTTTTTCCCTCATTTTTGTTGAGCCTGCGATTTACAGCAAAAGTAGGCGAGACACTGGGTTCCGCGGAACCCTTACAAATTTTTTGAACATAAATAAGGCTGCTAGTTTTCTCGTTTGAATTGTTTTACATTGTCATTTCGGGGCCTTTTAAAGCTGAGTATGCAGTATGGGCTTTGCTCGTTGTTGAAGGCCGTACGGTGACCTATTGTGGTTAATTTCTGTGTCATTTTAGTCTCTTGAGGAGAGTTCTCTCAACATGGCAATCATACCACATCTTCTTTTTTTTTGTAATCAATGAATTTTGTAAAAGATTTAATGACTGGAGAATTTCAGAAAAGGTATCAAAATAGTACTGCAACTGACATCGAAAAAGACGCTTAGTTAACGAGTTTAATGGTCCGGAATAACACACGGCTGCAAATTGTTTTAAATGATAGAATAATATCTATATTTTAATTTCCGTCGGGTCGTAAAAAGTTTCTATGGTCACATTTTTGTATTTTATCCCTTTAATGGGGTACCCCTCAATTTACGGTTTTGGGTAGTTACCTTAAAATCCAAAAATATATTTTTTGGTTAAATTTCCCGCTATTTTGGCAAATATTTTCTATGCACATATCATCAAGGATCATCGGAATGATGAAGACATAAATATTATACCATCTCCAAGTAAAACTTTCAAACTTAAAGTTGGCTGTTTTTTAGATAGAAATTTAACGCGTTTTTCTTTGAAAACGAAAAAACATATGATTCAAAAGCAGTATTTGACATTTGAGAGGACACAACATATTATTGCGATACTGCATGCAAATTTTGTTGGGCAAATTCCAAACAATTTTGTCAAAAACTCAAAAATAAAAACATCATTTGTACCTTTTTTAATTACGGAAATTTCCTATCCGTCAATCAGCTCCACCATTTATTTTTTCATTCACAATCAATTTGATAGTTTCGATGTGATTATGTAGATTTTGTAGGAGAAGTTAATTTATTTTTGAGTTATTTGAATATATATAGTAGTTCTTTCGTGTATTTTCTGTAAATAAGTTATATTTTTGTTAAATTTTTTTTGACTTTATATAAAAGTTAACCAAATCCTTCGGATAAGAGGTTTTTCCGGATAATGACTATAGTTGACATTGTGTGAAAATACATTGTATGTCAATGTTTAACCTCAGAGCCATTAATATGCATGCAAGTGGTCGGGGGAAAAGTACTATTGAAGTTTCGCAGAGATTTGGTGTGTGGCAAGGTAATGCTAAAACCAACTTCTCTTGATATTCTGCTTTCCGTGGGCGAATCATCAGTGATGTTATGAGACTTGCACCAGAAGGCAAAATTGGTGCGTCTTTAAATTAAATTGATTGATTGATTGTTGGTTGCTTAAAGTCCAGTGGCAAATATTTCATGCATGTTCAGGACGAGAACAAGCTAACAATAAAAACAATAGGTAGGTTTTGTCATAATAGAGGCCATTCGGGTTGATGATCGGGAAAATTTAGACTGCCACTGGAAAATGATGGGATATTGGATTGGGACAGAAATTTTCCATTGCAACATGCCACCTGCGGACCCCTTAAAGAGTTGATGCAAAGGTTTTTAACGTGCAAAGAACGTGACACTCCCTTTACACGAGGCAGCGGATTTAACGTCCCCATTCTGACCGGACGTGACTGCGAACTTGATACATCCCGCACAGGAAGGACCAAGTGACCATATTTCGTTTCCCCAGTCACCCTTGGGGAACTTTAAATTAGAAACAACAGAAATCCATATATGTGATCAAACTGATCGACATGTAACCTCACAACCTGACACTTTTATACGATCTCGCGCTCAGTTTCTTCCTTGTAGTTTGGATATGAAAACAGGGTTTTTGTGTAAAAGAAAAACCTTTAAAAAAACCCAGAAAACTACGCAAAACTGAGTCCTCTAAACGTGTTAACAGTCTTTTAAGTTGTGCTTATTAATGTGAGTAATCATTTATCCATGCATAACCAAGTACTTATTGAAGTCAACACCTGTGCAATTAAGTAAAACAGTCACTGAAAAAATAGAATTTGAACTTGCTGTCAGTTCATTAATAACGATGTGATTTGTTTTTCCATAAGAAAAAGCCTTTCTCATGTAGCACATTCTCTATATATACCGATCAATTTTACCCAAGATTGTCTCTGATGCTTGCCAAACTGCCAAACTCCAGAACTAACTAGATATTGTGACACCTTACAATTCAGACACAGTGGGGCCAAGGGATATGAATTATAGAGTTTAGCTCTGAACTCAATTTAGGGGATGCCATATCTGCTGCAGGAAAATTGAAGTCTATATTAAGATTTTCAGAATTACACCAAGGTGTGTCTGAAAATATCAAGGATACATTAAAAGAAGAACGATTACTTCATCCTGCCACCAGTAGTCTTATGAGCTATGTCCTCGTTTTGGTATTGCTATGGAAATGATGCCCGCATAGCTTGTTAATAGATATAGGAAGATGTGGTATGAGTGCCAATGATACAACACACCATCCAAGTCACAATTTATAAAAGTAAACCATTATAGGTCACGGTCCGGTCTTCAACACAGAGCCTAGGCTCAAAAGTTCATGTAATAGTTAATCGATGAAAAATAACACAAAGGCGCTTCTGAACGGTATATTGTCCCTAAAGATAACAAAAATTCGTAAATGTATGGCTATTACAAAATCAATCGTTTCTGTAGCAACATTCTCCCCTTTATATTTGGGACTGGCAGTGCAGAAACATCATGCATATGCATATGGGAATATGGGTCACGAACATTGATCGAAACTTTGTACTCACATTTCTTTTGTGTTTCCTATGCAACGGGAAGACTATATCTGACGAGTTTGACCAAATCATGACGGTATTTACGCTCCAGATAGCATTTATACAAAAAAAAACTGTGTTTGCTTTGAACAAACTCTGTCCTGCGCCGAACTTGTTCTTATAAAAAAGGGAAGTGTCTTGTAATGCTAATATGCGTACTGAATCCGCATATGATGACTAAGAGATTGATTCATGTCCCTATTTTATGAATACTTGAGCTATTGTGTGTCGCTTTTAAAGGTTATATAAGGATCATGACTGAATTTGAATTAAAACATTAGAAAATTGGCATTGCATTGTATAATTTTTCATCCTTCCCTTAAAAAATCAATGTGTTAACTTTTTTACCAGGATTATCCTACTAAAACAATGTTCATGCACCAAACTGACTTTGTTTTACACTCAATTTTTTTTAAACCTCGCATTCGCCTCGGTTGACTATAGTATATTTTGTGTTATTACTGCTCTGTCCAGACTTTGCAAATACACAATATGTATTTATCTATAACTAGATACTAATTTTCACAAAATACACAACCTTTAAGATGCAAAATTAAAAACACTGTTTCAGCGCTTGAATTTTGTTTTTTTCAAAGATAGAAAAAATATTGAAATAATTTGATAAACTGATGTTTTATACTTTAGAAAATAATTCTGTAATATACTATAGTGAAATACTATACACAATATGAAAGTTTATGGATGTGAAAAGGTCAAGGCCACTTCTTCTTTTGCTATGTCTTAAAAGGAAAAAAATCAGAAGGTTCCAAATCAACGCCATTTTGTAATGGCAGCTCTTCATATAATTAGTCAAATTTGTCGTTTTAACATCGTTTATAGCATATGCTTATTATTGAATCGTTTTTGTAGCATTCTATTGAATAAATATCAGAATATTTCTCCTTTTTGTTCTTGTGTTTGAAATATTGATATTTTTAGGTCTGACCTTTGACCTCAATTTCACAAAATTGTGACCACTCTGGATTTTTACGACCCAACTTTTCTTATTGTACACGTTGTCCTCTTTCCATCGATATATAATTTAGGTGTGTGTTCTTCCGGACCATTAAAGTTTTAAAAAATGAACTCTGGTTGCAGTACTTAAAGTTCACATGAATAATTTTAGCGCTTATCTGTATATTATGAACATTCATTACTATATAAATAAAGTGTATTTACTTTCAATTCTTAGTTATCGATCCATGGTGGTCATTGATATAGTATACAGACCCTCTCTATTTAATAAACTCTGTGACCGCCGTGGATAGTAAACTTGAAAATGATAGCAGATAGAATTCTGAAAATACATTTTATTCGTAGTATGTGTATGTTCAAAGTATACAGAAAAACGCAAACCGAAAGTCTTATCTGACTTAAAATTCCGTCCAATGACGGCACAATATCCGGATGCCTTTTTTCTCGTTTTATTCCAAAAATAACTCAATCTGAATCATTATATAGATGGATGACAAATACGACTACGAACTGTGCCTATAGGACACAGAAGCGTGTTGGTTAATATATTGTGGAAAGAAGGGAAGCGACACACAAAATGAGGTCTTCTCGTTTAATAGTATAGATATTAAACATTGTCATAAAAGCTGGAGGTTTGGCTAGCCACAAAACCATGTTCAACCCACACTTTTTTCTTGTACCATGTCAGGAAAATGACAATTATTATTGTTTGCTTAGGCCACACCAATTTAATTTCTTGTTCTACGGATTTTTGGACTCCAAAATTTGGGGCGAGCGAGCGATTTGAAAATTTTAATAAAAAATATTTAATTTGCAAATTTTTGAGGCGAAGCTTGAAAAGTAAAGGCGAGCGATTATAATTTTTTTTTGTAAACATAAAATAGTAGGTTTTGACATTATTAAAACTTGATTTATCACTTGTACTTTGACATTTCTTTAATTTCTGAAGTATTTTTTCCCTGTTCACCAAGAAATAATTAAATCTTGTCTATGTATGTGTGACTGACAATGAGACAATTCTCCATCCAAGTCATAATCAGTTTGTGGGCAACCCCTTAATGTTATAAATATCCCTTTTACATGTTTTATGAGGGATCAATATAAGTTATAATATATTTGTTTGCACAAAAGGGCTCATATTTTCTCAAAGAACTACATATCTATCTGGTATTAAATGGTCAAAACATGTCCAAGAATTTTGTAATATTCCTGGACTTTAACCATGTTGAATTAACACATTTACTTTAACAGTTTAATATTATTTAAAATAAGTCATGTAAGTGGACCCCTCTTTTAGAAAAAGTTGTATAAAATATGATGTAACTCTCCTCTTTTTGAGTACAAAATTCTAAGTTTTCAAAGGTTTTGCATAGAACTATACAAATCCTTGGTATTTCTATTTTCTTTTCTACATCAGTAAAATGACCCCCTTGTCTGAGGGAGAGTACAACTTTTACACAGGGCTTTGATACAGACCAAACAGCAAGCTATAAAGGACCCCGAAATTATAAGCGTACACAATTCGAACAGAAAAACCACCGATCTAATTTATATATCCGAACGGGAAAATACCAATGAACAACATCAACAAACGATAACTGCTGAACGAAAGGCCCCTGAATCAATCAGGACAGGTGCATACACATGCAGCCGAGCGGCTATGGATAGTTTTGTATCGCCAGCATTTGAAGGCAAATCCTTCAGAAGCTCTTTGCACTTTATTCTAACAACGAACTTTTTTTGATAGGGAATATAAGTAAGAGGGAAAGAAACCAATTTTTTTGTTCTTTACAGGTATTTACGCTGTTATAAATTTATATAGGAGCACTCCCATAATTTGGATAAATAGGTTTCATGCTGAAACAAATATTCTCACAGATATATACACAGTGTGGTGGGGTGGTTTTATGTTTAAAATCGTTATATACAGGTTAGACTGGGATTTTAAAAACATGATTACATTTCAGGATGCGGGAAGCGGGAATATAAAAAAAATAAAAAATTCTGTTTTGAAAAAAATAGGTGCGGGCGGGTCCGTCGAACAAGGAATCAAATTGGTGTGGCCTTATAGTTCGTTTCTGTGTGTGTTGCATAGTCGTTTTGTTTTTTGTTGCACTTAAGCGTTTCTGTTGTTTCCGTTTTTTCTCTTATATTTGATGTGTTTCCCTCAGGTTTAGTTTGTAACCGGGATTTGTTTTTCTCAATCGATTTATTTTGTGCTTCTTTGCTCATTGTTGAAGGCCGTACA
The DNA here is from genome assembly GCA_019925275.1 of Mytilus edulis. Classification (NCBI taxonomy): domain Eukaryota; kingdom Metazoa; phylum Mollusca; class Bivalvia; order Mytilida; family Mytilidae; genus Mytilus; species Mytilus edulis. The sequence goes on along the minus strand of CM034356.1, from coordinate 45,802,332 downwards.
TTGACCCATAGCTGTTAATGTCTGTGTGATGTTGATCTCTTGTGGACAGTTGTCGCATTGGCAATCATACAACATCTTCTTATTTATATAAGCGTTAAATGACAAAAAAGTAACCTAGAATAACAATTGTAAAAAACGCTACTGTTAAAAAATGAAAATTGAAAGCTCACAAACACAACTCCATAGTTCCAATTTTTCTAGAAATAATTCCCAGCGTTCTTCAAAACCAGCATTAAGACTGCAAGATTTTAGAAAAGCATTTTTTCAGCCATTACAAAATATTTAGAGATGTTATTATCTTTTCACATCCAACATGTCGAAAGTTTACAGAATTTACTTGTTGAATAACACCATTATGCAATGTTAAACACTTTCTATGGGTTTTTTCCTGTTTGAAATTAATTGTATATGAATCTGTCCTTAAGTGTAAAATATAGTTATACTGAATAAAAGTGTATTTTCATTGTTGTATTGTAAGGGAGATAACCTAAAAAATTCTTTTATAATAGCTGTGATATTAACTCTAATCAGCTCAAGCATTTTAATAGTGATGGTCATTATGCTGTTTAATGTTATGTTAACTTATAAGTTTGATTTATTTTATGAACAAGATTCTGTTTATTTTCATTTTGTAATTGATGTTTAATGTTGGATATATTTCGAATAAAACTACTCACTTACTCACTTTTTTCTGTATATTGGGTTTTAAATGACATGTTACGGATTGTTGTTCTATCAACGTCAACGAAGGAATATGTTTATTTTACGAGTGAATCAATCCACCTTTTTTTTCCGAGTATTGATCGGTCATTTCGAGTGAAAGGTTTATTAACTGCTATTTCGTAAAAATCATAGCGTTATTCGTGACTGTTCATCTTTATTTTAATACAATACATGTTTCGATCACAAAACTAATCGTTGCGCAATGTCCGTGTTTTTTTTTATAACAAATACTATTAGTTCGGGTTTGTTTAATAAAGAAGATGTGAATTAAAAATAAACATTCTTATTAAACCTAAAATTTTTACATTTTCTTGTTTACAGCTATAATTAAGTGAAGGACAATATCATATATTCCAAATAATTCACACAAACATTTAGCCTTTTATCAATTTAATGATAAATTTCGGTTCTAAAAATATTTTACCGTTACCTCACAGTATTACGATTAAAAAGAAATCCAAGGGTCCATATTAAAACGGTCATTGCATGTTTTTGTTTTTAACGGGCACTCAAATTCTCATATTTGATTTATAACATACTTAAACGAATAATACAATTACAAGCAATAGGACATAACATTTTCTATTGTCCACACCTTTATCTTTTACTAGTTTGAGTACTTGGTAAGGTTATTAAGAGAAGAAGTGAGCACAATATATATACTCACGCCAATATAACGATGCAGATGAACAATTTTTGATAACTTGAATTGGTAAACCTTCATTTTTAAATTGAAATGGTCATTTTGACATGACCAGCTCGTAAAAGACGTAGCAATGAATAATGAAATAATGTTCAGTCTTTCACTTAGTATTCACTGCGTCGTTTCAGTAGTACGTATGCACTTTGCTCGCATTCTTTTAGAATCTGTTCTGGCTAAATTCAGCCTGTTCCGCACTGATGATATTTTTGTTCCCAACGACACTTTTTAAATTACCTGAAAAAACTACTGAACAGTACTGAATTGACTACAAGCACAATTTCTGAAGAGTAACGAATGCAAGCAAAGTTATCCGACTATTCACTTAAATTTTTTCCAAGTTTCAGTTATTGCTTCAGACTTTTCAGGTTTGTATTTAGATCAAAAAGTCCGTTTACAACTTAAGCTCATTTACTTATGATTTTATGAATAGAGTATGCGTATACTGGGTCTTAGATAGAATGTATTGTTGTCTTTTGTCCAGCCTTAAAACAGTTATTCAGCAGTTTCTGTTACAAGTTTCATAGAATGTCATCTATGTTTAAGTGATTTAAATTGAAACATGCTTAATACTAAAATTTATGATAAAAGAGATGATTTTTAATTTCCTATCGTTAATTATCCATTTTAAGATGGTGACGTTCCCTTGTATTTTCGTTTAAACAGTGTCGAATGTTGCAGGAAGGAGGCTTCGAAAAGAAAACAAATTTTTATAAAGTTTTAAAAAATGCAGTGGATAATACATCGATTTAATATTAGTTTTTTTTCAGACATACATGCTTCATTCAGCGTATTGATTTTAAATCAGCCATTCAAAATTGTGGTTCAGTCGTATTTGATATGTTATAATATTCGGGTATAATTTGCTAAAATCGATATTTTTCGACGTTTTATGTATTCAAGTTATTTTAAGATTTTCCTTTTCCAGATTCAAAATAAGCATACATGTACATGTGGTAATATAACTTTTCCAATGTAGACAGTGTGCTGATGACAATCAATTGGTAAGTTCATGTAGAAAACATTTATCAATAATGTAAGAGTCAGATGACAAATAGGTAACAAAAGTAAACGGGATAAATTAAATATATTTTTCGGCATAGGCGATTATATCATATTTTCATATTTTGCTATATTTTATCATAAAAGGCAAGTGTGGACACAAACAAGTGTGGATATTTAATGTTTATTTGTTTTAATATGTTTGACAGGGTTTCTCCTCAGACTTTATGAATCGGTTGTACCTCTTCAGATGTTTTCAGACCAATTTGTATGTTTCACTCCAAAGGTTGTATTTTTTTAAAATTTTTGTTCCATTGTCAGAGTAATCTTGTAATAGTGATAGCTAAAAATTACCTCATTGACGGTTTTACATTGTTTGGAACTTATTTAAGTGGACATATAATATTACCTTTTAAAAAGCCAACCACTTGCCCAATTTTGAACTTGATTAGGAAACTTCTATACTGCTATATTGGACATTATATAAGATGCAATGTAGCTCTATTATTTTTCAACAGAAACACATCCATAACTAGAGTAAGCTTGCGCTGCTACGCCATCTGAAAATACAAGGTTTTGGAACATTATTAAGGAATGAAACATGTTCTCTATCCGATTGAAAACATTGGAACATTGGGAATAAAAAAAACTGGCCAAGGTCCATGAGCGCATTAGGTATATGTGTTCCCACATAAACACTTTCCTGATATAAAGTAGTACTGAACTTTGAGAAAGCCCATAAATTATTGTTATGTTTAACGATATAGTCAGGAAAAGTTGATAAATTTTTGTCACATTTCATGTTCGGACTCCCGATTTTCCCATTACGATACACGATAAAATTTGCCCCATATTACCCACTTTTCTTTTATAAAAGACTTCAATAGCTCATAAAAAAGTCATTACGAAATTGAAAGCAGAATCAAGATTTTTTTTGAAAATAATAACTTTACTAAATGTAAGGTAAAAGTCCGAACAGGCCTTTTTCCGATTTTTCAAAAATCTCCATAAAGAGTTTTTTTTAAACTTTCAAACTTATCAGCTGACTTCGTTCATGAAGTAAAGTCTGACTTATAAGATCAATTTCAAATTCTTGTTTTTTTTTCAATTTCACCTAAGTTCATCCTTAAAACTCATATATATTTTTTCATCTTCTTTTATTTCACTTTTGTTACAGATTTTTAGTAAAATTAACATATGAAAGTGATCTCTTATTTATATTATTCAATATGGATTCAGATAGTGGTTGTTAAATAATTAAATGAACCATGCTTGTTTTTTTTAAGAATGAACAACATAATCTAATTATAATGGACCAATGCTTTTAAATGATAAAAGGTTACAAGAGAAAATATTAAAATATGTAAAATTGTCATGGATAATTGATATGGTGATTTCTTTGTTTAAAAGATAATGACACCATTCCATTTTTTTTAACAGGTGTTAACTTTAATTTATTTGGTTTCTGGTTAATAATTGTCTCTTTAAAAATTGTTCAATAGTATAACGCAAAGCTTGTAGGAACTAATGATTATTCTAATATATGGAACATTTCTCTGCTCTTAGCATCAACATTAAGAGTACATTGTAATATCTAGGCAATGATCCAATGAAACTCAAACATTTCTATCTATGTAAAACAAATATAAAGTAAGCTGTTTTAATCATTTCAGAAGCTTGCATGCCGTCCATATCATTTTGTTTCAGGTTAATGACTCAGTTAATTTTCATATCTTGATCAATTCCTTTATTGCAAAATTTAATTAGAAAAATACATTAATTTCAAGATATTTATAAAAACAACAGAACTTGTATTTTGGAGTGATACTAACCAAGGTTATTCAAGTAAAAATAACAGTACTAAATTGCATATATCACCGTTCTTCCACCTCTGTCTTTTGAAATATCTCAATTCAAGAGACATTAACATTTACAGCCAATGTTTTGGTCATATGATTTTATTGTTGAAAAACTTGTTCAGTATCTAGAAGATTTACACCATTTAAAGGACAGGACAAATATTGACAGCAATCACAATTATTTTTACCTATCCACAAAGTGGTCGTAACCATATACTTTCACCCTTGTTTGTCAGTTATGAGAGTTTATCATCCTGTTATTATGATCTTGTTATTATTATATTATTATATTATTTGGGTGGTCTGATAGAATTACGGACACCCAGGTACAGAGAAACAGAATGGCCCAGGTCCAGATCAGAAGCAAATATTTTCTGAATGATTTATACATTAAAAGTTGAGTTTACATGATTTAAATCTCTAGTTTAATATGCAAATACACAGGCAGTATATATACGAATAAATAAAAAATAAAAAAATGCTCGGAAACCATTCATACCTTACGTGTTATGTGTTATCTGTTTTAGACATGGCATCAGATGTTGACAAGGAGAAAGGAGATAGTAAGAGCTGTGAGTATATTGATTTTCCTTTATGTGTTATCTCAGTAGCATGGGTTCGAATCCCGGCGAGGGAAGAACAAAAAATTTGCAAAAGCAAATTTACAGATCTAACATTGTTGGGTTGATGTTTAGACGAGTTGAATCTACATAATGTACACAGCCATGTATCACCATCATTTCTGGTGATCCGATGGATAAATCTGTTGTTGAGTTGTCACTGACTCAGACGTACTTATTAATATAATTATTTTCTGTGACTGTATCTTGCATTAATTTGTAGGATCCTTTACTATATATAATTGAGCTGATCTGTAACAATAACATCTCCATGCCTTTTATATCAGGTAAATTAGTACGACGCTAGATTAAAACTGACGAGGAAAGGTAACACACGGCCACCGAAAGCTTTATTGTGTGACGTCCAGGTGGTCGTGTGGTCTAGTGGGACGGCTACAGTGCAGGCGATTTGGTGTCACGATATCTCAGTAGCATGGGTTCGAATCCCGGCGAGGGAAGAACAAAACATTTGCGAAAGCAAATTTACGGATCTAACATTGTTGGGTTGATGTTTAGACGAGTTATATATATATATATATATATATACTATTTATTCAGTCATTTTATATATATATATATATATATATATATATATATATATATATATATATATATATATATATATATATATATAAAATGACTGAATAAATAGTCAACGATTAAACAGGGCGATGGATCATGTAATATGATTCTGTACACTACAAAATATAATATATAACAAGTCAAAAAGGGTACAACATCACCATTTTTTAACTATAAAATGAACAAATATTAGATATTTCGGATAACAGATATCCTTCTTCAATAATAGCACGATGTCAAATGAATCATGTCAATATATATTCAAACTGAGAAACTTTCTGTAAATCTTGAAATTTATACAATTTAAGCGAGCACCACAGACGCTGAAACAATTTTAAAATTTCCAAACACGGCGCAAAGATTACAAAGATATGCCAAATGAAAATAGTTATTTTCGATGTGAACTGGCACAACTATAAATTTCCAAAGGTTGTGACAGTTTAGATGTTATAACTGCATTGAGGGCAGTCCCCAAACAAAAAAATAAAAAATGTCCTAACCGATCCAAGTTGGTATAATATTTCAAATTTGACAACGGTAGGGCAATTGCAACAGAAACTGCATATTTAAGCCTCCCAAACGAATAGCAGTCTAATAATGATTAGAAAAATAAGTTTATCTAATGAGGTAAAATAATTGAACGTGGCTACGTACTTATACATCCATTTCGAATGAATGGAGCCCTGTAATTAAAACTGGTATTTAAAAAAAATTTAGAACTGTAAAGCCAGTACTAAAGCCGGAGTTACTGGAAACAAGTGATGACAGGAAAATGAGGGACTCATTCTATGTTTTTTCATTTATGCCCTCTTGGGAAACTGTCCATAACTTTCTTATCCAAAATCTTTCCCGAGCGACTCTGTCGACCTTCGACCAACCCTCGTTGTGGTCTATGATTGTGATTGTAAGGTTTTGAGATTAGCTTGTGTGTGCCCAGGTGATCCCAAATGACGACTTATGGGTAGGTCGGGCTTGCAAATGTAGTCACTTCGATGACCATTCATGCGTTTGTTGAATGGCTGCTCTGTCTCGCCAACTTACTGCATGCCACATCGACACTGAAGGAGGTATACAACATTCTGGGTTTTACAAGTTACATTGCAAAATATAGTGTACACAGACCCAGTCGAATGGCCAGTAAATGTTTGAGTATTTAGTATTTGTTGACAAGTCAGACAACGTCTGTTACCACGTGACTTACACCATCCTGCAATTGAACAGCTTTTATTTGAGGAGACGTCAGCTCTAACAAATAAGTCTTTCAGACTTGCTGGTCTCCGAAAAGCTAAGACAGGAGGATTGGGAAAGATCTTGGATAATTTAGGGTGTTTGGCCATAGTTTGCCAATTGGCACGGATCAAACGTGAAAGGTTAGTAAAGGCTGGATTGTATGTTAGAACAAACGGGACTATTTTGCTGTGCCTCTTCCGTTTGTACTGTAAGAGGTCATTGCGGCTGTTATTGTTAGCGCGCGCAAACCCCTCATCTATGTCCAATTTCTTATAACCTCGTTTTGTCAAAAATCCGCGAAGTTCCTGTAACCGTTGCGTGACAGCCTCCTCAGAGGAGCAAATCCGCTTGACTCTGAGAGCTTGACTGTACGGGATACTTTTTGTACAGTGTTTGGGGTGACAGCTTTGGGGAGAAAGGTACTGATGTGTATCTGTGGGTTTACAGTAGAGGTCTGTTGATATGACACCGTCCTTTATAGATGTAGTTGTGTCTAAGAAAGATATCTTAGAGTCGGATATTTCATATGTAAATTTAATTGACTGGTAGGCGTTGTTTGCATGTCTGATAAAAGCATCCAATTTTTGTTGGGATTCAATCCATTTCATGTCAACATCATCGATGAAATGGAAGCACGACAGAGGTTTGGATAAAGATGTTGATAATACCTAATAATTGTAGAAAATCTCTTGCTATTGCTTGATTTTGCTTGATTAAGATAAGTACACTGCAGAAAGGAGTTTTGACACCCTTTCTGATGTAGGACGAACTATTCCTTCTTTTAGAGAAAACACTGCTCCTATCTATGTTTTTGATTGTGTTGGGATTAGGCTTGACTTTTCAAGATTTACTACAAACCCTAAATTTGTTAGGAGGTTTAGCGTTTTCTTTCGATCTGAAATCAGATAAGTTGCTAGACGAATATTTTGAGCTCGTAAATGAGCTGCCACTACAGAACACACTTTTGTGAAAATTCGAGGTGCTGATGTTGGACCGAAGCACAGCACCAGAAATTGGTAACACTGATTGTTGACACAAAATCTTAGATACCTTTTGTTTTGTAGGGAAGAACAAAATTTACAGATCTAACATTGTTGGGTTGGTGTTTAGACGAGTTGTATATACATAATGTGCACAGCCAAGTATCACCATCACTGCTGGTGATCCGATGAATAAATCTGTTGTAGAGTTGTCACTGTCTCAGACGTACTTAACTCGTCTAAACATCAATCCAACAATGTTAGATCTGTAAATTTGCTTTCGAAAATTTTTGTTCTTCCCTCGCCGGGATTCGAACACATGCTAATGAGATATCGTGACACCAAATCGCCTGCACTGTAGCCGTCCCGCTAGACCACACGACCACCTTGGCTTCATTTAAATGAAGCTTTCTGTGGCCGGGTGTTACCTTTCCACGTCAGTTTTAATCTAGCGTCGTACTACAGTACATGATATATAAGGCATGGAGATGTTATTTTTACAGATCAGCTAAATTATCTATAGCAAAGGATCCTACAAATTAATGTAAGAAACAGTCACAGAAATATATATATATATTTCAAAATATATACAAAAAAAGTTTCTTTTCAAGCGGTGTACAGAATTATATATTCAAAATTGAACACAAAAAGAGTTTTAAAAATGCTGCTTTTAAAACTCTTTTTGTGTATTCAATTTTTAACATTTACTAAACTTATACTAAAATTCTATACTTCCCCCACCTCCACTTTTGGACCTCCTTAAAATTCAATTTTAGGCGCTACCATGTTTTTATATACTGGTAACATTCCGAAGTTATGTTTCTATTAGATGAAAAACAAAGATCATATTTCGGAACCAGTACGTTAACGAATTGACATATCTATTTCCTTTATATATCTTTCAAAAAGAGGCGTGGCATGTGAAACAGCTACATTTACAAAGTGCAACCTAAAGGGTTTGTAAACATTTGAATAGTTGACTTTCCACTAGTTGTTTAGGGTCACAGATAAAGCACAAGAAAGTAAGACATATTTGATCCTTATTAAGAAAACAAATTCAAATTGAAAATAAACAATAAAAATAAAGCGAGACCCAACGTCCAGAGCTTCCCTCTTCTTTATAAAACAATGCAAGCTTAAGGTTTATGTACGCAACCATATTGAACATATTAGTTTAACTAATGTCCTTCAGTTATTTTATCACATAATCTATAATTATGTTTATAAAGCGATAGATTCCTTCTGAATAGCAGTTATCAAGTTTGTATTACATTTACTGTTTATTAATTGTTTGTTTGATTCAATACAAACCAACGAATTCTTTTCTATATTTACAAAGTTTAGCTCTCATTAGGAGGACGTATTTAAAGCATTCATTCGGGACATATTGTTTCCTACGCTACGCTCTACAGTATGTAAGATGTTTGTATTCCATACTTAACAAACACTGAATTGTCCCATTTATTGTCAATTACACATTGACCAACGTCAATGTACGTAATCATAACACAATGGCGAGAACACAGAACGTTTAATTAAACTATAATAAAATGATTATTTTTGCATTTTTTCGAAGACCCGGGATTGTTATACTAATTACAAATTAGCAATATAGTTACAATTAGGGAAAAATAGATTTGATTTTCAAAGCATGGTTATTGTAATCCCTTTCTCCCTTTAAACATTCATTTCTTTGGCGATTCTGCATGCATATATACATTTGTCTTTTTATCATGTCTTATAATGAACATTTTGCCTGAAGAAGATTTATTTAAAATGATCATAGGAAATATTACACTCTAGGTAGATTGGACCACTTATAAAGATAAACACCCTGTTGTGCAAACAAATATCGCTTATCTAGTGTGCCTCCTTCAATTTTTAAGACCGTTAACTCTTATTTCAAGTTTAAACACTCAAATTTTACATATTTTATATAAAAACGTATAGAATGTTTAAACCTCAGTTTGCTTTATAAACTTTATTTCTGTCTAATTCGCAATTTAAGTATATTTTTGTTAAAATGCAAAGCATAACTACAAGATTTATTGTTCCAATAAAGTAGGAACTCAAGTGTTTACAATTCAAATAATTAATAAGTTGTCCTCTGAAAGAAATCATTTTCTATCGAGCCACCAAACTCCTTTTAAACTCTGAATTTCATTATGTCATGCAATTGTGCATTTTTATCCTTTGACAAAACAGGGTTCTGCCTTGTGAAATCTAAGAACCGGGATGTGCACATAGACAAAACAGGGTCGTTTAGTTTTGACATGACTCATTTCTTTCGTATCATACAAAGAAATAGAAGTATTGAGGCGCTTAAAGTGACTAGTTTTGCAATCTCTGTGTCAATGTCTTTCTTGCCGTACAATGTGAATGAAATGATAAGTTAAACAAATTCGAGAAAAGGATGACTAAACTCATCATTTTGGTGTAATTTTTTACTTATTTCCCCGTTAATTTAGAACGGTTGTAGAAATTTTACATTTCACAATAGAAAATAGTTATATATGTATATATATATATATCGATATCATAAAAATAACAAACATATAAAGAGAAACCTATCTTTTCTCTGTATATTGATGTTCCGTCATCATGCCGATTATTAGATACCATCCAGTACAAACATTTTTTGTCGGGGTAGTTTAGACATAAATGTTCAAGAATGTCCGCAATCTTATGAATTAAGATACCGGTTAAATATTTTGAGATATAATTTCAGTTAAAGGTAATTATGATTTCTTACAGTATTACAGATTTAGGTTATTTGTAAGTCGTGAAAATAAAATTGAGAATGGAAAACCCGAAAACCGTCCAAAGCAACCAATGGGTCTTCAACACAGCGGAAAAATCCCGCAACCGGAGTCGGGCTTCAGATGGCTCCTTATTCAAAAATGTGTACTAGTTCAGCGAAACTTAAATGAACCAAATGTAAAAAAAACACACACACACACACACTAGACTATCAAAGGTCGGAGATTGCTGACTTCAGACAGGCGGAAACATTTGGCAGGTTTAAACATGTTTTGTGAGATCGCAGCCCTTCTTCTCTACCCCCAAACAATAAAGAATAAACAAAACACTCGAGTTAATAGAAGTCCGAGTCCGATGTCAAAGAGTGTAACAGAAAAAACTAAGCAAAATGACAATGATCGACATAAATTAACAAAGGACTACCAGCAGACATACCAGCTGCGGACTTATATTGAACTTATCGAATGATTATGTCTGCATCATAAGCAAAAACAAAGCACTATCCCACCCGTTGGGGTTTAAGTGTCATGCCACCATAAGAAAACATAATCCATAATAAACAACATGTTTGAGTTGACTGGACTATCATTGATTTGTTCACTGTCTGTAAATTAAGCATCAAAAACGGTAAAAGTTATATAAGGTTTTTTTTCTTGCCCAGGCAATGGTAGCAAAAGATTTATTGGTTAATTTTTCGAAATAATGTTTGTGATGCTCTTCAACTCGAAAGATCAATTTTGCCTTCCCACTGTGGAAAAAAGCGCCACTGATGAATCTTACGAAGATCGAATGTGCATATGGCGCATTTAGTTGTAAATCTTGTTTCTGTGATGTGTTTTATCTGGAAGATAAATAACAAAACACTCAAATATTTGTTTTTCAGTTTTAAAGCTGTCCTTCACACCACAGGAAGATCCCTTACAAGATTTTCCGGAGGGAAAGTGCATAGCTAGAGCTCTTTATGAAAGAATTACAGACAATGATGTATTCATAAATCATGTTTCGTCAATACTTGCCAAGGAAGGGATTACAATATGCAAAACAAATATCATTTGCAATGAAAATCAGTCCATTATTATGCAATGTAACTTTCATGGAAGGCATGCACGTGAAAAACTAAATACTGTTATAAGTGATGGTCGATTGAAAGTCGATTTAAAATCGTACATTGATGGATTGAAGCTCAAAAGCAAACCTGGTAAACCAAACATACAGATAGTGAACTTGGATGTGAAAATATTATGTGAAATTGTGAAAGGAACTGAAAGGTTGGTTGCATATAAATATATTATTAAATACTAGAATAAACAAGACTAGATTAAAACAACGTTCAAACCTATGATTGTGTTTGATAACAACCGCAATTTTTTATACGTGTAAATGAAAAACAAATTTCGTTGTTAAGGGGTTAAATGCAGCATAAACCAAATTTTCCAAAAAACACAAAAAAAGTAAAAAAGTATATTTTAACAAATCGAATTTGACTAACAGGTCGAACAACTAATCTTCTTAAACCCTGCGGACTTCCATTGATGATTGTCAAATACATTGATCACAAAATGTAAAAATGGATATTTATACTAATTTAATACCAAACAGAAAATGATAAATTTGTGGCAAAGATGGTAAACAACAATTATTAAGATGCTAAGATTTATACACTATATTCGAATTTCGACAATTAATGTCTCTTCAGTCTTTTATTCAATAAATGTACTAGTTGACGTTGTTTTCAAATTAAACTTGTTTATATATGCATATAAACAAGTTTCAATTGATGCAAATGTTGTTTGTGGTGTATTTAGGCCCTTCTAGAACAAAATTTGTCTTACATGCACACGTATACAAATTTCGGTATTTATTATGTTTATCTTACCGCAATCATAGATTTGAACATTGTTTTCAATTTAGACTTGTTTATATTTATTTCGTTTGGGCTTGTATTATGTTTTCCCTCCGGTTTATAATTCGTTAATCATATTTTGACTTTTAAGATTTAAAGAGACTGTTCTATCCTAAATTGAGATGAATCAATGGCCTTCTCAATACTGTTTAAAATCCTTACATCACTAAAGAGACATTATAATTGTCGAAATCCGGATATGGTGTAATGTTCTTTTACCATCTCATTTTTGTGGTTTGCCATCTTGTCGCAAGTTTATTGTTTTTGTTTAGTATAAGATTTATATAAAGATCAATTTTGTTGCATCTTATGATCAATTAATTTGGCAATCGTCAATGGCAGTCAGCAGGGTTTATAAACAGCAGTTGTTCGACCTGTTAGTCAAATGCGTTTGTTGAAATATACTTTTCCCTTTTTTGATCTGTTGGAAAATGTTGTTTGTGCTGTTGACCACTCTACAACGCAATCTGGTTTACATGTACACGTAAAACAGGTTATCCATTATTACTTAAGTCTTTAATGTAATCCACTGAAAATGTTAACAGCTTATTTCTTTCAGGACAATTATGCCAAAGATCAGCATTTTTAATTAATCTTACAGTAACCTGAAAATTTAAAACAAATAATATACTGAATGTTCACGGGTTAATATAAATAAGGTTCGTTAATCCTCAAAAATGACAAAAAACATTTGATCATGCATCCTCTTTATTTATGTCGTCACTTAATCTGAAACTTTTTTGGTGTCATATGTAATGAATGTTTACATTTCAATTTGCATTTGTTGGACGTATTTCACAACAAGTTTAGCTGTATCTTAGATGTGTACTTTAAAAAAAAATGTAAGATTTTTTTTCAGTGCATCAGAAACGCCAAAATCAAAATTGGTCACAGTCATTCAGAAAAATGTGACAGACAAGGTAAGTGTCTTATGAATAAAAGTAGAAAAACGGATATAAATTGCGATAGAAATAGACCAATTATGTACTGCAATGCTAATAGTAATTTTAACTTATCATTGAGCTTATGTTCTTCTCATGTATTAAATCATTGTCCAACCTCATTGCTTTAGTTTACTTTTGTTCAACATATTAGTATTCTCTATACTACAGACGACAGACACACAAATGACACCCTTGTCTGCCATTGACAGCACACCCACAACACTTTCTTTGTATACATGGCAGTAAAACAAATAAAACTCAAACACAAATTCAAATTTGCCGGCAGCCCGTCGTACGTGATGGACGCCAGATATAATTGTGTAATACATCTATAATCGTGACATATAAATCAGTAATCAATTTGCATTTCCATTTACCCATTATTTCATTATGTACAACCACAGCAAAATATTGTATACTGTACGTTTAATAAAATTACCCCTAATTGATAGCAAAGGCCGACCAGAAAAACCCGTATTACGGAAACCTGTGCCCGAATCAATGCTCGAGCCTATCTCAGGATAATGACGTCGGACCTCGTCAGTTCAAAAACAGTTTACGAAAATTAAAGATTTTTGTTATAATGTACAACAGATACATATCACCATTTAGAATAATGTAGTTTACACGATTAATACGACGGCTAGAAGTGAAGCTACCACAGAAAAAAACCACCTTATATATGACCACAACTAAGTCCTCTGATTGGATAGATTTTCTTCGGCCTACCGAAAGTTGACGATTCCCATTTCGAGAATACAACATGTTCCCACATGTTCGAAACGCGGGAAAATATTATTATTATATGTATATATATATATATATTTATATATCAAAATTTACAAATCGCAGACTACATTTCACATCAAATAACAACATTTCCTTACAATAATGCTTAGGCGCTATGTATTGAAGTATTTTAATTTCATCTGTTGAAATTGCCACCAAATATGATTTACATATCTTGTATTAAACATTTAAACACTTAACATGAACTCATGGAAAGGTTTGATTATATCAATTGGAATGCATAGTTTTTAATGTTAGTCAATGCTAAATTTATTAAACATTAACAACGAATTTCTCACCATTATTTATCCATTACACTAAGCTTCTGACATTTATTTGTTGGTGTACCTTGATAACAATGAAGTCATAAACTAGAGGTCATCCATGCATATTCTTTCTAGTTATTGTTTGATAGTGCAAGGGTTTATATATAATGTCTTAATGGTTACAACGAATGCAAACACGTTTGTCTGTTTAAAAGAATTTCTTTTTGAAATGAAGTAAAAATCAAAACAAAAAGAAGGATTAAAGTTGAAGTGCACTTAAATAGCGTAAAGGTTTTGCAAACTTTAAAATGACAACAGATGGGAAAATGTAACAAAAAACTTATAAATGCCTGAAATTTAACAGATCTACAATATTACAGGTTTGATAATCCTATTGTGCTAACATGAAGTATTCGCTTTATATCATTATAGTCACAATCAGAAAATGAAGGAGCTAATGTCAAAGTAGTAGCCGTAGGTAGTTGTTATTCAGAAAGTTGTAGTGATCAGGTGAGATATAATTTCATTCATTAATCAAACTTATATGTTATTAAAATCAAAGCTTTTATACATATACGTGTTTTTTCTCTCTCTCTCTCTCTCTCTCACTGCAGTGCTATCACAAAGAAACATTAAAAGGATAGCGTTATGTGATTCCTTTGCCTGGTGCGCGTCGTTGTATACCATCATCTGTTATATATTAACAGTTTTGTGAAGGAGTTAGAAGTAACGTTTAGTTAATATTTCAAACTGGATGTATGTAAAAAGGACACGTAAGATACCAAAATGGGCACAATACAAAAAGTAATTAAAAAAAATATCTCATTTTCATCTCGATGAACTATACATACTATAAACACGAGCAGAAAAATAAAAGACAATACTTGTTTACTTTTTAAATTTAGATACTTTGAATATACAAGGTCACAGAAATATGTCACTTTGTGTTCGGCAGTTGATAAAACATTGCGAATACTTAATTGTACGTCGACCATATATTTCTATCCTATTAATAATAGTATCCGTTTCAGCTAATTCTAACACTAATATTTTAAAGATTTACTTTAACGACATTCGACTGTTTATCTTATTCATTTGCGGCAGAAAGTTTACATAATAATCTGTTATCAAGTGTTTAATTTCTTTATTATAGTTACAAGCAGAAAAGTCAAAATCGGAAAAAGAAGTGGAGACGGACAAAACAGTAGCAGAATCTTGTTGTGAATTAGACAAAAGACGTGAACAGGTCAGATACTATTTAGAAAATTCACGATTTTGATTAAAAAAAAATCATTTGTAAAACCTCAACGAAATTAAGGAGAAAAATAAGATCAAAGCTAATGTGTGGAAATTAGCAATGAATGAATTTTCTTAGAGACTGGCATGAACGACTTAAGCCATTTGATACAACCTTTATCTCAGAGGCTGGCAAGAATGACTTAATAGTTGTCAGAGGTACCAGGCTTATTATCTAATACGCCAGACACGCGTTTCGTCTACATAAGACTCATCAGTGACGCTCAGATCAAAATATTTAATAAGCAAAAGAAGTACAATATTGAAGAGCATTGAGGACCCAAAATTCAAAAATGTTCTGCCAAATACGGCTAAGGTAATATATGCCTGGGATAAGAAAATCCTTAGTTTTTCGAAAAAATAAAGGTTTGTAAAGAAAGCCATTTGTAACAACCTTTATCTCAGTCCTTTATTATTTGAACAATTGATTAGTTCTTGTGCCAAAGCCGCTGATAATTCGTTTTGTCTAATTCTATGGAAATTTATCCCTTTTTGAACCCATTGTTTACAAAAATTTAATCAACGTGTGGCAGCTGGTGATCTCAAAAGATCATTTGATGATTTTAAGGGTCATAACCTTTTTAGAGAACTGGATGAATCAAAATATGCTAACAGGTGTTAATGAAATTGACACCTCCTTGAAATGTGAAAGGCACTCGAAGGGGATTAACAAAAAATTAAATGAAAATTTATTTTTTAATCATTAAAGAAACAGATTTTTGCATAGTTCCTCGTGGATTATCGGATTTATCCAATCTCGATATTTGAATTATAAATTTTATAGTCCTCGCCGCTCGGACTTTAGAATTGAAAATTTAACTATCTCGATTGGATAAATCTGATAATCCACTTGTATCAATGTAAGAATGTATACTCATCGGTCGTTCTACTCTCTGTATCACTCTGCTGAGCTCTTTATAATATATATTGGAAGATGTTTTATGAGTGCCAATGAGACAACTCTCCATCCAAGTAACAATTTATAAACGTAAACCATTATAGGTCAAGATACGTATAGATTATCGTGTTTTCTTCACATTGATATCGTAAAATATTAACCGCAAACCAGAATGTGATCCTTGTGTGGTGAGTAAGCTCAGCGAATAAGATAAAAAGCTTTTCACTGTGTCGAGCGGCTGCTATTTTAGGAAATCTATACGAAGAATTCTGATTATCTTATGTATCTGTTTATCGTTTTATTACTTGTCTTTTTCCACCCCCTGAGACAGTTGTACGCCTAAAGAAAGCAAGCTTAATGACGTGTTCTCACATATTGTGACATCGATGAAAATGCCTGCTCTCATGTAAAAGCCGTGATACGAGAATTACGGAGCAACTGAGCAGGGTGATATAGGGGTAGGGAATGACGACTAAGATGTGATTCACTCAATTTGGGCTTTAAATACGTCTACCCAGTTTACATAAATTTAACCCTGACATATCGCCGACGTTAATACAATAAACCGACGTATGACCCGAACTAATCATGTTTTCTTCTAGTGTGCTGATGAAACAGAGAAATTTGTACACAGCACGAAGCCTTTTTCAACTCGCTGCTATCATTCGACAAAACAATCAAATCATTACTAAAAGCTGATTAGCTTGTTTCACGAGGATAGAGTACCACGATGGAGAACCATTAACGTAAAGCAGACACACTGACAAATATAGTCAATAAAGATGGATTCAAATGCACATTTCTACTTACGTCTGATGAGTTTGAAAGTCCCTTTGGTAATTTTCACCTTTCTATTAAAAATTTCGAAATGACAATCTCAGTCTTTATTGTGTAGTTACACAAAATGTTGGGTTCTTATGAAGACGAATCTAGAGAACAATCTAAACACATGTATCATCTAAATCAGTTAATATACAGGAACAAACTCAAACGCTATAATAACAAAACGTTGTCCAGAAAAAAAAAAATAGAAATGAATAGTTAGATGTTGCATACAAGATTAAAAAAAAATACAAAAGAACTAATGTAAGTTGTTAAAAAGAGAGACCTTTTTTGATTGAATCGACCAGAAATCATAGCAGCAAAAACACAACAATATTCAAATTGGTTAAAATTTGGATTTCTTAAATATGAATACACCATTTTATACCTTTTCAAACTAAGATTAAGGTGGCGGGACTTTTAGTTTACATGGTTTAATGTATTTGTTTCGTCCCTATTATTTGTTTTGTTGGTTCAAGATGAAGATTTTAATGAATTATTTTAACTGAATCTGATTAATTATTCATTTAGTACTTTTATAATGATTTGAGTGCGTTGATGGTAAATTAGCAGATTTTTTTGTTGTTATGTTTTTGGACTTTTTTCTTCAACCATTTGAACTGATAAATCGAATTTATTGTCAGCAAGTTGTTAAAGTGTCATACATTGTACCATGTGTACTTGTTTTTTTCTCTCTCAATCGATTTATGAATTTCGAACAGCGGTTTACTACTGTTGCCTTTATTTATGTAGAACCATTTTATTATTTCTTTAATAACATGTTATCGCAATGATTAATATTAAAAAGAATCAACAAAAATGCAAAGGCAAATTCACGAAGAAGGAATCCTTAAAAAAAGACTAAGTCAATCGTCAAACTTGATCAACAAACGGAATTGAAATAAAAAAGTGCCAAAGAAAATGTATAGTTAAACAAAGTTCCAATGTATTGACAAAATAAGGTAGGCAGCCAAAAAGGACTACTAGATTTTTATGAGACTAATTTTGATCCAAATGTATAAAGTGTATTATGTTGTATTATTATAGGTACAAACAGAAAAGTTGAAATCACTAAAAGAAGATGAATCGCATAAAGCAGTAGCAGAATCTAATTGTGATTCAGATAGCAGTAATGAACAGGTCAGTTATTGTTTACAAGATTCGTGATTATGATAAAACTTCATTTGTAAGACCTTTGTTAAAATTTAGTAGAATAATAAGATCAAATCTAATGTGTTGAAATTAAAAATCCGTGCAATCAATAAGATGACGAAACATACATGAATAACATTGAGATACTGTTACTACCCTTATGTCAGTCCATGAAGTTTTGATTGATTAATTTGTTGTGGATGATAGAACGTTCAAATTACTATTGGTGGATAGCTTTAATTGTTGTGTATCACGACTTAGCTGACCGTGCAAGAGAGGAATAGCAAGTCAAGGTCGTTAAAAACTTCCATTTGTTGTACCACGAAGGGAACCCTTACGTAAAGCAGACACACTGACAAACATAGTCAATAAAGATCAGATTTAAATGCACCTTTCTACTTACGTCTGATGTGTTTGAATGTCCCTTTGGTAATTTTCACCTTTCTATTAAAAATTTCGAAATGACAATCTCAGACTTTATTGTGTAGTTACACAAAATGTTGGGTTCTTATGAAGACGAATCTAGAAAACAATCTAAACACATGTATCATCCAAATCAGTTTATACACAAGAACAAAATCAAACGCTACAATAATAAAAAGTTGTCAAAAAAAAAGAGAGACCTTTTTTGATTGTCTCGACCAGAAACCGTAGCAGCAAAACACACAACATTATTCAAATTGGTTAAAATTTGGATTTCTTAAATATGAATACACCATTTTATACCTTTTCAAACTAAGATTAAGGTGGCGGGACTTTTAGTTTACATGGTTTAATGTATTTGTTTCGTCCCTATTATTTGTTTTGTTGGTTCAAGATGAAGATTTTAATGAATTATTTTAACTGAATCTGATTAATTATTCATTTAGTACTTTTATAATGATTTGAGTGCGTTGATGGTAAATTAGCAGATTTTTTTTTTTTTTTTTGGTTATGTTTTTGGACTTTTTTCTTCAACCATTTGAACTGATAAATCGAATTTATTGTCAGCAAGTTGTTAAAGTGTCATACATTGTACCATGTGTACTTGTTTTTTTTCTCTCAATCGATTTATGAATTTCGAACAGCGGTATACTACTGTTGCCTTTATTTATGTAGAACCATTTTATTATTTCTTTAATAACATGTTATCGCAATGATTAATATTAAAAAGAATCAACAAAAATGCAAAGGCAAATTCACGAAGAAGGAATCCTTAAAAAAAGACTAAGTCAATCGTCAAACTTGATCAACAAACGGAATTGAAATAAAAAAGTGCCAAAGAAAATGTATAGTTAAACAAAGTTCCAATGTATTGACAAAATAAGGTAGGCAGCCAAAAAGGACTACTAGATTTTTATGAGACTAATTTTGATCCAAATGTATAAATTGTATTATGTTGTATTATTATAGGTACAAACAGAAAAGTTGAAATCACTAAAAGAAGATGAATCGCATAAAGCAGTAGCAGAATCTAATTGTGATTCAGATAGCAGTAATGAACAGGTCAGTTATTGTTTACAAGATTCGTGATTATGATAAAACTTCATTTGTAAGACCTTTGTTAAAATTTAAAATCCGTGCAATCAATAAGATGACGAAACATACATGAATAACATTGAGATACTGTTACTACCCTTATGTCAGTCCATGAAGTTTTGATTGATTAATTTGTTGTGGATGATAGAACGTTCAAATTACTATTGGTGGATAGCTTTAATTGTTGTGTATCACGACTTAGCTGACCGTGCAAGAGAGGAATATCAAGTCAAGGTCGTTAAAAACTTCCATTTGTTGTACCACGAAGGGAACCCTTACGTAAAGCAGACACACTGAATAACATAGTCAATAAAGATCATTTTTAAATGCACCTTTCTACTTACGTCTGATGAGTTTGAATGTCCCTTTGGTAATTTTCACCTTTCTATTAAAAATTTCGAAATGACAATCTCAGACTTTATTGTGTAGTTACACAAAATGTTGGGTTCTTATGAAGACGAATCTAGAAAACAATCTAAACACATGTATCATCCAAATCAGTTTATACACAAGAACAAAATCAAACGCTACAATAATAAAAAGTTGTCCAAAAAAAAGAGAGACCTTTTTTGATTGTCTCGACCAGAAACCGTAGCAGCAAAACACACAACATTATTCAAATTGGTTAAAATTTGGATGTCTTAAATACGAATACACCATGTTATACTTTTTCAAATTAAGATTTAGGTCACGTGAATTTTAGTTTACATGGTTTAATGTATTTGTTTTGTCCCTATCATTTGTTTTGTTGGATCAAGATGAAGATTTTAATGAATTATTTTAACTGAATCTGATTAATAATTCATTTAGTACTTTTAAAATGATTTGAGAGCGTTGATGGTAAATTAGCCCATTTTTTTTTTTTTTGGTTATGTTTTTGGACTTTTTTCTTCAAACATTTGAACTGATAAATCAAATTTATTGTCAGCAAGTTGTTAAAGTGTCATACTGTGTACCATAACCCGGATTTTTTTTTCTCCTCTCAATCGATTTATGAATTTCGAACAGCGGTATACTACTGTTGCCTTTATTTATGTAGAACCATTTTATTATTTCTTTAATAACATGTTATCGCAAATGATTAATATTAAAAAGAATCAACAAAAATGCCAAGGCAAATTCACGAAGAAGGAATCCTTAAAAAAAGACTAAGTCAATCGTCAAACTTGATCAACAAACGGAATTGAAATAAAAAAGTGCCAAAGAAAATGTATAGTTAAACATTGTTGTATAGCTAGGTGAACCACTTGAATGACCATGATGTGTCAGTTGTTGAAAGTTCCAATGTATTGACAAAATAAGGTAGGCAGCCAAAAAGGACTACTAGATTTTTATGAGACTAATTTTGATCCAAATGTATAAAGTGTATTATGTTGTATTATTATAGGTACAAACAGAAAAGTTGAAATCACTAAAAGAAGATGAATCGCATAAAGCAGTAGCAGAATCTAATTGTGATTCAGATAGCAGTAATGAACAGGTCAGTTATTGTTTACAAGATTTGTGATTATGATAAAACTTCATTTGTAAGACCTTTGTTAAAATTTAGTAGAATAATAAGATCAAATCTAATGTGTTGAAATTAAAAATCCGTGCAATCAATAAAATGACGAAACATACATGAATAACATTGAGATACTGTTACTACCCTTATGTCAGTCCATGAAGTTTTGATTGATTAATTTGTTGTGGATGATAGAACGTTCAAATTACTATTGGTGGACAGCTTTAATTGTTATGTATCACGACTTAGCTGACCGTGCAAGAGAGGAATAGCAAGTCAAGGTCGTCAAAAACTTCCATTTGTTGTACCACGAAGGGAACCCTTGCGTAAAGCAGACACACTGACAAACATAGTCAATAA
This sequence comes from Mytilus edulis, assembly GCA_019925275.1. Classification (NCBI taxonomy): domain Eukaryota; kingdom Metazoa; phylum Mollusca; class Bivalvia; order Mytilida; family Mytilidae; genus Mytilus; species Mytilus edulis. Next base: position 45,780,424 of record CM034356.1, on the reverse strand, counting down.
AGATCAGATTTAAATGCACCTTTCTACTTACGTCTGATGAGTTTGAATGTCCCTTTGGTAATTTTCACCTTTCTATTAAAAATTTCGAAATGACAATCTCAGTCTTTATTGTGTAGTTACACAAAATGTTGGGTTCTTATGAAGACGAATCTAGAAAACAATCTAAACACATGTATCTTCCAAATCAGATTATACACAAGAACAAAATCAAACGCTACAATAATAAAAAGTTGTCCAAAAGAAAGAGAGAGACCTTTTTTGATTGACTCACCCAGAAACCGTAGCAGCAAAACATACAACATTATTCAAATTGGTTAAAATTTGGATGTCTTAAATATGAATACACCATGTTATACTTTTTCAAACTAAGATTTAGGTCAAGTGAATTTTAGTTTACGTGGTTTAATGTATTTGTTTCGTCCCTATCATTTGTTTTGTTGGATCAAGATGAAGATTTTAATGAATTATTTTAACTGAATCTGATTAATAATTCATTTAGTACTTTTAAAATGATTTGAGTGCGTTGATGGTAAATTAGCAGATTTTTTTTTTTTTTTTTTTTGGTTATGTTTTTGGACTTTTTTCTTCAAACATTTGAACTGATAAATCAAATTTATTGTCAGCAAGTTGTTAAAGTGTCATACTGTGTACCATAACCCGATTTGTTTTTTTTTGTCTCAATCGATTGATGAATTTCGAACAGCGGTATATTACTATTGCCTTTATTTATGTAGAACCATTTTATTATTCCTTTAATAAAATGTTATCGCAAATGAATAATATTAAAAAGAATCAACAAAAATACCAAGGCAAATTCACGAAGAAGGAATCCTTAAAAAAAGACTAAGTCAATCGTCAAACTTGATCAACAAACGGAATTGAAATAAAAAAGTGCCAAAGAAAATGTATAGTTAAACATTGTTGTATAGCTAGGTGAACCACTTGAATGACCATGATGTGTCAGTTGTTGAAAGTTCCAATGTATTGACAAAATAAGGTAGGCACCAAAAAGGACTACTAGATTTTTATGAGACTGATTTTGATCCAAATGTATAAATTGTATTATGTTGTATTATTATAGGTACAAACAGAAAAGTTGAAATCACTAAAAGAAGATGAATCGGATACAGCAGTAGCAGAATCTAATTGTGATTCAGATAGCAGTAATGAAAAGGTCAGTTATTGTTTACAAGATTCGTGATTATGATAAAACTTCATTTGTAAAACATTTATGAAATTTAGTAGAACAATAAGATCAAACCTAATGTGAGGAAATTAACAATGCATGCACTAAATAAGATGATGGTATATGTATGGACAACATTGAGATACTTTTATCACTCTCATCTCAGTCCAGGACGTTTTGATTGATTAATTGATTGACGATAATAGAACGTTCAATTTACAATTGGTGGATAACTTTAATTGATGCACGTGGATAGTGTACAACGAAAACTAAGGGAAGCATTAACGTAAAGCAGACTAACTGACAAATATAGTCAATAAAGATCGGATTCAAATGCACATTTCTACTTACGTCTGATGAGTTTGAATGTCCCTTTGGTAATTTTCACCTTTCTATTAAAAATTTCGAAATGACAATCTCAGTCGTTATTGTGTAGTTACACAAAATGTTGGGTTCTTATGAAGACGAATCTAGAGAACAATCTAAACACATGTATCATCTAAATCACTTAATATACAAGAACAAACTCAAACGCTATAATAACAAAACGTTGTCCAGAAAAAAAACAATTTAGAAATGAATACTTAGATGTTGCATACAAGATGCAAAAAAAAATACAAAAGAACTAATGTAAGTTGTTAAAAAGAGAGACCTTTTTTGATTGAATCGACCAGAAATTGTAGCAGCAAAAAACGCAACAATATTCAAATTGGTTAAAATTTGGATTTCTTAAATATGAATACACCATTTTATACCTTTTCAAACTAAGATTAAGGTGGCGGGACTTTTAGTTTACATGGTTTAATGTATTTGTTTCGTCCCAATTATTTGTTTTGTTGGTTCAAGATGAAGATTTTTAATGAATTATTTTAACTGAGTCTGATTAATTATTCATTTAGTACTTTTGAAATGATTTGAGTGCGTTGATGGTAAATTAGCAGATTTTTTTTTGGTTATATTTTTGGACTTTTTTCTTCAACCATTTGAACTGATAAATCAAATTTATTGTCAGCAAGTTGTTAAAGTGTCATACTGTGTACCATAACCCAGATTTTTGTTGTTGTCTCAATCGATTTATGAATTTCGAACAGCGGTATACTACTGTTGCCTTTATTTATGTAGAACCATTTTATATTTCTTTAATAACATGTTATCGCAAATGATTAATATTAAAAAGAATCAACAAAAATGCCAAGGCAAATTCACGAAGAAGGAATCCTTAAAAAAAGACTAAGTCAATCGTCAAACTTGATCAACAAACGGAATTGAAATAAAAAAGTGCCAAAGAAAATGTATAGTTAAACATTGTTTTATAGCTAGGTGAACCACTTGAATGACCATGACGTGTCAGTTGTTGAAAGTTCCATTGTATTGACAAAATAAGGTAGGCATCCAAAAAGGACTACTAGATTTTATGAGACTAATTTTGATCAAATGTATAAAGTGTATTATGTTGTATTATTATAGGTACAAACAGAAAAGTTGAAATCACTAAAAGAAGATGAATCGGATACAGCAGTAGCAGAATCTAATTGTGATTCAGATAGCAGTAATGAAAAGGTCAGTTATTGTTTACAAGATTCGTGATTATGATAAAACTTCATTTGTAAAACATTTATGAAATTTAGTAGAACAATAAGATCAAACCTAATGTGAGGAAATTAACAATGCATGCACTAAATAAGATGATGGTATATGTATGGACAACATTGAGATACTTTTATCACTCTCATCTCAGTCCAGGACGTTTTGATTGATTAATTGATTGACGATAATAGAACGTTCAATTTACAATTGGTGGATAACTTTAATTGATGCACGTGGATAGTGTACAACGAAAACTAAGGGAAGCATTAACGTAAAGCAGACTAACTGACAAATATAGTCAATAAAGATCGGATTCAAATGCACATTTCTACTTACGTCTGATGAGTTTGAATGTCCCTTTGGTAATTTTCACCTTTCTATTAAAAATTTCGAAATGACAATCTCAGTCGTTATTGTGTAGTTACACAAAATGTTGGGTTCTTATGAAGACGAATCTAGAGAACAATCTAAACACATGTATCATCTAAATCACTTAATATACAAGAACAAACTCAAACGCTATAATAACAAAACGTTGTCCAGAAAAAAACCAATTTAGAAATGAATACTTAGATGTTGCATACAAGATGCAAAAAAAAATACAAAAGAACTAATGTAAGTTGTTAAAAAGAGAGACCTTTTTTGATTGAATCGACCAGAAATTGTAGCAGCAAAAAACGCAACAATATTCAAATTGGTTAAAATTTGGATTTCTTAAATATGAATACACCATTTTATACCTTTTCAAACTAAGATTAAGGTGGCGGGACTTTTAGTTTACATGGTTTAATGTATTTGTTTCGTCCCTATTATTTGTTTTGTTGGTTCAAGATGAAGATTTTAATGAATTATTTTAACTGAATCTGATTAATTATTCATTTAGTACATAATTTTGTATTATGTATAAATTGTATTATGTTGTATTATTATAGGTACAAACAGAAAAGTTGAAATCACTAAAAGAAGATGAATCGCATAAAGCAGTAGCAGAATCTAATTGTGATTCAGATAGCAGTAATGAACAGGTCAGTTATTGTTTATAAGATTCGTGATTATGATAAAACTTCATTTGTAAAACATTTATGAAATTTAGTAGAACAATAAGATCAAACCTAATGTGAGGAAATTAACAATGCATGCACTAAATAAAATGAAGGTATATGTATGGACAACATTGAGATATCACTCTCATCTCCGTCCAGGACGGTTTGGTAATTTTCACCTTTCTATTAAAAATTTCGAAATTACAATCTCAGTCTTTATTGTGTAGTTACACAAAATGTTGGGTTCTTATGAAGACGAATATAGAGAACAATCTAAACACATGTATCATCTAAATCAGTTAATATACAGGAACAAACTCAAACGCTATAATAACAAAACGTTGTCCAGAAAAAAAACCCAATTTAGAAATGAATAGTTAGATGTTGCATACAAGATGCAAAAAAAATTACAAAAGAACTAAAGTAAGTTGTTAAAAAGAGAGACCTTTTTTGATTGAATCGACAAGAAATCATAGCAGCAAAAAACACAACAATATTCAAATTGGTTAAAATTTGGATTTCTTAAATATGAATACACCATTTTATACCTTTTCAAACTAAGATTAAGGTGGCGGGACTTAATGAATTATTTTAACTGAATCTGATTAATAATTCATTTTGTACTTTTAAAATGATTTGAGTGGGTTGATGGTAAATAAGCAGATTTTGTTTTTTTGTTTGTTATGTTTTTGGATTTTTTTCTTCAAACATTTGAACTGATAAATCAAATTTATTGTCAGCAAGTTGTTAAAGTGTCATACTGTGTACCATAACCCGGATATTTTTTCTCTCAATCGATTGATGAATTTCGAACAGCGGTATACTACTGTTGCCTTTATTTATGAAGAACCATTTTATTATTCCTTTAATAACATGTTATCGCAAATGGATAATATTAGAAAGAATTAACAAAAATACCAAGGCAAATTCACGAAGAAGGAATGCTTAAAAAGACTAAGTCAATCGTCAAACTTGATCAACAATCGGAATGGGAGAAAACAAAGTGTCAAAGTAAATGTATAGTTAAACCTTGTTTTATAGCTACGTAAACCACTTGATTGACCATGATGTTTCAGTTGGTCAAAGTTCCGTTGTATTGACAAGATAAGGTATTCAACTAAAAAGGACTACTCGATTTTTATGATAATAATTTTGATCCAAATGTATAAAGTATATTATGTTTCCTTATTACAGGTACAATCAGAAAAGTTAAAATCACTAAAAGAAGAAAAATCGGATACAGCTGTAGCAGAATCTAATTGTGATTCAGATAGCAGTAATGAACAGGTCAGTTATTGTTTACAAGATTCGTGATTATGATAAAACTTCATTTGAAAAACATTTATGAAATTTAGTAGAAAAATAAGATCGAAGCTAATGTGTTGCAAATAAAAATTCATGTACTCAATAAGAAGACGGTACATGTAGGGATAACATTGAGATACTGCTACTACTTCTCATCTCAGTCCATGAAGTTTTGATTAATTAATTGATTGCCAATAATAGTACGTTCAATTTTTTATTGATGTATAGCTTGAATTGTTGCACGAGGATAGAGTACCACGATGGAGAACCATTAACGTAAAGCAGACACACTGACAAATATAGTCAATAAAGATCAGATTTAAATGAACCTTTCTACTTACGTCTGATGAGTTTGAATGTCCCTTTGGTAATTTTCACCTTTCTATTAAAAATTTCTAAATGACAATCTCAATCTTTATTGTGTAGTTACACAAAATGTTGGGTTCTTATGAAGACAAATCTAGAAAACAATCTAAACACATGTATCATGTGGTATAACCAAATCAGTTTATATACAAGAACAAAATCAAACGCTATAATAACAAAACGTTGTCCAGAAAAAAACAATTTAGAAATGAATAGTTAGATGTATCATACAAAATGCAAAAAAATACAAAAGAACTTAATATGTAAGTTGTTAAAAAGAAAGACCTTTTTTGATTGAATCGACCAGAAATCGAAGCAGCAAAAAACGCAACAATATTCAAATTGGTTTAAATTTGGTTTTTTTTAATATGAATACACCATTTTATACCTTTTCAAACTAAGATTAAGGTGGCGGGACTTTTAGTTTACATGGTTTAATGCATTTGTTTCGTCCCTATCATTTGTTTTGTTGGTTCAGGATGAAGATTTTAATGAATTATTTTAACTGAATCTGATTAATAATTCATTTTGTACTTTTAAAATGATTTGAGTGGGTTGATGGTAAATAAGCAGATTTTGTTTTTTTGTTTGTTATGTTTTTGGATTTTTTTCTTCAAACATTTGAACTGATAAATCAAATTTATTGTCAGCAAGTTGTTAAAATGTCATACTGTGTACCATAACCCGGATTTTTTTTTCTCTCAATCGATTGATGAATTTCGAACAGCGGTATACTACTGTTGCCTTTATTTATGAAGAACCATTTTATTATTCCTTTAATAACAGGTTGTCGCAAATTGATAATATTAAAAAGAATTAACAAAAATACCAAGGCAAATTCACGAAGAAGGAATCCTTAAAAAGACTAAGTCAATCGTCAAACTTGATCAACAATCGGAATGGGAGAAAACAAAGTGTCAAAGTAAATGTATAGTTAAACCTTGTTTTATAGCTACGTAAACCCTTGATTGACCATGATGTTTCAGTTGGTCAAAGTTCCGTTGTATTGACAAGATAAGGTATTCAACTAAAAAGGACTACTCGATTTTTATGATAATAATTTTGATCCAAATGTATAAAGTATATTATGTTTCCTTATTACAGGTACAATCAGAAAAGTTAAAATCACTAAAAGAAGAAAAATCGGATACAGCAGTAGCAGAATCTAATTGTGATTCAGATAGCAGTAATGAAAAGGTCAGTTATTGTTTACAAGATTCGTGATTATGATAAAACTTCATTTGTAAGACCTTTGTTAAAATTTAGTAGAATAATAAGATTGAAGCTAATGTGTTGAAATTAAAAATTCATGCACTCAATAAGATGACGGTACATACATGAATAACATTGAGATACTGTTACTACCCTCATCTCAGTCCATGAAGATTTAATTGATTATTTGATTGCCGATGATAGAACGTTCAAATTACTATTGGTGGATAGCTTTAATTGTTGTGTACCACGATTTAACCGACCGTGTAAGGGAGAAATAGCAAGTCAAGGTCGTTAAAAACTTCCATTTGTTGTAATACGAAGGGAACAATTAACGTTAAGCAGACACACTGGCAAATAAAGTCAATAAAGATCGGATTCAAATGCACCTTTCTACTTACGTCAAATGAGTTTTAATGTCCCTCTGGTAATTTTCACCTTTCTCCTGAAAATTTCGAAATGACAATCTCAGTCTTTATTGTGTAGTTACACAAAATGTTGGATGCTTATGAAGACGAATCTAGAAAACAATCTAAAAACATGTATCAAGTGGTATATCCAAATCAGTTTATGTACAAGAACAAAATCAAACGCTATAATAATAAAAAGTTGTCCAGAAAAAAAAGAGAGACCTTTTTTGATTAACTCGACCAGAAACCGTAGCAGCAACACACACAACAATATTCAAATTGGTTAAAGTTTGAATTTCTTAAATATGAATACACCATGTTATTCCTTTTCAAACTAAGATTTAGGTCATGGGACTTTTAGTTTGCATGGTTTAATGTATTTGTTTCGTCCCTATCATTTGTTTTGTCAGTTCAAGATGAAGATTTTAATGAATTATTTTAACTGAATCTGATTTATAATTCATTTAGTACTTTTAAAATGATTTGAGCGCGTTGGTGGTAAATTAGCAGATTTTTTTAATGGTTATGTTATGGACTTTTTCTTCAAGCATTTGAACTGATAAATCAAATGTATTGTCAGCAAGTTGTTAAAGTTACATACTGTGTACCATAACCCGGATTTGTTTTTTTCTCAATCGATTTATGAATTTCGAACAGCAGTATACTACTGTTGCCTTTATTTATGTAGAACCTTTTTATTATTCCTGTAACTAAATTTTATCGCAAACGGATAATATAAAACGAATAAACAAAAAATACCAAGCCAAATTCGCGAAGAAGGAATCCTTAAAAACAGACTTAGACAATCGTCAAACTTGATCAACAAACGGAATGGAAAGAAAAAAGTGCCAAAGAAAATGAATAGTTAAACGTTGTTTAATAGCTAGGTAAACCACTTGAATGACCATGACATGTCAGTTGTTGAAAGTTCCATTGTATTGACAAAATAAGGTAGGCAACCAAAAAGGACTACTAGGTTTTTATGAGATTAATTATGATCCAAATGTATAAAGTGTATTATGTTTCATTATTACAGGTACAAACAGAAAAGTTGAAATTACTAAAAGAAGATGATTCGCATGAAGCAGTAGCAGAATCTAATTGTGATTTGGATAGCAGTAATGAACAGGTCAGTAATTGTTTAGAAAATTCGTGATTTTAATAAAACTTCATTTGTAAATTCTTTATGAAATTACGTAGAATAGTTAGATCAACCCTTATGTGTGGAATTAACAATTCAAGCACTGAATAAGTAGAGTTAAGCTATTGTCACTGACCTTTAAAAAAAGTCCTCATATTAGATGTACAGTACAGTGCGCCGCTTAATTGTAACGTCACTATCGTTGACGTACTTCCTGTAACTTTCTCAATTCATTACATAGCTAGCAGGACGTCTATTACTTAGTTCATGTCACGATATACGATACCTTAGCCACTTTACACAATATTGGTGCCGTTAAATTGACCAGATGAAGTAATGGTAGTGAAGTCCAAACCGGTACGAGCGGGACATAAAGATGAAGTTTCGAAACTCCTAATGGATTTTGACGAAATGCAGCAAAGGTTGACGCGGATTAATACGAAATGTGAACATTACTTGAAACTGTTTCAAAGAGGACAAGAACTTAAATGAACATAAACGAGAGGAACTTAGAGAAAACTTCGGATGGAGATATAGCAGTGAAAACACAGAACTCAGATGAGTGTTCAATTAACGATTCAAACTTTTCTGATATGGTTACATTAATATATCCCCAGGACTAGACATTAAACAAAACAACAGAAATGGTTTCGTCCGCCTCATTTGAAGACTTATACCACGAATTTGACATACACGGCCATCTCAGTACCAGAGTTTATGAGAAACGATCTGATTTCAATTTTATTATTATCAATTTCCCCCACCTTAGTAGCATTATACCAACTTAACCTATATATGGGATTAACATTTTCCAACTTATTCGGCACTAAATAGCCTGCAGCTCGTATTTAGACTTTGTAAAACGTCATCTGTGTCTGAACAGAAAGCTGATGAACCATTGTATCTCAAAGAACGTCTCCCCTTTTTTTTTGGGAAGTTCATCCGAAGGTACTTAGTATATATTCTTGGTACTTACGTTATTTATCATTTCAATAACGTGTTATAGTATTCTTTTATTTGTCTTTCTGAATATAAGAATAACTGTTTAGTCTGTTTTTTGTGATATCCATTTGACAAATGTTTGACGAGGCTCTTTACTTATTCATCCCGGCATTGTATTATTGTTCTATTGTAAACAAAAATGTTATCGTCCCTTTCAGTTTTGCTAATATGCTTTGTCTATATGCTTTTTGTGTTTCTTTGTTACATGAGGTGCCTTTGTAATTATACACCCCGTCATTGTGTTATTTTGCTATGGATATTTTGTATTCTTCATGTTCTTGTCTTCCATTTTTCCTAATATGACTTGTCTAAATGCCTTTTTGTGCTTCTGTGTTACATATTATAACACAACATTGACTGTTGTATCTCCATTTTTGACATTTTTACCTTTTATGTTGTTCAAATATCGTTGACGATATCATACAAGTGAGAGTTTTAGCTAGTTATCAAACCATGTTTATTTCACCGTTTTCTGCTTAAGAAAATGCCTATACCAAGTCAGGAATATGACAGTTGTAATCCTTTCGTTTGATGTGTTTGAGCTTTTTGTTTTGCTATTTGATTAGGGACATTCCGTTTGAATTTCCATCGGAGTTTAGTATTTTTGTGATATTAATTTTTAGAATATAAACTACGGCAAATTACAAAATTAGCTAAGTTAGTTCAAAATCAGAGCTTACCCGCAAATGAATCAAATTTATTGAATGTGAACCCTCATGTCAATAGTTTAGACCGCATATGCAATTAGTTTCATCTGAATATATCATTCAACTCTCAACAATAGCAAATAAACAATATATATTCTCGTTTAATTTTTGCTAATGTGCTTTGTCTATATGCCCTTTGTTGTAACTTTGAAAACTTTTGTGTTGCTTGTCTTTCACTTTTGCTATGTGCTTTATCTATATGCCTTTTTATGTTTCTTTGTTACATATATAACGTGGCTTTGTACTTATACATCCCGTCATTATTACACTATGTACTATGGTAAAATTGTATATTCTTGTCTTTAATTTTTGCTAATATGCTTGGTTCGTATCCCATTGTGTGCTTCTTTGTTACATATTCTGACTGGTTTTTTTTCTACTAAAATTTTCAGTTGACCCCTCAAGGAGTAATTGGCCTTTATAGTCATTTGTTACAATTTTTCGTAAATCTTTTTGATCTTTTACAAAAATATTCTTCTCTAAAACTACTGAGACACAATCATCATTCTAGTAGTTAGTTTAAAAATGTGTTCAAGAACCCCGTCTGCGAACCAAGATGGCCAAGATGGCTAAAAATAGGACACAGGGGTAAAATGCAGTTTTGTCTCATATCTCTGAAACCAAACCATTTAGACCAAATCTGACGATTGTAAAATTGTTCGTTAGGGCAAGATATATCTACCCTTAAATTTCAGACTAATCAAGAACATGTTGCTAGATTGCTTCCCCTGAATAGAAAATGTTAAGAAAATTTTGCAGTTTTTGATTATTATCTTCAATAATATTATAAATAGAGTTAAACTGTAAACAGCAATAATGTACAGCAAAGTAAGATCTAGTAATAAGTCAACATGACCAAAATAGTCAGTTGACATTTTTAAAGAGTTATTGCCCTTTATAATAAGATTTTAACAATTTTCATAAAATATTTTCCTCTGAATGTTCAGTAAAGTATGATCAACAATACATCACCGGTACGAAAACTCAATGGTGTCATGAATTCATCTGTGTCCTTTGTTTGATATGCACATACACAAAGGTGAGCGACACCGGCTGTTTAGAGCCTCTAGTGACCTATTATGTCTGTTTGTTTGTCCACGCGACGTTGTCAAAATAATGGAATCTGATGCGACTGTCATACATGGAAGAAGTTTAGCTAGATATTAACCCAGGTTCAATCCACCATTTTCTACATAAGAAAATGGCAAGACAAAGTCAGGAGTATCACAGGAAAAGATTTCCTTAGCCGTATTTGGCACAACATTTTGGAATTTTGTGTCCTCAATGCTCATCAACTTTGTACTTGTTTGTTTTGATCTGAGCGTCACTGATGACTCTTATGTAGACGAAAGCGTTTTGGGACTAGTTTAAAAATCTATTATAATACTGCTTCTATTTGAGAATTCGGATCAAATAACAGGACCAAATAGTTTGGGATATCACAATTATGTCCGAAATACTGTAAAATTTTTAGGATTTTATTTTTTTATTATTGTCTGCCGTTCCTCTTTTTCATACCAAATAACTCTGAACAACCACTCGAACTTTAATTTGAACGTTAACTTTGGCGATACCCATCCAAAGCACATTAAACAAACGACATATAGAAATCTGTTAAAAACTAGATTTTGTTTTCACATAGTGCATGGTGGCCTTTTGTAGCTGACTATACGGGATGTTGAAGGCCCTCTTTTCGGAAGCCCGAGCAAAAGCCCTTGTTCCGCGATATAAAATTTAATTACGAACTCAAAAAGACATATAAAATAGCTCGAATTTCAACTCAAAATCTTAATTAATCTAAATGAGACTTAAATTCGAATAATCTTACTCAAACTCTACCTCAAGAACTGACTCAAGTTCAAAGTTGTAACTAGAACTCTGCCTTTAAATGTGACTCAAATTCGAAGTTCAACTCGAAACTCAAAGCTAACTAGAACTTTAATTATAAGCATGACTTGAATTCGAAAACTAACTCAAAGTTTAACTCAAACAGTAACCCGAACTTTAATTTGAACACTAATTAGATGGATGGCCACACGCATTTAAGGCAATTTCAACATGGAAATCTATCTAAAAATAGAACAGGTTTTTCCGAGTTGGTCACGTGGTTTTACCTCATCAAGTAATGGGAATAACCACATCAAAGAATGACAGGACCACATCGAAGAATGACAAGACCACATCAAATAATGAAACAAACACATCAAGTGGTGTAAAATCGTCAAATTTTGAAACATCATTGCGTAATGTTAAAACCATATAAAGAAGAGACAAATCATCATTACGAAATAAACAAACCTCATCATGTAATGAAACAACTACATTACGTTAACGGTTAAGTCACATACACATCAAGTAATGTTAAAAGCACATTGACTTATTACACAACCATATTTGATAATGGTGAAACCCCATCGAGTAATGACAAAACCATATTGAGTAATGACAAAACTATATCAAGTCAATACAATACTCATTGTGTAATATCGAAATATCATTAACTAATGACTATTCCATATTGAGTTATATTAAAACATCATTACGTAATGTCAAAACCATATTAAGTAAAGACAAAATATCATTAAGTAATATTAAAACAACATAAAGTAATATCAGAGTTTCACATAAGACAGCTGTGGCGTTCCATATATGCACTACTAATTTGCTAAAAATGTCAAAATATGGGGCTGTGCGGCATATTTTCAACATGTATATGCCCTGAACTTCCAAGGGTTTAAACTTATAATTAAATTCTATACTACCCATACCTCTATTTGTGGACCTACTAAGAATTAAATTTAAGCCCTACTGTATTTTTCTATACTGGTAAAATTCTTAGTTAAGTCTCTATGAGATGAAAGACCGATATCATATCTGGAACTACAACGTTAACAAATTTCTATATATCTTCGAACAACATATATCTTCCCTAACGAAGTATGGTCTGTGAAATAGCTGTACTTACTAAGGGCAATCTATACAATCATTTATTCAAATAGAAAACTCTTGAAAAACACTTTTTCTTACGACAATACGTTTTTTTCAGAACTATAGCCTTTCAGAAATTACAGCATATACTATATCTTTTCTTTTACAGTTCATTTTATACCCCTACTCCTGTATTATTTATTTTTTTAGAATTCAATAACAAGGCTTTAAATATTGTCAGCGTAATATATGTGCATGGTTTTTTTTTAATTTCTAGAAACTATTGTTTTAACATATGAAGAGCATTTCTGAATACTATAAATGAAAAGTTTAGTAGTAATTCATTCCAATATTTAAAGATATATAAAGTATTCAATTCTGCCTTTGTATACAGTCCACACCTTGCTGTATGCCTATTGTCAATTAAAGTTAATAACTTCTTCAAATCGCCAGTGTAGACATGTTGTCACAATAACATCATCTCTAACCATATATCTAACTTAATTCAGCTAATACATGAACTAGAAGTTTTTAAACAAAGCTATATTTTGAAAAGAGGTATGAATGAAGTTACCAGTCTTATGTATGACTTCACTGAATGTTTTAAAGAACTGACAGCTAACATCTGTATTTTGCATAATTTCAAGGCACAGTATTTGTTTTCAATACAAAATACCTTTAGATAATAAAATCATAGCAATTACAGGTTAAATTATCTGTTTTGTGACACAGGGGTAGGCATTTTTCAATTTTGTTGTCTTTGGGGCCTTACAGTTGTTAAATTATTCTGATTTTGTCAGTGAATATGGAATATTTAGTACTAGTTTTGATAGACACTTTAATGTTAGTTTGATTCAGGTATTTTTGTATTTCTAGCTTATATTGGTTTATGACGCCGTCACAAAAAACCCACACATTCAGTTGTTACGGCTTACTTTTGGTTTGTCGGCAGAATAACCCCACCTGAATCACTGCGAAGAGTAAATATAATCACTTCTAAACAATTCAAATAACAAATATGCATACTATAAGAATTTATTTTAGGTCTTTATGAAAACTGTGTATACTGTAAACTGTGAAATTATGCTGGTTCATCATAGTTAAAGCCCAGGATTTTCTCAATCTTCACGAAATATTAATTACATTTTGTATTTGAGTTTATAAGTATAGTATTTAACGATTTACCGAACAACACATTTATTCACTAACACGCGTATAAGTAGCGCATAAGTTAATTACCAGTGTTGTTCGGTTGCAAGCTGAATATGTTTCGATATTTAAATTAGCTTTTCAATGAATTAAATTAGAAAATGCAAGGAAATATATCTTTTCCTACGCACTCACAATTTGTATTAATACAGTATCATCAACGACGTGTTGACAACACATACTGTTGTATGACGTCTGATGAGTGAAATTATCGATTTGTATTCAACTGAAATTCATTGCAGCAAATGTAATGTATATAACTCTTCATAAATTCTGTTCGTCCGATGAGATATTCCTGATTTATTTAACTGATCTGGAGAAGTTTTGTAATCGTGTTATGCTTAAACCACTCTAGTTTGTGAACAGTCTGTTTTTTCCTCAAGTTAGTCCACTAGGTAGTTTTAGTATTTTAAAATAAGATTACTTGTATTGATTGACTTTATAGCTTTCTGTTCGGTGTGAACCAAGGCTCCGTGTTGAAGAGCGTATTTTGACCTATAATTGTTTACTTTTACAAATTGTATCTTGAATTGAGAGTTGTTTCCTTGGTACTCATACCACATCTTCTTATATCTATAATCGTAAAGTTTCATGTCGTTTATATATATATATTCATTTAGCACGCAATGACTTTCTAACTTCAAAACGGTTTGGTGAATTTATTATCGAAGGACATAACTATAAACCAAATGAAATAACGTGTTTCATAATGACAAGATATAAAAGTATACTGTTTAAGAATTTCTGTAAGCTGTTCGGTCTAACTGTGTTTATTTCCAAAGATACAGGGTGAATTATGTTACCTCATATCATCCACTTTTCTTTTCATATAAGACTTCAATAGGTCATAAACATGTCATTACGAATATTAATGCAGATTGTAGAATTTTCTCTTACGATTAGAGACCCAAATATTAATGCTAATGTAGAATATAATGTAAACGTAAATCCAAGTTAGCCTTCTCCAGCCATTTAAACAAATCAAATAGCCATTGCCAATCAATATGTTCAGCTTATTTGTTTGTTCATATAAAAATAGAAGATGTGGTATGATTGCCAATGAGACAAATCTCCACAAGAGAACAAAATGACACAGAAATTAACAAATGTAGATCACCGTACGGCCTTCAACAATCAGCAAAGCCCATACCGCATACCGCATTGTAAGCTAAAAAAGGCCCCGAAATAACAATGTAAAACAATTCAAAAGATCTCTGATCTATAGCATGACTTTTGAATTCTAGTTCTATATCCTTTAATAGTATTTATGTAATCAAAACCTTTTTACCTTTCTCTCTCTGTGTTATTGTCTTGTTATCTTATTAGAAACAGTAATATTTATTTAGTAAATTATATCTGTACACGGAATGTGGAATTTGTCACTTGTTGACAAAATGTTTACAGAATAGCAAATCTTAAAACATTCAACAAGTATGACATATCTGTATCACACATAAAAAAAGTGCATGTAACATTTGTAAATACTTTATACATTGTATCGGTTTTTGTAGGACTACAGAAAGAAAAACATTAGACTATACTTGGATGTTGAGAAAAAGAATGTCAAGAAAGTGGTATTAGTATTAAAGGATAGTAACTGCCGTTTAATAAATACAACTGGTACAAAAGTATGGCAATTCGATTGTAAAGTTCCAAAACAACATTATGAAAAGTTTGAGTTTTCAATTGAGGTTACATATTATGTCATATCATATTTGGTAATGATAGACAAAAAAAAAGCGAAGGCATCCTTTTTGGATCGCTCAAAATCCCAATATATTTTTATAGAATTTGCCACTGATGGAAAACCGATTGAAAAAGAGGCGGCAGTATGTGACATGTCTGTTGACATGTTAAAAAACATTGAAAGCTTTAATCTTACAAGTGCATTGTTACAAATGAAAGCTATGATGAATCAACAGGAGGTAGATGTAAAATATGAAGGTAAAGATAGCAAACATAGTCATGGAGTAACATTTGATATGGACAAAACAATTCATATATGTAGACCACAAATATTAGATGTGATTAAACGAATTGACATTTCGTCAAAAACTTCGATGGCATTTTGCTATTTCCTGTTTGTTATAAAAGCTGACAAAATAATTTTGAGGAAAGATTTTCCCCAATATTTGAGAATCATACTGCCAAACTGATAGTTGACGCTTGTAAATGTGCTACAAAGAAAGAAATACCACATGATTTTATCGAACCGATAATAACAATTGTTGAAAAAATTTGCCGAATTGCTTTCAGGGATATGTTATCTGCCTTATTAGTAATAGATGTAGTTAACGATTTAGCTAACACTGATTTTTTATCAAAACTAATAGATGATTGCGAAGATATTGAAGAACGTTTTCCGTTGTATAAGCCAACGGAAAGGTTCGATTGGAAAGACCTTTTACTGAAAATGTATAAAAACAATATTGAATTGCTGCAAAAAGTTGTGGAGAAGTTAGGACGAACAATGCTCCTTGAACTACTTATATTTCTATTCGATAATGGTATCATGAAAAACAATGTTATTCAAGATTTTGAAAATCATCTTGATTGCCTCAATTGTAAAGATATCAGAGTATTTGGACTGAAAAAGGAACTACCTAAGGTTTTGTCATTATGGGAAAGTATTGCAAAATGCCCTATCCAACGTTCGAAGAAATTCATATACGAAACGGAAATCGCAATTATTTCTAGCGTGTCCACTATTGTGGAAAATCGAGAATTCGAATTAATCCTAAAAGTCATAGCAGATGATAATCTTTTTGAAGGTGCTCCTTTGCAAAATGAATTATTTGAGGTTTTATCTAGATCAAAAACAGCCGAAACTCCAAATTCTATCGAACAGTTGATTAAACTGTTAAACCACGAAAAACTCAAGGCATCCGGCATCGAAATGTACAACTCAATAACAGTGTGGTTTAGAAATGGATTACTAATAAAACATTTATCAGAAAAGAACAAGTGCAACTATAAGAAAATCGATGAAGCATACTCCCGGTTAAGTGAAGTTCTACAAACAAACTATGTTATGAAGCATGACGAAGTCAAATGTAGTTTGAAAAATGAAGTATTTCAAGTTATAGTGCAGTTCAAATCTGAAGCTGTTGCCAAAGTGTTACATGAAGTTGACAATTTAAGTGATGTTGTTCGGGATATTTTTGTAGGTCACGTTAGACAAATGCTAAAAGAAGACTATTTTGGAGATGATGTTAATACCTTTTTATTTGATATATGCGAAAACGATGTACTGAATGTTGAAAATAGGTAAGCGTAGCAGGTTAAGTTACCAAAGGGTAAAGTAAAAGGAGTTCGTATGGTTTTTAATGAGACAGTTATTTAAAAGAGTCAATATGAAATTGATTCAAGGAGTTTAAGGTCATCGTACAGCTTTCAACAATGCTTAATATCTATACCATATAAACAACTATAAAGGTTCTGACGTGAACTAATTTTGACAGACAACAACCAACAACACCCAGAGAATAACAGCTTTGTGTTGATTTTTGGTTATTTAGGTTGGATCATCGTGGTTTCTGCTTTAGGATGCACCTACTTACTAAGGAAAAAGCGTATAAGAAATAGCCAAGAGATTTGTAATGACACCTGGTATTGACCTATAACATTCTCGCTCGACTAGAAGAGTAAAAAGTGATGATATATAATGTAATCCTATGGGATGTATGGATGGTGCTGCCCAATATTTCCCCCTTCATGTGTAGTTGCATATAGGTTGACTTTCTAACTTAAAGTTGGTTTTCATATTTTATGGACTATTACTGTTTTACTTATTTAGGAAAATGCGTCTGATAGTTAGCCAATGCATTTTCAATGAGAATAGCATATCGCATTAAATTTTAACATACAACATTTCAAAGGGTAAAATAATCAGGGGGTGGTATGGTCATCAAAATCTGTCAATTTACTGGCGGGTTAGGGTCGACTTAAATTGATTTTATCTTACGTTCGCAAAGTTGAGAATTAGTAAGTTTTCACTCAAATAGTAAGGACCCTAATCGATCGTTTGAGCTATGGTATACCTCTATGGAATGTCCGGACGGTGTTGGGGAAGATACTTCGTTTATGGGTAAATGTCTATAGGTTCATTTTTCTAGCATTTTAGATTGGTTAATTTTGGTTTCTGCTTTTTTCGCCAACTTAATTTGGTATAAAGCGTCACATAAATAGCCAAGGCTTTTGCAATGAGAATTTCACCTTGTTTGAACCTATAAAATATCCCGCTCTATGAGGTATGGTTAATATTGTCGTCTGGCTATCTGGATGGTTGGTAGGGTTTGTTTGAATGTTTGGCTTTCTTTTTCCTAATTAAGAATAAGTAAAGATTCATGCATGTACTAGGGGATATTGGTGTTTGTTTGATTCATAATAATACCCTATGACATGAATTTTGCGGTTCTTGAGGAATATTTTCGCCCTCATGGGTAAGTCCATTTAGGTTAGTTTTATCGTAGTTTCTGCTTTAGGATGCACATAGCCAATGACTTGTTAATGAGAATGGCACCTTGTATTGACCTATAAAATGCCCGGTCTATTAGAAGAGTACAAATATCCGGGGTTGGTATGGTCAATATATCGTCTGGCTATCCGAATGGCGTGTAGAAGTTGATTAAAAAAATGTGTTTGACTTTCGCATAGTTAAGAATTACTAAGGATTCAGGAATAAATCAGGGAATATTTAAGTTCGTTTGATCCATAATATAATCTTATGGCATGCCTGGGAGATGTTTGAGGAAGATGTCCTCCTCACTGCTAATTGCCTTTAGTTTGATTTTCCCACCTATAAGGTTGGTTTTATCGTGATGTCTGCCTTAGGATGCGTCTACTTACATAAGCGTCAAAAAGTTAGCTAAGGCCTTTTAAACAATATAGGAACCTCGTTTTGACCTATAAAATGCCCTGCTCGGTAAAAGAGTAAAAAGATCCGGGTTGGTATTGTCAATATTGGCGTCTGGCTATCTGCGGTTAGAGGTCGATTAAAATTGATTTCAGCTTAATTTTGCTTGTCAAGAATAAGGAAGGATTAAGACCTATAGCATGGATTCTAAGCTATCGTTATAGCCATAGTATACACCGCATGCCTTGGAAATAGTTGGGGAAGTTATTCAGTCTACGGGTATATGTCAATTTGATAATTTTCTGGCCTTTCTGGTTGGTTTGATGAGGTTCCTGCTTTAGGAAGCGCAAACGTAATTAGGAAAATCATCCTAAAGTTATCCAGGGCCTTTGCAATAAGAATGGCACCTCGTAATGACCTATAACATGCCTCGATCTGTAAGGTCAACTTATCCGGGATTGGTATGGTCCATATTGGCGTCTGGCTATCTGGATGGTGGGTAAGGGTTGTTTAAATGTTTGGCTTACTTTTACATATAAAGAAAATGTAAGGATTCAGGCATATAACAAGGACTTTTAACTTTCGTTTTGGCAAGAATATATTCCTATGGCATGTTTTTGCGGTGCTTGGGGAGGATACTCGTTCTTATGGATAAATTTTTTAAGTTGGTATTCTTGCCTTTTTGGCTGGTTTATCGTGTTTCAGCCTTAAGTCGAATATACTTTATAAATAAATTACATCCTATAGTTAACCGAGGCATTTGCAATAAGAATGCAACTCGTATTGACTTGTAACATGCCCTTCTTCATAAGATAAACAAATCCGGTGTTGGGATGTTCAATATGGCGTCTAGATAGTCGTCGATTGAAATTAATTTTCGCTTAGATTCACATTATACGGAATAAATAAGAATTCAGGCATATAACAGGGTTCATCATTGTGTGTTTTAGTCATAACATACTACTAAGCATGTCTGGGCGGTGCTGGAGGAAGATTATCATTATCATAGGTATTTGCCTTAAGGTTATTTTTTTGCCTTTTAGGTTGGTTTAATCGTGGTTTCTGCTTAAGTTAGTGCATATCTACTTAGGAAAAAGGGGCCCACAATGTTATCCTAGGTATTATGACAATGTTACCCCTTATAAATTACCCGCCCGGTCATAAGAGTAAAATGTTCCGTGGTTGGTATGATCAATATTGGCGTCTGCCTATCTGATAAGCGGGAATTAGTCTATTAAACTTAATTTTATCTAACGTTCACATTGTTAAATTAACTAAGATTTCAGACATATAGTGTGGATTCTAGGCCTAGTCGGTGTTGTGTGTGTGTGTGTGTTGGTGTGTGTGTGTGTTGGAAAAGGGGGGGGGGTGACATTCAGTCTTCGGGTAATTGTCTATAGGTTGATTTTTCTGCATACAAATACTTTTGATTCAAAATCTGTTGCACATGTCGAAACTTGCAAATACCCTCCATGGGAATTTCCTTAACCAAAAATGATAATTGTCCGTCAATACACAAAAAAACCGGAAACAAACCCTTTTTTAATTTAACAACATTTTGCTGAAATTAAGGCAAATTATTCATATTTCTAAATTGTTCAAACAGATGGATCGAAGGATGGTAACCAAGTTGCATCTGCTGCTGTACTTGTAGACAGAGCTGCGACTCTCCGTTTGTCATCTATCGCATCCATATTAACTGCTGAAGCTCAGGCAATAATTTTGACCATAAAAAGTATTGGTACTTCAGACAAATCCAAATTTATAATATGTTCGAATTCTGATTCATTCTATGCTTACAAGCTATAAACCCTGATAATTCTAAAGATTTTATACATAATGAGGAGTTTGAAAATTCTTCATAAAGAAATAATTTTTTTTATGGGTACCGAGTCATGTTGGAGTCCATTGAAACACAGTTGTAGACAAGGAAGAAAAGAATGCCCCGGATGACTCTTTATCTAACTGTAATATACCATATTCCGATTTTAGATCTGAAGTTAGAGAATATGTTTCTATATTTCTTGAAAAATGAATGAAGTAAAAAAGATGAAAATAAATTTCATGAAATTAAACCTCAATTAGGTACAATTTTTAATAATTCATGTGCAGAAAAGACCAATGTGTTATTTCTAGATACTAGATACTAGAATACATGTAACACGCGAGTATCTTCTAAGAATAACACACGATTATCTTCTAAAAAATGAAGGTGGACCACAATGTATACCTCAAAGGGGGGGGGGGGGAATCTACGTCATCACGCAGGGTGTCGGCGATTGAAATTGGACCACCATTTTGTCGCTTCAAGGTAAGAATTCTACTTATTATGCCAGTTATATGAAGGTTATGATTATACAAAATAGTCCACCAAAGACTATATAAAGTAGGAAAATAAATGAGCCATCGCTCAATATTATTGGTTATCTCAATTTTGCAAACACTTCGATACCAGTTTTAGGAATTGGGTCAACATGCAGGATGTCGGCGAAATTTGTCATAACAACATCTTGATTATCAAGAACCGCCTACTTTATCAACAAATGAACATGTCCGAATTCTTTATTGTACTCGGGAAAATACTTGTTACTCACAAATATCCGTCATTATGGTCGAAAAACCTCTTATTTTTAAAAAATGGAAAAAGGATGTCGGCAACACATCGAATATCGAAGGATGTCGGGGACACACTAATATATACTATTTTTAACACATATGTTATTCAACATTTGACTCAGTAGATCTAATTTCAAACTAATGGTCATGACAAGCTGCAAATCAAATTTAAACTTGTGCAGGCGGAAACGATCGCGAATACAATCTGATGTTGAACAGCTGACCAGATCGCCCACTAAATCGCCACCCGTAAAAAAAATCAAAACCATGCAAAACCTCATTTTTCATCAAAATAAAAACGCCTGGCAAAAATATTAAGTTACCCCAATGTCAATTACTGAAGAAATTTCAACAAAACCGCCAGTAGACTTGAGCAAATGTCACGATAGAGGACCAACAGGGCCATGCATACAATTGTTTGCAGATCAACTTCAAAACGACATGTTACATGAAATGGAACATGAAATAAAGGATCCCCAAAATATGACAAACTGCAAGAATTGATAGCACTTGCTCCTGCAGTTCTTCCGTATTCTAATGTGTGGTTGAACAACGTGTAGTTATATAAGATTGTTTTTTTTAATCTGGTGTCTGGGATGACTGGGTGGAATGCCTTTACCAACATAGTTTCCCATGAAATCTTTTTGTACTGTAGAGACATGAAAGTTCGATTAAAAAGCCAAATTAACTACGGTATCATCTGCAAGTAAAAATGTAACGAAACGCAGGTCTGGCGTATAAAATTTTAAACCTGATACTTTTTGTTAGCTATTATTAGTGGAAGGTTTGGGATGTCATAAACCAGGTTCAATCCACCATTTTTTTTTCTTAAAATGTCCTGTACCAAGTCAGGAAAATTGCCATTTTTATATAATAGTTCGTTTCTGTGTTTGTTACATTTTAATGTTGTATTTCTGTTGTGTCGTAGTTTTTCTCTAATATTTGATGCGTTTCCCTAAGTTTTAGTTTGTAACCCGGATTTGTTTTTATTTCTCGATTTATGAATTTCGAACTGCGGTATACTACTGTTGCCTTTACTAAACACCCGGTAGATGTAGGGCCAGATGAAATGTCATATATATATATATATATATATATAAATATATATATATATATGTGTCACGATATCACAGTAGCATGGGTTCGAATCCCGGCGAGGGAAGAACCAAAAATTTGCGAAAGCAAATTTACAGATCTAACATTGTTGGGTTGATGTTTAGACGAGTTGTATATACATTATGTACACAGCCATGTATCACCATCATTGATGGCGATCCGATGGATACTTCTGTTGTAGAGTTGTCACTGACTCAGACGTACTTATGAATATAATTATTTTCTGTGACTGTATATTACATTAGTTTGTAGGATCCTTTACTATAGATAATTTAGCTGATCTGTAACAATAACATCTTCATGCCTTATATATCATGTACTGCAGTACGCCGCTAGATTAAAACTGACGTGGAAAGGTAACACACGGCCAGCGAAAGCTCTTTTTTTGAGAGCCCAGGTGGTCGTGTGGTTTAGCGGGACGGCTGCAGTGCAGACGATTTGGTGTCACGATATCACAGTAGCATGGGTTCGAATCCCGGCGAGGGAAGAACCAAAAATTTGCGAAAGCAAATTTACAGATCTAACATTGTTGGGTTGATGTTTAGACGAGTTGTATATACATTATGTACACAGCCATGTATCACCATCATTGATGGCGATCCGATGGATACTTCTGTTGTAGAGTTGTCACTGACTCAGACGTACTTATGAATATAATTATTTTCTGTGACTGTATATTACATTAATTTGTAGGATCCTTTACTATAGATAATTTAGCTGATCTGTAACAATAACATCTTCATGCCTTATATATCATGTACTGCAGTACCGCTAGATTAAAACTGACGTGGAAAGGTAACACACGGCCAGCGAAAGCTCTTTTTTTGAGAGCCAAGGTGGTCGTGTGGTCTAGCGGGACGGCTGCAGTGCAGGCGATTTGGTGTCACGATATCACAGTAGCATGGGTTCGAATCCCGGCGAGGGAAGAACCAACAATTTGCGAAAGCAAATTTACAGATCTAACATTGTTGGGTTGATGTTTAGACGAGTTATATATAAATATATATATATATATATATAGTATAAATAGTATAAAATAAACTCATCATAGATACCAGGACTAGATTTTATATATACGCCAGACGCGCGTTTCGTCTACAAAAGACTTATCAGTGACGCTCGAATCCAAAAAAGTTTTAAAAAAGCCACATAAAGTACGAAGTTGAAGAGCATTGAGATCCACAATTCATAAAAGTGTTGCCAAATACAGCTAAGGTAATCTATGCCTGAGGTAGAAAAGCCTTAGTATTTCAAAAAATTCAAAATTTTGTAAACAGTTAATTTATAAATAAAAGACTTGGTCCAATAATTGCCCCCGGTGGGATCCCTGGCTTAACTGAAACGAAATCTGACTTTCACCTTTTAAAACTTTTTTTTTTCTCAAATATTTACAAAAATTGAATCCTGAAATTGAGTGCATGAAATGGATGCAAGCAAGGAACACTAATCCTGTTTTTTTTTATCGTATCTTTATTATGGTTGATATAATCAAAGGACACTTACATCGTTAATATATTAGTGTGTCCCCGACATCCTTCGATATTCGATGTGTTGCCGACATCCTTTTTCCATTTTTTAAAAATAAGACATTTTTCGACCATAATGACGGATATTTGTGAGTAACAAGTATTTTCCCGAGTACAATAAAGAATTCGGACATGTTCATTTGTTGATAAAGTAGGCGGTTCTTGATAATCAAGATGTTGTTATGACAAATTTCGCCGATATCCTGCATGTTGACCCAATTCCTAAAACTGGTATCGAAGTGTTTGCAAAATTGAGATAACCAATAACATTGAGCGATGACTCATTTATTTTCCTACTTTATATAGTCTTTGGTGGACTATTTTGTATAATCATAACCTTCATATAACTGGCATAATAAGTAAAATTCTTACCCTTGAAGCGACAAAATGGTGGTCCAATTTCAATCGCCGACACCCTGCGTAATGACGTAGATTCCCCCCCTTGACCTTGCATCTGCAAGTATACAATTACACACGTTTTAATTAATTATAATGACTTTGCTGATATTCGTAGGAAGCATTTCAATGTCAGTTATAAGTATGATTTATATAATAGTGTTCCTATTACAAATATTATTTCATTCATAAAAGAAGTTGAAATATATTATAAAATATAAAAATGGTATATCAATTTAAAATGATTTTAATTTATAACACGTTGTCTTAGTTATGATTTTTAATTGTAAATAATGAATTTGCTTTAGACATGTTAGACTAGAACTTTAGTTTATTGAAGAACCATTTGTCTAATTTACAAAATGTACTTTAAATTATAAAAATATTCGAATTAGCTATCGCCGCGATATAAACTTTTTGGGCTCATGCAGCGCAAAGCAAACACCAATCAAACAATTAATCTGACCTTTTAGATTAGTGTATTTTGGTTCTGTCGTAGGAGCGCCAACCTTATTAGATGCGTTTTATAATAGCCACAACTTTTGCAATGTGATACGCACCTCATATGCTCATATAGATTGCACTTTATAAATACAGCTGTTTCTCAAACCACACCTCTTTTGGGGGATAATATTCATATATTGTTGATATACTGGTTCCCAGATATGATTTCTATGTTGCATTTCATTGAGATATAACTTGGGACTGTTACCAGTATAAAAAATATACTATTGCGGTGAAGAATGAATTCCGAAGTAAGCAAAAATTAATGGTAGGGGTAGTACAAAATTTTAGTATAAGTTTAAACTCTAACAAGTTCGGGGCATATTAATGATGAAAACTTTACGCACAGACCTATGTTTTGACCTTTGAATAAAATCATAATGCATATCAACGTTCTATTCTAAAATAAAGAAATACACGAAACTTCAAAGTAAAAGTGTCACTGTTTTAGCCGCAAAAGGAGTTCCTATGGGAAATTGCCTTGCATATATTTACAAAAATGCAACCTATATTATGCCCGCTCCATATGGTAAAAAGATCCGGGATTGGTATATTTAATATTGACTCTTGGCTTTCTGAATGATGGGATAAGATCATTAAAATTGGCTTAGTGTTTCATAATTAAGAATGAGTAAAAATTTAGGAATGTTACAGGAATCCTTAGAGTTCGTTAGTGGTGCTTTGGGCACGTGTTTAACCTTAAGGGGTAATCGCCTTCCAGTTGTTTTTATGGCCTTTTTTGTTGCTTTGTCGTGTTGCCCGAAGACGGGCTTACTTAAGTTGGTTAAAGCGTCTTGAAGTTAGGCAAGGCCTTTGTAATTAGAATGACATCTCGTATGGACCTATAACATGCCCATCTCTGTATAAAAGGTAAAACAATCCGGGTTTGGTTTAGTCAATATTGGCGTCTGGATATCTGAATGACGAGAAGGGGTCATTGAAAATTATTTTGGCCTACGTTCGCTCATTTAAGAATAAGTAAGGATTAAGTCATGGAGCAGGGTCCCTTGGCGTTCTGTTGAGCCATAAAATACCTCTACGACATGCATGGGCAGATGTGGGGGAGAGATATTCTCTCATATGCCTTAGTTAGAAAAAGGTTTCCTATATTTAACCAATGCCTTTTTCGATAAGAACGGCACCTTGTACGAACATATAACATGACCTGCTTGGTAAAAAAAAGAATGAAATGTAATCGATGAATGATTTTATTTTTACGGTTTAGTGATTGGGTTCGGACCCGTTGGAGGCCAAGGGAATCTGGACACACTCTGTCATCTTCGAAGAACTATGAAATATCTTATGTAAAATGAAATCAAAATGTCTGTCTGGCGTAAGTCAGGAGCCCGAAGTCCATTGATTGTCGTTGGTCTATGGCTGTCATATTTGTGTTTTGTATTTTTTTTGGTTAAAAATAAGGGCTTAGTTTTCTCCATTGAATGGTTTCATATTTCTCATGTCGGAGCTTTTTATACCTGATTGTACGATATTGCGTCTAATTGTTGAAGGCGGTACGGTTGTATTTGATTGATAACATTCACTCCATTTAGACATAGTGGATAGTTGTCTGATTAGAAATCATACCACATATCCATGTGTTCACGATCAATTCGTATTTTAAAAAGTATATGATGGTAACTGAAAATTCAGCTGAAAATAACATACAACCTCCTGCTATTACAAAAATGAAGGTTTAAGGTTATATAAGTAATACAAATGAAATTGACCATCATTATTTAGTTTACCTTTAAATAGTTATCAAAAGTACCAGGATTATAATTTTATACGCCAGACGCGCGTTTCGTCTACATAAGACTCATCAGTGACGCTCAGATCAAAATAGTTCAAAAAGCCAAATAAATACAAAGTTGAAGAGCAATGAAGACCCAAAATTCCAAAAAGTTGTGCCAAATACGGCTAAGGTAATCTACTCCTGCGGTAAGAAAATCCTTATTTTTTCGAAAAATTCAAAGTTTTGTAAACAGAAAATTTATAAAAATGACCATATAATTGATATTCATGTCAACACCGAAGTGCAGACTACTGGGCTAGTGATACCCTCGGGACGAAACGTCCACCAGCAGTGGCATCGACCCAGTGGTGTAAATAGTTATCAAAAGTACCAGGATTATAATTTTATACGCCAGACGCGCGTTTCGTCTACATAAGACTCATCAGTGACGCTCAGATCAAAATAGTTCAAAAAGCCAAATAAATACAAAGTTGAAGAGCAACGAAGACCCAAAATTCCAAAAAGTTGTGCCAAATACGGCTAAGGTAATCTACTCCTGGGGTAAGAAAATCCTTATTTTTTCGAAAAATTCAAAGTTTTGTAAACAGAAAATTTATAAAAATGACCATATAATTGATATTCATGTCAACACCGAAGTGCAGACTACTGGGCTAGTGATACCCTCGGGGACGAAACGTCCACCAGCAGTGGCATCGACCCAGTGGTGTAAATAGTTATCAAAAGTACCAGGATTATAATTTTATACGCCAGACGCGCGTTTCGTCTACATAAGACTCATCAGTGACGCTCAGATCAAAATAGTTCAAAAAGCCAAATAAATACAAAGTTGAAGAGCAATGAAGACCCAAAATTCCAAAAAGTTGTGCCAAATACGGCTAAGGTAATCTACTCCTGGGGTAAGAAAATCCTTATTTTTTCGAAAAATTCAAAGTTTGTAAACAGAAAATTTATAAAAATGACCATATAACAAGTTCTAGAAGTAGTTACTACTCTGATTCTTTTTTTTTCGGGGGGGGGGGGGGGGGGTTGGCTCATCCCTTCTTTTTATCAGCTCGTTAGTTGGTATTAGACTTTTGCCTCGAGCATCACCGAAGAGACTTAATGTGTCTTGTTGTGTGTATGGGGCAGTAAATTTGGTACCATCTATAAAACTGATAACCATTAAATTTATTTAATTTTTTTTTTCACAGTATTTAATCATAGTCTTTGTATCTTTTTTAAGTGAGACTGCCGACGTGGTAAATGCAGTTGTAGAAACTATGACAATTCCTGGAAAATCATCTCCAGAACGTATTCTTTCCGAGGTTTTGCAAAGAAGCAAAAGTTGGAGTAAGATTTTAAATGTAACTGGCAAAATGAAAGAAAAGATTAACGACCATGAACTTGTCAAAATAGTTCGAGAATCAATTCAAAAGACAGTATCTTGTATGATGAATTGTTCTATATCTTGCAAATTTGTACAGTATCTTGAATCAAAGAAAATAGAAGTTATGGCAGTTTCATCACAGTCCAATAAGTTGATAGAAGAAACAACAAAATGTCATAAGAGAGTAGCAAATTTTCAGGATAGCCTTGCAGTTATTGAAAAGCTTATTGAATGTGTGAAGGTTAATCACGTAGAGAAATTGATTCCAATCTGTACATGTCTAAGTTGTTGTGTATTTCAGCAAAGGAAAACAATTGATGATGAAACTCTAACATTGCAACATTTACATAATCCTAATCTATATTTGAGGAAACTTCTTAAAGTTGCAGACATATACAGACGTTTTGATAAAGCATCGACTACGTGTGTTTTCTGGAATATCGTTAGACAAGATTTGGAGTTTTTCCCAAGCTACGTTGATCAGAAAAATATGAAATTTGTCGGTTTTGGATTTGGCGATACCTCATTTCTAGAGCTAGAGGATCAAATGTTATCAAACATTGATTTAATAGAAAACATTCTCTGTAGCATTTCAGACGATTGTATGCAACATTATAAACTTATCTGGGATGATTATGCTCATGACATGAACCAGAAAATATCCGAGACTATACACATTTTTCACGGAATGACTGATATGGAATTTGAAATGAAAACAGCCGAGGAAATATGTCAGTTGCAATTGCCTCATGAAAGTCGTAATAGTCTGATTCGATTTTCAAGATTCAGACTATATAGGAAGACTGTTCAACTGATAAAAGAAGCAGGAAATTCTTTTCGATTTCAAGAAAAAACAAATTCTATATATTTCAAAACTGTTACACAATTTGAGAAAATGATTGAAGGGAATTTTTCAGACATGACATTGAAAGATATAACTCCAATTCTTGACCAAATTCATACTATCAGAGAAATTATAAATATGGAAGACCATTTATCTGACATTATTGATGCTATCAATACATCGTCATCTTTGCTTGATTTTCTAAGAACGGTGATTGATGAAGATATCAGAAATCTAATTGATGCTGTCGAAGAACATTCTGAACAATATGTTAGAGAATCAACTGTTTCAGATTTAATTGAAGTGAAAAGATTTTTTGATCCAATACTTAAAGCTGATTTTACTGAAAAAATTGAAGAACTATTCAAGCTGTTACAGAAGCAATACCAGGAATCAGGAATACGTCAGATTCCTGCGAAAATTGGCGTTTGTCGAGATCATTTGCATTCACTTAGGGCTCTCTATCTAAATGTGGCAAACAGAGGCGAGCTTACTATAGACCGGATAAAAAAAATTAGGGACGAAGGAACTTTCAATTTTAAAATAGAAAAGGGGATGTGTAGAGTGTTTGTGCATTATGAACAGGAACACATCAAAAATGATGCAGATGATTTGAATGACTTACGAAGTAGAGCACTTCTAATGATGAATACTGACAAAAAAGGTGAATCCGATAAAAAGGATCCGGGGAAAGATTTATTGGACAAATTTGTAGTACTCATAGACAATGCATTCGAAATAAAAGCCCTCTGTTTAAACCTAAAAATATCTGGTCATTTTTCATTTGCGGAATATGAGAAAACGTGCGGCAGAGATGAGATGGTTTCACTGAAAATTGAATTGAACAAAGAATTTGATGATTGGACAAAAGAAATTAAAGTAATTCGTTCAAAGTATTTCTATATGAATTATTTATTCTCAGATCAGCTGTATGAAATGTACATGTTTTTAAAAGGAAATGAAAATAGAGATACAACGAATGAAGGATGCGTTAATGCACTTCTCAATTTTATGGGCTTACCTACCGATGATTTATTAGAGATACGTAAGATCTATCATGTCTATAAAAAAAAATCATCAGATTCTGACAACTACAGACAAATTCTGAAAAATATTGGGGAAACATTAACTCATCTTGGCAAAAAAACACTTACTATTACACGAGAACATAAATTAATTGAAAAGGACAAACGGGCCTCATTTTTGGAGAAAGTTCAACCTGGAAAACCATTTTTTGCGTGGTTGGATGATAACAGTCAATTAGTAATTAAAGTTTTATTGGCCTTGTATCATAACACAACCAATATACTTCCAGAAGCAAACCAAGTGCTATTCTGCTCCCACGAAACAACTTCTGAGGAAATAGATCTACACATACATAGGTGCAAGGAATCTTCGAAAGTACCACAAACTAGGGAAACATTACAATCAAGAGAAAGATCACAATCAAGGGAAAGATCAAAAACAAAAAATGGATCACAAACAAAGGAAATATCACAAACAAAGGAATTGTTTTCAATAGTTAATGCACAGCTCCTTAAACGAGAAGTGCAAATACATCTACATGACATTATTCGAACTCTTCCCAAAGGAAACTTTTTACTATGCTTACTCTGTTGTGGAAGTGACAATTCTCCATTTTTAGACAAATTCAAAGATTCACTTTTCAGAGTTTCTCCCATATCAGAAAGACTGATGGATGAATGCTTTAAGATACATTGCAGGCACGTGTTGATTGTCACATCTGATATACCTGGTGCAGGCAAGAGTGAACGTATTCAAAGTAAAGCAATTGAGGACAGAAAACGGTGTGTGACCATTCATATCAGTGGACCATTTAACAGACTGCGCATCCTAGAAGGACTTTTACAACTTAAACTTAAATGTCATCACGCTTTGCATATTGATATTGGGACAGTTTCAGATCCATTTGGTCTTGACTTATTTCTGTTCCAGTTAATTGTTTTGAGATTTGTTTCAGCTGGTTCTATGGCATATGCACTGACATGTGAAAAAGTATATATAGAAATAGCGAATTCAGTCAAAAATGAATTGTGCGATTCTCTATCAACACTCACAACATTCCAAAGAGAACATTTGAATTGGAAGGATTATGAAGATGTAAAAGTCAGCACGGAAATAAATAGCCCAATACAGGTTGTTTGTCGCTATTTAAAAGAACTTGATGAAGATTTGATAGACTACAAAAATTTTTATTTTAATGGTAACGATGCAGTAAAGGCTTTGTCCCAATCGGAATGTAAAACAATTTTATGCAAAAACTTCAACACTTCAAACGATATGTCTTATACATTAGTTAACAATTTCATACGCGTGCTTGCTGATCAATTAAAAAAACTGTCATCAAGTGTGTATTTTCAAACTTCTACATTGCAAGCCATAGTGGGTAAAAATCATACTCCACAAGTAAGGTCAAAAATAGTTAAGGCTTTAGTTGATATTGCAGGAAGCTTTTCCAATAGGTCCGTTCAAACATGCAGGACAACTCAAGCATCTTTTCTGATTGAGAGTGCCGAAACAGAGCTGGATATTTCAGAAATATTAGCAAAAAGAGTATCTGGTATGATTCGATGGGATGAAAGCAATCATTTTATGATCCTCTTCCATAACGACATGCAAACTATATCTGCCATATATAGACACCTTTACAATGTCCCAAAAGCATTAAGAAACCTTGTAGAAAGTCAGACAAAAACAGAATTGGTCAGCTTTGATTTAAAACAGACAACTGAACTAGAAACATTGCTCGTTCAATTAACAAAGGTGTCAGATACAGTAAAATCTAAAAAATGTGCAGTTGATCTTCGTAAGACATATGTATTAACACCTGACAATGTCTTGAAAATGATACTGATTTCCCTGAGATTAAATACCAGGATACCAGTCATTATAATGGGCGAGACCGGATGTGGAAAGACCTCACTGATACAGTATTTGGCAAACTTATGTGGTATAACACTGCACACTTTTAGCATACACGCAGGCACATCTGAAGATGAGATTTATTCCACATTACGTATAGCAAGTCAAAAGGCATTGGATAACATATATGAGATTCACTGGTTATTTGTTGATGAAATAAACACTTGTAATCACCTTGGAGTACTAACAAGTGCAATATGTCATAGATTTTGTAACAATTTTCAGCTTGCACCTAATCTGGTATTGTTAGCTGCATGTAATCCTTACAGACTACGTAGAAAAGATTCAATTTACACTGCAGGACTACAAGGCAAAATCAAAACGGACAATCTATCACAACTAGTGTACAGGGTTTATCCTCTCCCAGAAACTATGATGGATTTTGTCTGGGACTATGGAAGCCTATGCCAAAAAGACGAAGAGGCGTATATTAGGAAAATGGTCGAAACAGTTAAATTGGGAAAAGACTTTACAGAAATATTTCCAAATATTCTGGTAATGTCTCAGTCATTTGTTAGAGAAAAGGAAAGAAACGATTACTGTGTGAGTTTGCGTGACGTTGATAGGTGTATAAGACTTGTTGTATGGCTGTTTGATAGTTTTCTGAACAAGAAAAAGGATAATATAGATAATGAAAAAAGACGGGTTCATTCCATAGTACTTAGTTTGGCAATTTGTTATCATAGTCGCTTTGGTGATGTTGCTATCCGCAAGGAGTATCGAAAAAACATATCTGATATAATGTCTTTGGCACAAGAAGACATAGAAAAAATTATAATAACAGAACAGGAATATGTTTTGCACAAAATGGAATACTTACCTGAGGGAACCGCTTTGAACGTTGCATTGCAGGAAAATGTCTTCATGCTGTTAGTTTGCATTCTAAGTAAAATTCCAATATTTTTGGTAGGAAAACCTGGATGTAGTAAATCATTATCAATTCAACTTCTTCGTAGTAATCTTCGTGGTAAAGATTCCTCAAATGAATTTTTCAAACACATGCCACAACTATTTTGTGTTTCTTTTCAAGGATCGGAATCATCAACTACTGAGGGCATCATTAAAGTATTTGAAAAGGCTAAAAAATACCAAGAGTACAATGATGAAAATGATGTATTGCCTGTTGTTATATTGGATGAAATAGGATTGGCAGAGATATCTGGATTCAATCCATTAAAAGTACTCCATGAATTACTTGAGCCACAAGGTGGAAAACATTTGGACATAGCCGTTGTTGGAATTTCCAACTGGGCCTTAGATGCAGCAAAGATGAATCGAGCAATTTACCTGTCACGCCCAGATATGCATTTGAAAGATCTTAAGCTCACAGGTCAATCTATTTGCACAAGTATGATGAAAAGTAAAGAAAAAGAAGAAGAAATTGAAATTCTATCGATTTCAAACCCCAGTACTCATTTCGACGAGATTGCAAAGAAATTAATAAATGGTATTGCAAGTAGCTATAACGAGTATTGTTCCAGCACACAGAAGTTTCAAAATTTTCATGGTCTTCGAGATTTCTACTCTCTCACCAAATATATTGGACGCAAAATGGTACATATCCTTTCTTCAGAGCACACCAAAATGTCTGAAGTGATACTTATTGGAATACTTCGCAACTTTAGTGGATTACCAACTGAACAAAATAAAATATTAAAGATTTTTAGACGGTACATACCTTGTTTAACCTCTACACCGGTTCCTGTCATGAGACTTATTCGTGAAAATATCAACGACAAAACAAGTAGACATCTCATGTTAATCACTAGAGGTAGTTTCGTCATAAGTGTCCTGGAACGGGAATTAAATGAGATGAAATTGCCTTTCGATATAATATTTGGAAGCAATTTTGAAGATGATTTGAATGATGATTATAATTACCGGATTCTAAGTCGTATCATCCTATGTATGGAGAAAGGAATGGTTTTGATTTTGAAAGATTTGGAGGCAATTTATGGTAGCTTGTATGATATGTTAAATCAGAACTACACCGTTGTAAGTAAACAAAAGAACTGCAGGGTAGCACTTGGACAGTATAGCAACCCAATGTGTCATGTTCATGATAATTTCAAGTGTATTGTTTTAGTAGAAGAATCAAAGCTTGATTTTTCTGATCCCCCTTTTCTGAACAGATTTGAAAAACAGCATTTTCAATTAACAGATTTACTTGAAGCAGAAAAAATTCAGTCAGTGGTAGCTGGTGTAACAGAAGACATAACGAAGTTATGCAAGATACCAAATTATTCATTTATTCCAGAGGATGTTATTCCATCATTTAGCATAGATCTTATTGTTTCCTTGATAGTTCAGTTAGGCAAAACATCACTAGTAGGAAATATCAGACACTTGTCATTTACAAAGTTGTTACAGCTTGTTCCCCCTGAAGTGATAGTACGTGCACAAGAAAGTGAATATGCTCAATCAAAAACCAATTTTATGAAAGATATCGTCGGTGCATATATGAAATTACCAATCCATGGTGGAATCTGCAATTTTTTTTTGAACTCTACCTTGAAATCAAAAATATCTCATGATGAATCATCTGACGAATATATAGACTCATGTGTTATATATACATATTCAAGTCTGCATTCAATCATTGAAGATGAGTTTATGAATCATAAAGTTCTGAAACATAAGATTGCAACTTTATAATCGGAAAAGGAGTTTACAGCAACAGTGGAAAGTTTCTTTTTCTCCAAAAGGAGCGTTTTTCTTCTTCAATGTAAGGCAGCTTCAGATTCGGAGATTCAGCAAGCTATGCTCTCGAAAGACATTATAGAGAAAGCTGTTCGAAAATATAAATCAACCTGTGTTACTGAGAAGTCTAGAAAATATGTGTTCATGGTCATTCATGTATGTCGCGGCTTGTATGTTCATTTACCAATTAACTTTCTATCCCAATGGAAGTTGGTGTTTATGGACAGTATAGAAAAGCCAAAAACTCCATTAGACCGCTTTCTTAAAGTTGATAAACTTGAAATAGTAAGGGATAGGATGCCCCTTCATGGTTATATAACTGATTCACAATTTTGGGTTCTTTCAAGAATCAAATTTACATCTGGAGATTCTTTAACAGGATCCCTCTTAGAATATATTTTGAATTCTTTGAAGTCATGCCAATTTGCAATTGATATACTTGAAGAAATGATTGTTACTTGGATTGAGAAGCGAACAAAGTCAGAGAGTTCAAGTAAATGGTGTACAGATGTTGCAAAAAACCCAAGTGATTTAATTATTTCTTGTACCTTTATCAAGGCACTTGAGCGCAATATACAGGATTTCATAAAGACAATTCTCGCAAAATACGTTTTTCAAATGATTGACCTTAATATTTTGACACCAGTAATTGTTTTAGATGAATTTACAAAATTGAGGAGAGAATCTTGGAGAACTTGCGTAATATCAACAGGACATTTGAATATCAAGGATATAGTGGAACCTTCAGGGCCTGAATGTTATTCCTGTAGCAGCATGTTTTTAAAATTGAGAATGCCGTTCAGCCAAGTAGTTAGTCAAACAATTGAAAGTAGAAAGGATTATTTTCTTAACATTATAAAACGACGTACCATTGAGGAGAATATTGAAGAAGATATAGAAGTACCAAGGGACATATTTCAACACGTGGTCAATACTAGTTTTGAAATAATTTGCAGCGATACAATTGTAATTGAAAGCTATCCTGGTCAGAACGATGACTACATCCATGATTTTAGTAGTTTGTTTTTATCACACATTAGTTTTACAAATGAATCACATAGAATTCAGGTCTTTATGTGGGCATTATCAAATTTCATAGATCTTTCAGTATATAGGATGAAAAAATTTGAAAATTTAGTTGTCGTTCTGCATGCTTCAGTTTGGGTATATGGAAGTGTACTTAGAGCAATTTGTTTGATAGCTCTTGATCCAGCAGTGTCGTTAGACCTCACTTACCACATTCCTTCAAATAATGAGGATTCTGATGTTGTTGAGTCAGAAAACATCGCAAATGTCAAACAGGACTCTAAATCTTTAAGGATAGCAGATTTAAATAGACAGTCGTTCGTCAACGTTATAAGTATGTCATTTTTACCAACACTACCAGTATTGAAACATTTTAAAATATCAAACTGGTTATCAAAAGTAAAGCAAATGTTACCACTAGCACAGCTAGTCTATAATAAATCTATAGCACTTCTTTGCTTGAAGCTGTGTCATGAAATATCGGAAGCTTTATTTGAACAACAACTTACAGTTGACAATTATATTAACGAGATTGCTGAAAAATTAAAAAGTTCAAATGGAGCAATGGATTCCACTGACGTATGCGATCTCATTTTTAAAACTTTAAAAAATCTTCATAAATCTGGTGTTGATGGAAAAATTATACAGCGTTTTTTTTTGTTCGTATATCGTTAGATGTCTAAAAAGCAGTGACGAAAATGTAAATCCATTTCATTTTGCTCTGAGCAAAATAACATCTAATGGCGTCTTTGATGAAACTTTAAGCTATTTCGGGCAAGTATTTAAGTATGCATTAGCATTAGATGCTTCAAAAGATCCAAACATATTTTTTGGGTTTCTTTCAGAAGAGGGAGCAATAAAAGAAGAAACGCTTTTCTGCAAATGCTTGCATGAATGTTTATTGACATTAGATCCCAATATAGATGCCAACATGTATTTGCAAGTTTTGGTGACAGATATATTAGAAAACTTGGCATTTAGTGATCATTTGACTATCGATAAAATGAAAAGCGTGGAATCAGCGACACCGAATATATTTACCTGTCTCACAAAAGCATTACAAATTATTGAAAAAGGGCTTTGTGGGATAAAAACCCTTACTGCGGTAGCATACATCAGAATTTTTTTTAAAAATGCAGTTGTTATCTTGGAAAGCTGGAAGTATGATTGTAGTGATAAATCAGTTTTTGCGCAGCAGATCAATGCAGTTTTATGTCAAAGAAAACAAATGGGTTATTTGTCATTATTGTCATCTGAATTACTGCATTTATTTTTGAAAATCGTTGAGCATGTCGCTGGCCAAGAAAAAGTTGAAAAAATACTTCGTAAACTGGATAGTGCCATTACAGTTTTTAAGAATATCCACTGGAGTAAAGACATTTTGGAAGAAATGCCTGTATATAATCCATTAATAATGTATGCTGAAATGAACGAACACCTGTTAAAAGAATATCAATATCAAGTATTATATGTGTTGAAAGATAATACTCCATTGAAGAAAATATTGAATGATGACAAAAATAGTCCTTGTCACTTATTATGTGTGCTAGTAAAAGAATTTTATATGAAAAAATGTTTTCGCCAGTTAAGTGATCACGAAAAGAGGAAAGCAAAGGCAATAGGTGAAGAAGTGGGCACCTCTGGTCTGGAGAACAAAGTTAAACGTGTAGTTGAGCTTATTCTAGGTCTGACAGATTTCAGGCATAGTATATTCAATCTTTCGGAAGTAGCTGAATCCCCAGTACCACAAATTGTGTCTGTGATGATTCATTTAGCTATTATGATAATTTTGAATATTCAAGGAAACACAAATACAGTATGGTGTAAAGCATTATTCAATCCTCCATCAGTTAATTTTGAACTGCCAGCAGATTTACCACCGATTATCGAACATATCATTAAACTATTGATCAACAGTTGTTTCACTTGCTCATATGGATTTGAATTCGTAGAAGTAACACATGAAAATACAGAATCTCGTGAAAAAGAATTACGAAAAAAATTGGAAGACAGCTGGAAATATTTGCAACAGAAATTGCAAATCAATTATTTTGATATCTGCCTGCTTCTTCATGCATTCATTTTCAAATTAATGAAACCTGAAAACTTCTGTACTGGTAAATCTCAACAAAACACGCAAAACGTTGATGCCCAATTTATATCTGAAATCGCTGCAACACTTGAAGATATCCTGGAAAATAGAGTAGAAATTATTCACAACATAAAGAAACAATGTGCAGCCAAGAGAGGAAATAAACTTCAACAGTGCGTATTAAATGTTCAACCTTGCAACTTCGATGTTGAATTTTCCAATCCAGCACCTATATTACGGCTTTCGTGTACATCTTCCCAGAGTTTACTTCTTACTGAAATTCAAGCAGGGTGCAAGAATCGTTTTAAATTTTTAACCACTGTTGTTAAAAACATGCAAACACTTGATTTACCCAAGCATTTATCGTC
Source organism: Mytilus edulis (assembly GCA_019925275.1). Classification (NCBI taxonomy): domain Eukaryota; kingdom Metazoa; phylum Mollusca; class Bivalvia; order Mytilida; family Mytilidae; genus Mytilus; species Mytilus edulis. Next base: position 45,742,223 of record CM034356.1, on the reverse strand, counting down.
ATTAATAAAGTGGCATATGTCAGTTGTAACAATCGGCACCTATAAATTTAGAAAAGTGGATTTCAAGGATATGACTGTTTCGTCGTTTTTATCTGCAATTCAAGACTTCTCTCAAAGAATTGTTTTAGATAAAGCTTTTGATAAATTTTCTGACAGCTGGAACAAAATTCGTAGTCATTTTCCAATTTTTAATGTTGTATTAAATTGTAGAACTGAAAATGACAAACAAAGATTAAACTTAATGAATATAAATTCAACAATGAAAGAATGTACCATCATTGAGGATGATTCAATTTTTCTTGAAGTTATGAAGTGCCTTGCAAACATTCAAAATAAATTTCTAATAGATAATGGTTTCATTGAAGCAAATGAGAACATTAAACTGAGAAATAGCCTGCCAATACAGGATGTTAAAAGTGAAAATCTAATCAGCTTTAAATGGGACACATATTGGGAAGACTATTGTCAGTGTGAAACACGATACGGCCTTGGACAAAAACTGAACTTTTACTGCGACATGATAGAAAAAGATATGGAACAAGATATGTTATTTGGAAAAGTTTTAGTTGAAATTCCTAATCCTCTAATGAAAATTGGTTTTAAAGATGATTTATTTCACAACAGTATTGAACTTTTGAAAGAAATTTCAAGAAAAATAGAACAGAAGGTTTTACCCGATGAAATAAAAATTCAAATAAAATTTAAAAAATCTAGAGACAGATCACATATCAGTGAACTTCTAACACATGTAGGAATGACATTATCATTACTTCGAAAGAAAGGGCTGGGAACTCAAAATGCAGATATAGCAATCGCAGTTTATCTTAAAAGTTTAACCGATATAACTGGTATGAGCTCTTCTATTATCGAATCCCTATTTCCCGAAGATATTAGAATTAGTCATTGTGTTAACCTGTACAAGTGGCTGGAAGAATTAAATGGAGAAAGTATTATTGAAACTTTAGAAGATAGATACCGTGTAAAATTATCAGACAATGCCATGCAATGCCTTCAAGAGACAAAGCAAAATATGAAACATTTTGTGAAATTGGGTCATCCGTTAAAAGTGTTTGCACATAGATGTCTTTTTGTAAAAGATAATGCGATTAGATCAGCACAACCGTTGAACAAATACCTGTCTAATAAAGATCTATGGTGGCCAGGCGATTTCATATACGATGATGCTTTAAAAAGGGAAGCTGTTGCAGCAAAAGATACCAACAAATCTTTAGAAGAATTACTATCACCTTTAATCCTAGTAGAAAATATTCACGACACTGTCAAGTTTCTTACTGAAGCAATCAAGGTATGTAAACTTTTCACATGTTTTAGTAAACTATTGGCTGAGTATAAATTCGAATATCAGTGATGCATACATAGCAGATGACGTTTCCCCTGGCGATGCACTCAGTAATGCTCTATTTGAAATTCATGCGATTTTGTTGGCTATCTTGAACATCGACAACTATCAACTAGATATATTGTAGTTGTTTTGAGATAATGAGAAACAATAATTTTGAACATTGTCTAGAACAAATTGCATATCTAATATGATAATGCAATCTACACATGATCCCCTTTATCAGTATTGACAACAGTCATTATAAAGATAAGAATATGTGGTATAATTGCCTACGAAACAACTCTATGCTAGAGACCAAATGATATTGAAGTTACCTTTGTGTCACCGTACGACCTCCAACAATGAGCAAAATCCATATAAAGTTTGATAGAATTGTCTTATCACGATCCATGGAATTTAATTGGGTAGACTTATTATTAAAATTTGAGTATCTTTTGTCGGTTCTAACATTGATTTTGTTTTGATAGAACATATTCAAATATATTTTATTTTTCGTTTATTTAAACTTATGTCCTACATCCTGTCGATATCATGCAATTTCGCGCTGTTTATGACTTCTGTATAAGTAATCCAATAGATGTGGAATAATTGGTACTTTCGTCTGAGAAAACATAAATTGCTTATTAGTAACTGCGAGTACTCTTCGATCGGTACTTAACGTTATCTGTTTTTCTTTAAGTCAATATAATAATGAAACTATTTCCAACTGATGTTTACAGTGTGTTCTCATGTTGTACTGTCACACGTTTTTCCAAGTAAAAGTAAGGTTTTGAACGTGCATAAACATAAATCCGCCATTTATTATGTATCTGCTCCAAGTCAGGAACCTGTAATTTTGTGGTTGTCGTTGATTGTTATATGTTATCCCTATACCATACGGCTAACTTTAGTTGTGTAAATCCACATTAATTGGGTTCTGTTGTATAGCTGTCTCATTGGCAATCACAAATGAATCACAGCATATATTTTGAATAAAATAATACACAAATTTCTAATATATTGCTTAGGATAGTTACACACGATAATTTCCAATGCGACAATTAACAGTCACTGACCACAGGCAGAGGATGTTTACAATTAAGGTCGTTGTACCGCATTCAATAATGGGCAATAGCTTTTTTCCAAACTAAAATAATCGGGCATGACGAAGTGCAACACTGCAAAAGGGAAACCATTGACCTTATGTTATTGATGCTAAAAAAAAACTAAATAAGATACACATAAAAAGACGAAACTAACCATAATCACAGGCTCCTGACTTAAGTAGACATGTTTGAGAGTGTTAAACCCCCTCTTTAACACAGGAAAGTAGTGTAACAACCCAAACATGGACTATACAAAACGTAGGTTCATTATTTTGTACCTACATCTGGCCATTAGTTTACCCGTTTGATTGTTTTACATTTGTAAATTCGGGGCCTTTTGTAGATGAGCGGTATGGGCTTTATTCGTTGTGAAAGGCCGTACGATGACCTATAGTTGTTAATTTATTTGTCATTTGGTTTGCTGTGACGAGTTATTTTTATTGGCAATCATACCACATCTTCATTATTTTCTAGTATGTAACAAATATTACAGTGCCTAATTGATAAAAAAAAATGTTAGCGCATGAAAGAGTAGTTGAACGAGTATGGCTAATGTTAGATTTTTGTCTACTTGAAGGAGGCAGAAGAAAACGACTCGTCATTCTCCAACATGGAGCAAACTAAAAATGAAAGACAAACAGAAAATTCTAAAAAAGAACAAGGACGACTGGTAATAAAGAAAATGAATAAAAGATTGTAAAAATTAACCTTCTTATATATGTACATAGTTATGTAGATCTCTGTTAATGTTACACCAACATTTTAAAATTACGTTCAACATAATTATAGTGTTTCCTACTAAATTATAGCATATAGAAGCTTCTTTCAATTTTCAAAGGATTGATGTAACTCATATTTGTTAACAAGAAATGTTTAATATTTATATATTTAAAAAACTTTTATTCAGATTTAATTGAGGTCCAATCCTATATCCTGTTTATTACATGTGAAGCTTGTGGTATGGTATGTGTTTTGCTCGTTGTTGAGGTCATACGATGAACTATGTTAATTTTTACGTCATATTGTTTCTGGTAGAGATTGGTATTTTTTTTTTGCAAATCATGGCACATACACTTATTTGTTTTATAATAATCAACCTCTTTTTGACTTCTTATTATCCAAATCTTATAGTCGTCAGTGTTGAAGGGTTGTAAGTTGTATGCATTCTTATTAAATTTACTGTGGTGTCCAAATTTTGTATATATATTTGTAATTTTCATTTGTTTATATGTTACTGCTTAAATCCTTTATGTCTTTTTTATAACTATAATTTATAAAGACGACAATGGCACGGTTAAGAAACCTATGCTTTTGTTAAAAGTTATTTTATTTTAAGTCTAGAAATTTTAAAAGCTTTTTTGAAAAAAAAAATTTGAATCACAGGATTTGGATAAATTGAAGTTCATATTTCAAGTAGTCATTTATGTGAATGAATCATGTATTCAAACAAAGCTGGGTGAGCTCGTTCTATATCAAATGTTGTATTGATTTTGGTATCCAGTTCACATCAATCTCACATAAGGCATGATGTATGCGGTAAAATAACTCATTATCAGATTGAGATGAAAGTTAAACTTTGTGTTATTTTAATTTGATGACATCTACATCTGGCTATACATATTTAATCGGCTTTGGGTGCAATTGACATTTGTGTATTCTTAAATGTGTTAGATTGTTACACTGATAATATGTATGGTGATTTGCCTCATGTTAGTCTGCAATTTTCGGGATAAAATTGTTCCTTGACTAAGTTTATTTTGTTTGTGCTGAATATTTGCTTTTGCTTTTGTAATTTTTATATAAATCCTTTGTTCACATTTTTGTATATTTGTAAATAAGCCCTCTTTGTATTCGTAGAGTGTGTATGTCTCTGTATATACATAATACCCAATATAACTTGTTATTTTTATGTCTTTATTTTAAAAAGTTAAATCACAAAAATACTAAATTCAAAGCGGAAAGTCCCTAATCAAATGGCAAAATCAAAAGTTCAAACACATCAAACGAATGAATAACAGCTGTCAAATTAATGACTTGGTACAAGCATTTTCTTGTGTAGAAAATGGTGGATTGGACCTGGTTTTTATGTTACTTGTGCAGTTTTGACCAATATCTGAAAATATATAACAATTTCACTTTTAGAATGACTTTAATAATCTGTTAATTAATTGAGATACAATAATGTTTAAGAGAATATAAATATTGGTCTGATTTCTGTGTATCTAAAAGGTAGTCATTTAAAATATTTTCTTAGATATAAAAATACATGTTTATGTTTTATAGTGTCCTGTGTTCCGTGTATATATAATACATGTATTTATGTGTTTTTGTAATAAGTCATTTATTTTTATTCAACATTATGTCTTTTCTACGAAAAATTCTGCTCATTTAAACAATTTATTCAGATGAAGAACATTTATAAATAAGTCATATGCAAGTAAGCAAAATGTTAGTCTGCACATTAAAAACACGTATAGCTGTGGACAAGAAGGATGTTTATTTGCGTCATGGAAAGTAATACTAGTATGCGATTTCAGTGCAGCCAGCATGAGTTTTACTATAGTAAAGTTCTGGTCTTGAACAGCTTATTGTTAACCATTGCAGTTTTGGTTTTTTTTGCTAGATTGCTTTCCAGTATTATAATTTTCACAGAATCAGAACGATACCTCAAGCTGATTTTTTTATTGCTTACATTTACTTAAAGGGAAAAAAACAAATTTAGCTCTTGTATATATGTAATAGTCAGCTCAGAATGAGCTCTGCATACTTGAATCATCAATAAAAAAGGTCAAATGTTATATTGAGTAATTTATATTGGGAGGAACTTGATCGACAAAGAGGATATATTTGAGATCCTCTTGTACCGTAATTGTCTTCTCGCACAACCTGTAACGTTTTTATTTTACTAAATGTTATATGTTCAAATTCATTTAATATATTAATCAAATAATTGATACTGAAATTGATGTCTTTATCAGTTTTAAAAAACTGTCAAGACTAAGTGTTCATTTATACGTATTGTGCTTAATATGTCAGAAGGTGAAACTTGTTCCCTGTAACTTCAATTGATGTATATAAGTAGTGTTAAAAATGGAATTGGACTTGTGACTTGTGACTTGTGAATTGTTTATCTTTTTACCACAATTTTGATTGATGTATTTAAAATTTTAAATAATGTTTTATATCGGAATTTAACTTGAGAAATTGTATATCTGTTTACCATATGTGTATACATTGCCATTTTTATAAGGAGTACAGTGTCGTGATGACTAGGGCCATTTCAATTGTCAATTCTCCCCATTCCATACAACAAAATAAAGCAAAACAAAACTAACTGTACTCTAGTTTCATGCACTCAATTCAATCTTGACAGCCTGGCAATCCATTGTTTTCATAAATTGGTTAACAAATTAGTTTTACTTAATTTTTTGGTCATTGGCTGAAAATAATGAAATATCATAATTAATGATACATGTTTCTTAACAGACAGATTTATATGTTGATAACCATACTTTAATTCCTATAAAACAGTTCATTTGAAACAGATTGTCAATGTTTCCTAGGTCATGCAAAGCATATATAAGAACATGCGAACGATACATTTTCTGACGGAAAGTAAGCAGATTATGCTTTCCCAACCCTCTTTGCTTTGTATTGTCTCTTCTTCTTCGTTTATTGCTTTTTGAACATAAACGATTCATTTATTTACTATTGTGATTTAATTTAATTTAGATTTTTTTTTATTGTTATCTAATTTGAATGGGTGACAATGAATTTCCAATGTGACTTTTAGTTTTCCAATTCTATTTTGCATCGCCTTAATTTGTATTTAGTAGTCTTAGAGATGTTTTTATTAGCACTGGAGAATAAGTATGTAGTCATGACAAGCCTTTTGGGGTTTTTAATTTGTGTTCTTTAGTTTAACGTTGATTACTTAGATAATTAAGGGATGACTCCTTGAATTGAATTGAAAGGGTATGTTGAAACACTCATAAAAAATTAAACTATTCATAAGGAAGTAGCTAATGATTCGAAATTATGGTATTTAAATATTCTCGTCTTCATACATGTTAGACGAAAAAAGATATAAAATTTAATATAATGTTTTAAAATCAAAGATCAAAGATCGTCCCTTATTTATAGACACAACACTTATAATAAGTATCCCTATCATACAGTTGTAAAAAAATTTAATTGTGATTATACATTTTATACTCTGATGCTCTTTATTGCATTTTAATGACATGTCTTGATGATGCAAATATAGTTTTGCATTTCGACATTGATATCTATGTTAATAAATATATTTCTTTAAATTATTAGATTTTTTTTTATTAACAATGAAAATTACACACACATAATTCCATCCACTTCGCAGTCAATCACAGTTCAGATGGTCAGATTCGATGGGCAATACAAATCATAAGTCTAAGAAACATATAATAACATATAGATTCTGCAAATGCGATTGCATAGACAAACCTCGTTCACAAAACAAGACACAAGGATTGAACTATACGGACCTTAAAAAAAACTGGCTAAATCTGTTTTCATAATCAAAAGCAGCTATATGATACAAAGTGGGATTTATTAATATGCCTTTGTCGAAGGGGCCGGGCTGTCTCATCGGTAATCATACGTTTCTTGAAATATGATCTGGTTTTTTTTTAAATTCATACGCGCTTGGAAATTTGTTTCTTTCTTGTGACCTCTCTTTGAAATTTTTATTCTTTTGTGAACTCTTCCTCAGGTTGAATGCAAGCTGTGAAGCTTTTTGGTGCAGGATTACCTTGTGCAAAAAAACTGGTCAACAATTTATAACTTGCTTGCGTCAGAATGCTCAAACAGAATATTTGAAAGTTACAGATAGAGGAAGAGCTTTGTGAGCTAAACTGATCTACAAAGTAGTCAAATCCATATAAGATCATCTTTGTTTGAGAGAGTTGAAACCTCGGTTTCTTAATAACATTCTTAATTTATAAACGGAAAATATCAGGTTTGCAGAGCTCATAAAACCGTCTGGACCTGATAGTCCACCCACATCGACATCGACCCATGCAAACGTTTTGAAGCTTTATTTGTAGATGGGTTTATATAAATTCACATTTAATGGTTTACTTATATGTAATGATATCCTCACAATACATTTACATATAAAAATAAGATGTGGTACGATTGCCAATGAGATAACTCTCCACAAGCAACCAACTGACATCGATATTAACACTTACAGATAACCGTACGACCTTCAACCATGATCAAATCCAATAACGCATAGTCAGCTATAAAAGGCCCCAAGTTAACAAATGTAAAACAACTCAAACCAGAAAACTAATGTAATGAACGAATAACAAAAAAGGTTACACAGCGAAAAACGACAACAGCTGACTTACAGGCTCCTAACATGTGTTTCTAATCCTCATAGTAAGTAATAACTAAAACATTGAAGACTGGACAGTTATAACATCTAATATCCATAGGCTTGCACACCAGTATCAAGTTGATAAAAAAAAACAGCAATCATGCCAACATACATTAACCCGCAGCTACTCTCAGACCGAGAGCGGGGCGAACCGGTGCGTCACATGGTTATCTACCCTTTTTCCTTTGGAAACATTGACCTTTTATATGATCATATAAACGTTTTGACAAATGAAAATACCAAAAAGGTACTTTTTCCGCATTTTTGCGCCTGTCCCAAGTCAGGAGCCTTTGTTAGTCTTGTATTATTTTAATTTTAGTTTCTTGTGTTCAATTTGGAAATTAGTATGGCGTTCATTATCACTGGACAAGTATATATTTGTTTAGGGGCCAGCTGAAGGACGCCTCCGGGTGCGGGAATTTCTCGCTACATTGAAGACCTGTTGGTGACCCTCTGCTGTTGTTTTTTATTTGGTCGGGTTGTTGTCTCTTTGACACATTCCCCATTTCCATTCTCAATTTTACTTATAAACATATAGTTTCCAAACAATAAAATATCAAAAGCAGATTAAATTAAGTGTTAATTGACATTATTCACTCTATATAAAGATTGTAGGTTGACAAATACATTAAATTAATGACCAGTGTTGTCTTAAAGGATTCTCACGACATAATCTTAATCTTAACTCATAAATATTTCCTAGTGTAAACGCTAACACGAATATAAGGGTGCATTTCTTTCTAACACAAACGATGAAAACGACTAAGCGCGCACATGTTTTGATCATTTGTTTCTAACATACGTATGCAAAGTTTACATAAACTCTGAAAAACTATGCAATCGCTAAAGATGCGTCTACAGTTTGTCGTTTGTCGTTCAAACAGGGTCAGGAAAGTCTTATTAAACGTTGTATTTGTTTCTACTTTCGTAGCGTTTAGAAAACAAAAACAAACGCAACACACAGTTTACAAAATTGTGTTTAGAAAGAAATGCAGCCTATATATCTCATCTAAAAAAAGAATTCAAAATCTTGTTTCCAAAACAACATGCACTTCTTGCTCTATAAAAATATTGAATCATAATTACTCAATGACTTTTAATACAAAACACGACGTAAAAAGCAGAAAATGCTAAAATTCACAATTTCACACATTTTTACAACATGAGAGCTCTCTAATCTTTATGAATTTCCCCCTCCAAACATCCATCAAGCTTTAGACCCCCGCAGCTGTATAGATTTTGGCATCAACATCTACATTTGACACAAACATTTCTCAATTTTCAGAATTTTTGCGTATTCATTTGGAAAAAAAAAAAAACTTTCGAAATCCAAATGCATACACGCAAGTGATCATGAGAACATGTTCACGAAAAAATAAAAACTAAGTAATATACAAAAATAAAACAACGTCTATTAAATTAATGCTAGGTTTTGGTCCGTTGAGGTCAGAAATTTATCTCAGGCATGTCTCCTATAACCTCTATAAAATTTCGACACGGACATAATACCGTTCTGTACTTTCAATAGAACAATATCTTGGTCAAAGTTATCAGAATTTATATATTGATTTTAACTGAGCTTTAAAAAAAAATTGTAGTTGCTCAGACTATGTTTAGCACTATAAATATAAAGAAAATGAAATAATGGATAGATTATTAGACCTTGACTATACATGTATACGAAATCAGTCAATCGATCAATAAAATATGTAAATGTTAAAACATGAAAGTGTTGTATAAATTCAAACTAAAGTTCAAAATAAGAGTTAGTAATTTCAAATAGCATCTCATTTCACAATTGAAATTGAATCGTCTTCTCCTCATACGGCGCATCACATCCATGATAGAAACCCACCATACTATGAATACAAGTGGTCACATCCGATGTGACCACTTGTATTCATAGTATGATCCACTTATATTTAGAATATAAATACCACGCGGCAAATTTTGAGTGGTCAAGGAATGACTATGTCATTTTGTTTCGATATTCTCCATGAGTCGCTGTTCGTGTTTATGGTCAATTCATCAAAAGGTATGTACAAACGTGATTCCGGAAACAAATTTTAAATAACTGGTATAACGTTCTTTTATGGGGACACTCGTCTTGGCGAAAGGTAAACACATGATCGGCACTCATCCTCCGCAATATCGCACAGTTTAACATGAAAATACTCTGCACTTACGATACAGTACACAACATGAATATTTCGAACATCTGACTCTTGAATTTTAAGAGTCAATATAGGATGAACGAATCATATAAACCGGAGGGAAAATATGATACAAGCCCAAACGAAAAAATATGAACAGTCTAAATTGAAACTACTTTCAAGCCTATGATTGCGTTGGATAAAAACCGCAATTTTTATACGTGTGTATGTAAAACAAATTTCGTTGTAGAAGGGTCTAAATACAGCACAAACAACATTTTCCAAAAGACAAAAAAAAGTGAAAAAGTATATTTAAACAAAACGCATTTGACTAACAGGTCGAACAACTGATGTTCTTAAACCCTGCTTGACTGCCATTGGCGATTGCAAAATAAAATTGATCACAAGATGTAACAAAATGGATCTTAATTTAAATTTAATACTAAACAGAAAAAAAACTTGTGGCCAAGATGTTATGCCACAAACATAAGGTGTCAATATTTTTTTTGTACACCAGATCCGGATTTCGACAATAAATGTCTCTTCAGTGATAATAGGGATCGAAACGGTATTTGGAAGGCCATATAATTTACCCTCAATTTCAGATAGACTCTTGAATTTTAAGAGTCAATATAGGATGAACGGATCATATAAACCGGAGGGAAAATATGATACAAGCCCAAACGAAAAATATAAACAAGTATAAATTGAAAACTACGTTCAAACCTATAATTGCGTTGGATAAAAACCGCAATTTTTATACGTGTGCATGTAAAACAAATTTCGTTGTAGAAGGGTCTAAAAACAGCACAAACAACATTTTCCATATATATATATACAACTCGTCTAAACATCAACCCAACGATGTTAGATCTGTAAATTTGCTTTCGCAAATTTTTGGTTCTTCCCTCGCCGGGATTCGAACCCATGCTACTGTGATATCGTGACACCAAATCGCCTGCACTGCAGCCGTCCCGCTAGAACACACGACCACCTGGGCTCTCAAAAAAAGAGCTTTCGCTGGTCGTGTGTTACCTTTCCTCGTCAGTTTTAATCTAGCGGCGTACTACAGTACATGATATATAAGACATGAAGATGTTATTGTTACAGATCATCTAAATTATCTATAGTAAAGGATCCTACAAATTAATGTAATATACAGTCACAGAAAATAATTATATTTATAAGTACGTCTGAGTCAGTGACAACTCTACAACAGATGTATCCATCGGATCGCCATCAATGATGGTGATACATGGCTGTGTACATAATGTATATACAACTCGTCTAAACATCAACCCAACAATGTTAGATCTGTAAATTAGAAGAACAAAAAATTTGCGAAAGCAAATTTACAGATCTAACATTGTTGGGTTGATGTTTAGACGAGTTGTATATATATGTTCCAGACCGTATGAGTATTTGGACCGTACGCGTACGGTCTGGACCGTATGCGTACTTTTTCAAAATACTCATACGGTCGGACCGTACGCGTACGGTCTATTAAGAAGTTGTCAAAGTTAATTAGATCCATATAACAGATCAATATAACTTAACTCTCAAATAGATATAATAAAGTTTAATTGTAATTGAAAAAAAAACCAACCATATATTTTAATGATTTAAAAAATTCACGCTAATTGAATCTGTTAATCTCTTGTATTTAACATGTCGATCACTCAGTAAAATAATTGAATTATGATCTGACACTAAAATTGAAAATATCGGAAGTAAATATAATGTGGGAGGACAATTGTTTTAGAATATTTAGAAACTTTACCAAAACATATTTTTGCTAAGGAACATACACGAACTGTAAAAATGTAAATGTAAAAAATACTGATTAGTACGTTACTTGTGGTAGCAAGTGTAACATTGGTTGAGGATACCAAAATTAGGATCAAGATATACAATTAAACAAATATTTAATTTCAATTGTTCATTTGTTCATTTTATTCGTGTAATTAAATAAAATAAAATTAGTAAATCTGAAAATAAAGATTGTGATTAATGTTATTTTATTAAATTCAACCCATATGATCTAATAACATGTATGGTCAGCTCGTACTGGACCATACGCGTATACTCATACGGTCCGACCGTACGCGTATGGTCGGACCGTACGAGTATACGTATACGGTCCGGACCGTACGCGTACGGTCCAAATACTCATATGGTCTGGAACATATACATTATGTACACAGCCATGTATCACCATCATGGATGGCGATCCGATGGATACATCTGTTATAGAGTTGTCACTGACTCAGACGTACTAAATATATATATAAGTCTGAAAATTACACCAAACAGTGTTAGAGTTAGATTTTCTACTGACAATTTTTTGTTCGTTGTTCGTCCCTCAGCGGGATTCGAACTCACACCTTTGATACATTACAGCACCAATCGCTTAACCACATCCGCTATATAAAAATATAACTTCAATAGTCGTAGTGTTACCTTGTCACGTGTCTCATGCCTATCTCTAGATTAGCCTTCCGTGACAAGGTAACAATACGACTATTGAAGTTATATTTTTATATAGCGGATGTGGTCGAGTGGTCTAGAGCGCTGGACATGAGGCTAAGCGATTGGTGCTGTAGTGTATCAAAGGTGTAAGTTCGAATCCCGCTGAGGGACGAACAAAAAATTGTCAGTAGAAAATCTAACTCTAACACTGTTTGGTGTAATTTTCAGACTTATATAAATATTTGTATTAACCATGTATCTCTATCACTCTGAGATCCAGTGGGCATATATATTGTATGGTTTGTCACTTGTTTAGACGTGTTTGTATGATATATATATATATATATAGGTTGATGTTTAGACGAGTTGTATATATATATATACAACTCGTCTAAACATCAACAACCCAACAATGTTAGATCTGTAAATTTGCTTTCGCATATATATATATATATATAATATACAACTCGTCTAAACATATATATATATATATATATATATATATAACTCGTCTAAACATCAACCCAATTCAACAATGTTCGATCTTTAAATTTGCTTTCACAAATTTTTTGTTCTTCCCTCGCCGGGATTCGAACCCATGCTACTGAGATATCGTGACACCAAATCGCCTGCACTGTATCCGGTGCGCTAGACCACACGACCACCTTGGCTTCACAAAAATAAAGATTTTCGGTGACCGAGTGTTACCTTTCCTCGTCAGTTTTAATCTAGCGTCGTAATACAGTACATGATATATAAGGCATGGAGATATTATTGTTACAGATCGGCTCAATTGTCTGCAGTAAAAGATCCTACAATTTAATGCAAGATACAGTCACAGAAAATAATTATATTTATAAGTACGTCTGAGTCAGTGACAACTCTACAACAGATTTATCCATCGGATCACCAGCATTGATGGTGATACATGGCTGTGTACATTATGTATATACAACTCGTCTAAACATCAACCCAACAATGTTAGATCTGCAAATATGCTTTCGCAAATTTTTTGTTCTTCCCTCGCCGGGAGTCGAACCCATGCTACTGAGATATCGTGACACCAGATCGCCTGCACTGTATCCGGTGCGCTAGAGGTGTCATACCACCAATTACGCCCTTAAAGTGAAAGTAGGCCTACTCGGACAAAAAATAGTGCATTTGATGTCATTGTTTACTTAAACTAACCAACAAATTGGCAGAAATGAAACTTTTGGTGAAAGAGAAATATATTAAGACCATTTTGAGCTACAATTTACTTGTTTATGAGTTTGCATTCAAAATTGAGGATTAATGCACCCCATAGTATACTCTATAAGATTTCAAGAAAACCAGGGGTTATTTTAGTGGTACCTCTATTCGGAAGACCTTTTCTTTTTTATATGATTTTAAACACCTGTTGGAAATTGGCATGTAGAAAGCTGATACATGTACAATTCAGGATATACCTGGTTTCTATGAAGTTAAACTTAAGGTAAAATATTTAGAAAGCTGTGAAAATTGTAAAATTTGGTTGAACAGATAGGGACTTTTAATTGGTGGTATGACACCTAGACCACACGACCACCTTGTCTTCAAAATAAAGCTTTCGGTGGCCGGGTGTTACCTTTCCTCGTCAGTTTTAATCTAGCGTCGTAATACAGTACATGATATATAAGGCATGGAGATGTTATTGTTAAAGATCAGCTCAATTATCTGCAGTAAAGGATCCTACAAATTAATGCAAGATACAGTCACAGAAAATAATTATATTTATAAGTACGTCTGAGTCATATATATATATATATATATATACTAGATCACAACCGTGAAATCGCGGGCATATTCAGCTTGTGAACTGTTGTAGGATGATTTTTTTGTAAAAGATATGTATGGAGAGTTTCATAAAAGGTATCAAAAGCCCTCTCTCTTTTTCCAAAGTCCGATATGTGTTTCCTTTCTGTTAAATTCAATTATTTTTCGTGTTTCTGGACTCAGACCATAACTATTCTTTTCCTTTGCTACAATGCATCTTTTGGTAAAAGTCAAATTAAATTAAAAAGTTTGCGCCGCTTTCAAATATGAAATAAATGTAACTGCTTATATATATATCATTATAAGTCTAATTAAATATGCTTCTTTGACAGTCCATCAGTGTTTTTTTTCTTTTGAGACCCTTATTAATATGTCAATGGTAGGATATAAATCTTGTATAAATGACTAAGACCAACTAAGGGGTGGTAGGAGGGGTCCTGATCCCGAAATCTCGGGCTTAAAAACATGTAATTCCGAGATGCAGAATTTAGAGAAATTCATATCCAGAGATCCCGCAATCGAAAAATATATTCCTGGATCCCATAAGGTTCAATCCCCAAATCCCGAGCTTAAAAACACACGATCCCGACGTCCCAAAAAAAGGTCCTGCCTCCCTCTAATCTCTACCTACTTTCAGTTTGGCCAAATCACTACTTTGACTTTCAACAATAATTTTTTATGCTTTGTGGGCATTATGTTCTCTAGTATAATAGTTTACATGTAGATAAACGCGAAAAATAATTGTCCTTTCTCCGGAGGTATAATAGTTGTGGTTCTTGCGATCTAAACACCATGATATGGAGAACGCTCTGATTGGCTTATTTATTTTTCATTTTTGTTATCTATCATACGATTGGTTGTTATTGTGCATGTTTCAAACCGGAAGTCTTGTCTGTGACTTAAAGTAAGGCTGATGACGGAATCAATATCCGGACTCCGTTTTAGTGTCAGACCACCAATTACTACCTCCAATTTAGAACGTAAAAGTAGCCCTACTCTGACACAAAATAGTGCTTTTGATTGTCTTGTTTACTTAAACTAACCAACAAATTTGCAGAAATGAAACTTTTGGCGAAAGAAAAATATATCTAGACCATTTTGAGCCAAAATTTACTTGTCTTTGAGTTTGCATTAAAAATTGAGGATTTATGCGCTCTATAGTATACTAATTTAAGATTTCCAGAAAATCAGGGGTTATTTTTGGAGTACCTCTGTTCGAAGGTCATTTTGTTAGAAGGCTTTAAGGTATGATGAAAATTGGCATGTAGAAAGCTGATACATGTAAAATTCAGGATATACCTGGTTTCTATGAAGTTAAACTTAAGGTAAAATATTAAGAAAGCTGTGAAAATTGCAAAATCTAGTTGAACAGATAGGGATTTTTAATTGGTGGTCTGACACCTTTTTGTCGTTTTTCTCCAAAAATAACTCAATCTGAAAAGTCGTAAGAATGGATGACAAATGCGACTACGCATGTTACCTATAGAACACCGAGGCATGATTACACCCCAGCTCCTTTGTTCTAACAGGGGTGATCTGAGCCGGATCACCCCTACCAGATCACCCTAGTTTGAGTTTCTTTGTTATGCATGCTTTCCTTTGTTCTGTAACATTTTGGCGGGAATGTCAAATCCACTATAAAACTTATAATTAATTATACGGAAAAGACTATCTATCAAAATCCTCGTAGAAAAAATCCAGTGTATATGCTGGGATTCGAACTCAAGACCTTTAGCATATCAAGCCACGACACATACCACTACACCAGGACGAGTGGATACGAATGAAATGTAATTTGACATACTTAAAGGAAGCAAGATCTTTTTATAAGTGGGGCGAGTTGTCAAACTTTATTCAGTTGGGTTTAAACCTTTTTCGTTAATATCATGAATAAGTGAGTTTTCAGACTGATTGTTCAATTTGATTTTACACTTTTTCAAAAGTGGGGGAAGTAGGTAAACAAGAGAGGGGCGATTTTTTTTATAAAGTGGCGATATAGTGTGGACCGATTGGCAAGTGGTGCGAGTTGACATTATTTGATATCTACTCATCGTGTTTGAGGGTCATTAAGGGTATACATTATATAGTAATATATAAAGTATATTTTAATGGTTGTGTGGCATTCTAAAGTAGATTTTATGAACTGTAAATGGTGTTACGTCTAATCTAAAACAGCTGGGATGTAAAATAGTTATCCCATTCGGACTTGGTGTGTCAGTGTTAGATCACCCTCTGGCCTCCGGCCATCGGGGTGATCTTACACTGACACACCGCGTCCTTGTGGGATAACTATTAATGATTTATTTATCGTGGAAGGAAGAGAAGCGACACTCAAAGTGAGGTCTTCTCGTTTAATAGTATAGCTAAAACTTCTGAATAGTAGTCAACAATTTTCCCCACGAGGGCGCTGGATTGTTACGAGTAACGATACATGTACACAATAAATAAATTATATAAACGCCTAAAAAAGTGTACACAATAACTCCAAATACAAAAAAAAGGTAACTTTAAATGTAATTATTTATAAATAACGCTTGCACTGTTCTAAAAATTTGTTAAACATGACATAGGTTATATGGCTTATTACATTAGAGAGTTCAAATATATGCTTTAAATACAAAAAATAATGTACGATATGAACTAGCACAATTCTAAAACTTTAACGGGAACGACAATTATGTTGGTACAAGAATGATTATGTCTATAAAATTACCAAACAGACAGCACTGAACTATCTAAATTTATAAATATTTCAAATTGACAGAGTAAAGTTTATAGTTACCTTTTGTTTTGTATTTGGAGTTGGTGTGTACACTTTTTGAGGCGTTTATATATATAGATATATATTGATTAGTAATTTTAAAGGTCAATTTTTGTGACTTGTATGTTTTCACGGGATATATTTGAAATTTTTATAGAATTTTAAGTTTAACAGTGTCTCATAGGTCGTTTTTATGACTGGATATTGATTGTTTTATGTGTATGATATATTTATATAATGTTGCTTATATTTATGTCATCCAATATGTGACACTTTAATAAATTATTTATTTTACTTTACGTATACCTTAATTCACTAAACTAATTAAAAAAAACTTGTAAACAACAAAACAATTTCATATTTCCATGGCAATTTAATCCCATAAGCCATACGTCTATATACATGATATAACAGTAGCTAGTTATACTTTCCTATCTTCAATTTGTCAAATTTTGCTGGAGTTATTGGACTTTGACTTTCATCGGTCTATCGCAGATTACAGTTTTCCACAGTCCGGGTACAATCGGGATGCAATGCAATATCAAATTGTGAGACTCATGCAGCAAAAAAAACAAACTGCAATCTGATTGGTTAATTACCATTGATAAAGTGACATTTTGTACAATATCAATGACAATAACTCTTACCGACAAAAGCGAAAATTTAGCCTCCATTTTGTTATTTATGATCATTTATATTAACATAATAAAATTTGAAAAGCAATCGCGGATCAAGGAGGGGCCCGAGGCCCCCCTTTTGTGGGAATAATCTGGTTGATTATATAGGGAATCACTGAAGCATGACTACCCCCCCCCCCCCCATTTACGACAGTCAGTGGGTGCCCCATATAACCAGTTAAGGACCCGCCACTGAAAATGTGTTTGAACGATTCATAAGTTATTGCACGGAAATTGTCTTCTGCTGCTCTCTCTTCACACGCCGTACTCTACTAATTCAATAACTTTTTTCATAGGGGTGAAAACAGTTAAAAGGAAAGATAGAGCGCTTGTATTGATGTTCTTCATGTGAAAGTCAGAGTAATTCCTTCAATACAGAGCAGAATAAACTTTCATTCTACTGTAAGTTTAAGACGGCCAAATGCAACGGTTTGAGTGGAATTATTTGCAAACTGAAAATGACTTTATACCATTGAATTTAAGATCAAAATCATAATGAAATATATATGGCAAAGAGATCACACATTTACTGTTATAATTTTTTGTTTTTTGTTGACGAAGAAGATAAAAAAAAGTGTATACTAGCGGAAGCAAATACATTTTTTTCGGTTCAATTGAAGTCACAGTTTTACATATTTTCTTTAAAATTATAAAAAGGACAGAACTTATAGAAAGGTAGACAGTTAGAAAATCAAAGTTTTTGAAAGTACGGATCAACATTGGTCTAGATGTTTGAGAGGGAAATACTTAATTTTGTTTTCTTCTATAATTGCATGAATTCGTGTTACTTATTATGAAATCATAGAACACTTCTGCTTCGCTGTCGGTTTGTCATGTAGTAATAAAGCTATTCCGTTGTATACATTTTGGTAGATTTTTTCTAATGTTGACTTTCAGGCATGAGTAGTATGATATTAATAAAAATGTATGACATACCAGTTATTAATGCTAAACTTTTTTCACTATTTCTATATACATGTACGATTTAGAGCTCGACATTTGGTTAAGACATTTGTATATATAGACCCCTTGGATTATTTTGATTTGTGTCGTTTGGTTGCTGTCTCACTCGAGTTTACCCAACACTTCATCTGTTCATATTGTTGGTACTTTACGTATTCCACTTGGACGACAATTTAAAAACTGTAGGCTTTCAATCTGCTGTGTTTTTGGAAATCTTGTAAAACAAGGTTAACACCATAATAATAAAGAATATTAGATACCCTAATAATGTTTGTGGCCAAGTTTAGTTTAATTTGGTCCAGTAGTTAGATAAAAAGCAGGTCATCCCATTGTAGTCTTACAGTAGTTACTAAAGACCTCTTAACATTATTTAAATAAGTTTCAAGTTGGTCACCATTTGATTTTTGTTTTTACAATTTTCCCTTAGACTTCTATATTAAACTTCTGTGTTCAATTGTTAGCCATGGTGACCATGTTGGTTGGATGACAGGGTCATCGGCTACATTTTACAATCAACAACCTTTTGAAAATTGTGACTAAGTTTAATTCTATGTGGCCCAGTAGATTAAGTGGAGAAGATTTTTGTTAAAGATTACAAAAAATTTACGAAAAATTTACTATAACTTCTTAAAAGTTCAATTGACAATTTTAGTCATGAGACTTATTTGTAGATCGTAAATTGCCGAACATTATTGCTGTTTACAGTTTATCTCTATCTATAATAATATTTAAGATAATAAACGAAAATTGCATTTCCATTAAACTACCAATTCAGGGGCAGCAACCTAATAATCAGGTGTCAGGGCGGACAGATATCAACCTCAAAATATTTTTATGATAATGAATATATAGGTTTGTTTTTGATTTTTATAGCAATAAATCTGGTTACTTTAAGAGGGTTAATTGAGTTGCAAGTTTTCGAAAAAAAATATTTAAGAAATTACTGTTTTAGCTCATTGGTGAAATATTATTGATTTTTTTTTTATGTTGTGGTAAGGAACATTGAAAAAGTTTGAGAAAGAAATTCCGTTTTTTATTATATTTGCAAACACCCCCTTATTTCAACGCCACAATGATAAAGAAGAGAGAGAGAGAGAAACACCAAAGAAACATTTTCTTGTTTTATGTTTCGTAATATCATAGATTATCAATCTAGCAGGCAAGCAAACCGAGGCAACTAATATCCTTCTTCTTTTAAAGTTTAAGGATTACTCCCTAATTAATATATATATAATCATAATCTAAAAAAGATAGTTGTATTTTACTAAAAAATTTGAAAAGACCGATGTGTTTTTTATTCTTAGATTAAAACGGTTAAAATTCCGATTAGACCCACATTTACAGTATTTACATGCGTACAAATATGCTTCAAAAATTGTCTATTTAAAATCTATTGTTGTCAGGGTTAAATGTATGTCATTCTATAGGTAATGGCTTACTTATATCCTTAAAATAGCTCAAATTATATCTATTGCAATAATCTTTTCGGGGATTCATACTTCGATAACATTCATAACGGCTGCCCCCTTTAGCAGTATATCTATAAGCAAAATCGATACAAACGATATATTAGTATCGTAATGAAAGAAGAAAAAAATAACTACCATTTTCCACCAATTTGCCACTTGAATCAAACAATCTAAGGATTAAATACTTTTATATTACCGGGTATTCATTGTTAAATAGTTGGGTATTAATCAACTAACTATTGACTATTAGTACTAAGCCGGTATAGGGCGTCCTTAGTTACCAAGGTACGGTAACTCGACCGTGTTTTCGTTTTAAAGACAAAACAGGACGGGAATCAAAATTATAAAAGTTTTTCGACATTTGTAGGATTATTTCAGCTAAATTTTAAACAGGTAAGTTTTGTTTGATATATTTGTATTTTATTTCATTTTCAGCGTTTATTTGAAAAAAATATCGGAAAAAGAATATAGAAATGAATATGACACTCGTATATTGTTAACTAGGTATAATTACAAGATTTATTTTACCAGATAATGTATTGATATCCACGTAAAATATAATTTATTCATTTCATTTATGAAAACATAACATACGAAATTGTATCGTTGGTATACATAGACGTGTAAATGTGCTCGGTTAATATAAGTTGTTAAATGTTGGTGAATAGGAAAACTGCATAATTAATCGAAATTTGAGTGGACTTGCATTGTCGTTATTATATTGTATACACTAGGGTGTATATACGGGGACAGGCCAAACATAGAATTAAGCCTGTAGGTATAAAACTATAAGAACTGAAAGTACGAATAAAAGTTTATTGACCAATTTATGCTGTCGTTTAAGAGTCATATTTGGTCCTTAATAAATGAGTTACACATATTTTCATTCAATGTATTGTATTTACAAATATATGATATCAAATTATTATACTCGTTTGGCCAAGATTCATGGGATATTGTAGCTGCCAAGATTCACATAACGGTTTTGGAAAGGTGCCGTCTAAATGTGGAATTCACGGTTTTGC
The DNA here is from genome assembly GCA_019925275.1 of Mytilus edulis. Classification (NCBI taxonomy): domain Eukaryota; kingdom Metazoa; phylum Mollusca; class Bivalvia; order Mytilida; family Mytilidae; genus Mytilus; species Mytilus edulis. Next base: position 45,721,042 of record CM034356.1, on the reverse strand, counting down.
TCATTAAGGGTTAGCTTCCTGTCACTCAGAAAACAAAACAAACTTATGACATATAGTACCAACGCGATAACTCTGCAGTATATGATTTATTATATAACTACCATTTGTTGATATTTAGAACAGTATTCCTAACAATTTATATGTTCCTGGTTGATATGGACATTTTTGTAAATTCTCTTAAAAAAACTTTAAATTTATCGAAATACTAAGGATTTTCTACCTTACGAATAGATTACATTGGTTGTATTTGACAAAACCTCTCTGAATTTTGGGTCCTTAATGCTCTTCAACTTTGTACTTTATTGTTCTTTTTTAACATTTTTATTCGAGCGTCACTGGCGAGTATTTTTGTAGACGTAACGTGCGTCTAACGTACACCATTTTAAGCCTGTTATCTATGATGAAATTATTTATTATCTGTTCAGTTCTTTCATAAATGTGATCGCGATCGCATTCGTGAACAACTATTTAATTGGAAGGTAGTTAATTGTATTGTTTACATCCCATCTTCCTGAACTAACGCCTTTTGGATAAAAATGTAACTTTTGTCCTGACCAGACAGATTTTAAATCCAAATCCTTAAAATCAGTATTCAATTTCTCACACACAATTAATAAATAACGATGATAAAATCAATGCAATTTAAATGTGATTTATATCTTAAAGCTAGCTATGGGGTATACAAAATCCGTTTTAATTAACATTTTAAACCAAATGTCATTCACTTTACCATTAATTGACTAATATATACTTTTTACAGTTAACCACCATGTATATATAGTATCAATGAAATAATGTTCCGAACATCATTAGACATTCGCAAAATTTCCTAGTTAATGCATAATTTCTGTCTACATTAAAGTTCTAAAATGTCTTGTTAGTTTAAAACAAATGTTTCTTGATACCACAAAAATAAGAAACTTCGTGAGTTGGCAATTCATTCAATGCATAATGAAAGTATTGAGAAATTACGTAATATTATTGTTTCTAACGATGGCAAGTTGTAAGTACATTCAAATTCAGATGTACCCAAATAACTTCTCAAGTTGTCGATACAAGTCAAGTTGAACCTGAAATTAGAAATTGCATTGTTCTAGATTACATATTGAGTTTGTTTAGGTTAAATGTAACCAAAACCAGGTGTCACTAGAACTTTTGAGTACCAATGTAAGTTGTTGGCACTAAGAGGTTGTCAATCAATGTACAACAATAAAACACATTAATATTCTTTCTTGAAGACGTTTGTATATTGATTGTTAAAATTATGTAAGATGCATGGCATGGGTTGAATTTCAATAAATTTCAATTCAATGATATTTTAATATTTTAAAATTGCAGTTGGAAAGTTTATTACGCATCATAATTACCGAAAGTTTCTCTGCACTGAGTCTTTTCTAACACATTATGATAGTCAACATTGTTATCCAAGTACAAAAGTGATGTATTTTCTGCTTGAACAAAATTAAATGTACTTGGACTAATATATTGCATTTGACACCCAAGAACATTGTGGAATAGCACAGTTAACGATTCATCTGAAAGTAGGTAAGACCCAGTGGACAATTCAATAAAAAAAAAAAATCATCATTGGGTTGTTCCATATCAACACTCTTAGCTGGATGATTTCCCAACCTAATTGCGATTTTGATCAAACAACTCCGAAAGACATATTTGGCGCTAAGTTGTTCAAAACAGTTGACCAATGGTTAAGATTTGTCCACTGGATCAGTTACACACCGGGGCGGATTCAAACTTTTTTTAAACTGGTGGGCGGGGGATCCAATCATGTGCCCCCATTCAAATCAATTGATCGTCAAAAAGAGTGGGAGTCCCAGGACAATGATTAAACATTGCTTAATGGCTGGTTAATTATAACAGGTGTCTAGTCGATAAAAGTTTCAGGAAATCCATTCCTGGACAACACCTTACAATATCTGGCATTGACAAGTCTTTTTCCTAATTGAAAAGCTATGTGTGCTTAACAGAGAAGCGACACATGCCAATAAATTCCACATTTTTTGGTATTCCGTCCATAGATTCAGATATTCAAACTCATAAGTCGAGATAAACCATGGTAATAAACGAAAACGAATTTAAAGACAAACAGCTACAAGACATACCCTAGAAAACTTTAGACTTAACATCACGAAGGTGATTCTAGAAACACATGGTATGTGAAAAGAAATCATAGAATAGAACTGTGCGGGTACCGCTGCCAATGAACTTGCTATATCTGAGGATACTATACACCCAGTAGCGTAGCCAATGGTTTTTATTTGGCACCATTAAAACGATACTTTAGGAATACAGTGAATTTTCCTGGTCATGATTATCGCATTGCGCTAGCTTTAACTAAAGTTCGAACTCCCTCAGAAATTGGCCTCATGCGAGGTTAACTGGTCATTTCGTTAATAATTATTTGGATTTTAAAAAATGTCTGGATTCTGGAAAGTAACCGATGACTGATCGTCATTTCCAATACTTGAGGTGACCATCGGGACACTATACTATCGAACGGGATAAATATTTGTTTGAAGCAATTGTTTAAACATCTCACTGTTTTTGTACCTCAGAAAATGTATAGGATTCAAATAACCATATACCAACAATACAATGTTCAGTAAACAAAGTTTGCTCTTTTGGTTGAGGATCGATTTTTTTAAACATTATTAGGTTGTCCCATGAAAAATTGAACCACATATTTTTTCATATAGATTAATTGAGCAACCAATAGCTGGATATTCTATATGCTTTCATTTGATATTAATTCAATTAAAATGAAAATTGCAATTATACCTAGATGTTTGCATTGATTATTGAAGAATAGTGAGGAAATTGCAATTTTAAAAGACTATTGTTAACATTTTGAATCATTAATCGAATTTTTGAAACTATAACATTAAAACATTTTCCGTTTTGAAAAACCTTGCATATGAGTTCACTGAATTGATCAATCTTTTCATTTATGATATCATTTAACTGTACGTTTGTATATTCCTATGCAACCTACGACTATGAAGTTGTTCTGTACACCAAAACAGCTGGAGATCTTAGAGGCTGTTATGAGAATTAGTAAAAATCCATTTTTGGTTGATAGGGAATAAAGAAAACATACAAAAACTAACGATTAAAGTAATGCCAATAAAATATTATATTATTTTGTAATATATATTCGTGGTTTGTTTGGTAGAAGTCATACATTTGATAATATCATTTCTTCATTTAGGGTATGAACTTACATTATGTCTTTATTAACTTAAACTGACCGGCACTTCAAAAATGGTTACTCATGCATGTTTTAAATTTTAGCATTGGCTTACCAAACTGCTTTTCGTGTCATCCTTAATCAACATCTGTTTAGACCTCCACTTTCTACTTCTGACTGGATTCGGCTTATGAGGGCCCTCATGGGGTTTTTGATTATGTGATTACTTGGCCGTTTTTTTAATGATTATTTGATTATTAAGCCAAATATTTCATGATTATTTGATTACCTAGGACTGTATTTTTAGTTTATGATTATTTGATTACTAAAGATAAGCAAATATTTAATGATTATGTGATTATATTGGCAAAAAAATGGTGATTATGTGATTACTAGGACCCCCCATGAGGGGCCTCGCTTATAGAGTTTAAAATGTACACACTCTACAGCTAAGGAAATCTAACATGTTTTTAAGACATTAGTGCTGACTCATTTCTGTTTTAAGTTACCAAACTGAGCTTTGTCTGATCAAATATCCGACTATAAGCGTTCCTGGTAACGCGTCAAAGGAAGCACAGTTATATTATTCAATACCAAATAAATCTATATATAGTTAAGTTTGTTTGATCGTTGCACTCGCACAATTTAATTCCTGTGCAAGGTCGCTGTGTGGTCCAAGCAAATAGAACTGAGGAAGTGTAGCGATTCAATTTTAATTATAAAATGCAGAGACGTATGCAATATAGTGCAAAGGTCTTGTGGGAACATAACATTCGAACTTAACAAAATGTTTATGTTATTGAACACACGAAAGTTCGAATGAAGGTCGTACTCCTCAAGGTTCACACTATAAGAAACTCAGACACATTCAATTGAATATGTTTTTGTTGATTCACAATTGAAGTAAAATTACATAATCTTAGGCAAAATTTCTTTTTAAAATATCAAATCTTATATGTAAACAAGTTTAACAAAAACTATATAACATTTAATGGATTTCTTCTCAGTTAAATAGAGAGTTAATTTATTTTAAAGAATAGGTTATAAAAATTGTATATTAAGATGTCGGGACATGTGCCAATGTAATTGTCAAATTTATTATCAAGTAAAATTAAATGAATGTAAACTGAACAAAAGATAGTTTTTATGTTACATTTTATTTGAGAAAATGCATAGACTATAAATTGAAAATTATGATTTATGTCAAAATATATTCTCAAGGACGTACGTATAACTAATATACGTCCTTTATGTTTTATAGAAAAGTTTTGCAGTATCCTACTTCATAATGATTTTTTCATTTCTATTTTGAAGAGTTCATCATTACCTAGGCTCTCAGCTTAGACCTGTGCAATTTATCAATTTTTGGAAATGTTTTAATCACGTTATCTTAGCAACGCTAAATCTGTATCCTGGTATCGTTTCCCTAAAAGTATTAGTTTTATCAAATTAAATTTTGACTTGTATATTTTTTATCCTGATAGATTAAGCTGGTTCAAGCATGTTGGTCATGTAATCCTCGGTGCACAAAGATACACACCATAAGTTGTAAGTTTGGACAATCAGGTGCAGGATATACATGTATATACGCTTTAGGACAAATCGGCAAACATCGGGCGAATCCGGTACTCCTTTCCAAGATGGGGGAAGACAAGGAATCGTTCGTTTTTGCGACCAGTGGTGTTTGGGTTTTTACTGATATGTTAACATATTTGTATATATTATATATCATATAATGGAATTCATAAATATCTACTTTAAACTGGAAGGTGTGCAAACTTATTAATTCTTAAATATCAGCTTTGCTTTTTGTAACATGGTAGTTGGGTTTCTAGTTGGTCAGTTTAAGTAGTTTATGTATCACTTCACTTGACAAGTTGAGATATTTTTTTTTCTTGCAGAACTGAACTCAAAGTTATTATAAACAATCTATTCCAATCTATTAAACCATATTACATCAACAATCCTAACTTAAAAAATAAGGTTAAAACGTGTTACGAAATCATAGAGTAATGTTTGATCATGTTTTTGTATGTTAAATGTCAGGTGTCCCCATCAATGGCGCTTAATTTGAATAATAAATAATCTTTATTCTTAAACATTCGTTAATATTCATACATGAAGTACCGTTTTAACAACAGTTTCTCAATCTTGACGCACCTCGAACAAAGCAGATAAGCTAGCTAACTACAATACCAAGTTTCATCGATATCGCTATAAAGAAAACTATTCATACTATTTGGAAATAATTTATAACTATATGTAGATAATAGTTTGGTAAACCTATAGAATTTACACGCTCAGTGACATAACTTTAATGTTGATATATTTATTTGGTATATTTGTTTAAATACCTTTTTGTAAAGTGCGACAACAAAAGCTTTTATTGCAAATCGACGTTAGGGCGTTATTATCTTCACCTCAATAATAGTTTAAATATTTCATTTAAAAATAATTTGACAAAATTCGTTTTTTTAAGATAAATCTTTAATATGAAATTAAGTGAAATGACATCTTGATAATAATGAATGACGAGTGTTACTATGGATAACTTGTTTGGTTCTCAATAACGTTCCCTGTTAAATAAATGAGAAATTTGGAGTTGGTAAAGAGACGAACCACCCACCTCCATCTATTAAGCTTGAGACGTATTAAAGGACCAAGTTTATGAATACAGTAGCCCAATTGTACATGCTGGCTGTTATTATACCTGAAGTTTAAGGATAGATTTGTATGGCTCGTGTAAAACCTGGATAACCCATTTGGTGCATTTTACTTTTAATCATACTTTGACCGAAAGTCATATTAAAGGACCAAGTTTATGTATAAAGTAGCCCAGTTCTGCATGCTGGCTGTTATTACATGACTGAGTTTAAATATAGCTTTGTTCGTGTAAATCTGGATAACCCTTTTGGTGCATTTTTATTTAAATCATACTTTGGCCAAAAGACGGTACATTTGACAGATATTTGTATTTCCAATACAAAATCTAAACATGTATCCAAAATTACAATTTTTGTGTTTGTTTGGCTTAAAAGAAACAAATTCAGTTGAATATATAGATATGTAAGTAGTATGTTAAGCATTATGTTTTGAAAGTGATATATTATACTGATCAATAAAGTAGGATCAAAAGTAAACCTTTTTACAAACAAATTCACCTGACCAAACAAAGACTTAGGAATGTATGTATCTTCAGATTTACAATTCACCAGAATATATATATATATATATATATTTCTGAAGCTACCTTCCTGGCTTTAAAATGATTATTAATAAAATCAATTACAGCCAATTGCATTGAGTGTATAGGCAAAGGTAATATCTTTGGTTAGCTTGCTTGCTAGCTGAACAGTGAAGTCATTATTAGGTCAGGTTATAATTAATTATCCACCTTTAAATTAAGAGTAACCTAGTCCAACAGATAACCAAACTATCTGTCTGTTGGACTAGGCTACTTATAAAGGAGAGTAGTTTACATGACCTAATAATGACCTTTGTCTACACACTCAATGATATTGGCTTTACCCATGTCGTCCCGCAAAGCTAATCAATATGGACATATGTTTCGACTGAGCTCTTTTAGCTTCATATTCAATGTGAATGTTCTATTCTTTTTAACCGTAGTGATTTGCTCGATATCATTTCCCCGATAGAGAATTCCTACTAACAAAGAAACTATTGAACCAAGAGTTCCAAATGATAATATTCAGTCATACCTTCAAAATTCAAAAGTTTTACGGATGCCATCACAAGATGGTTGATCACGACGGAAAATATGTCCCCTATTACATGTACCACTAAAATGTTCAAATTGTGGTTGCCACAATCATGTTCTGTTTTCCACGAATGAGATTTTTCATCGATTAATTGTACCACGAGCAACATGACGTGTACTAATAATGAAGCAAGATTTTCTTACCTGCTGTAGGAATTGAAATCACCCCAATTTTTATTTTGATTCGTAAGGCTCAGTCTTGTTTTGTTTTGGGGCCTTGTTTGTTTTTACGCCTTGTTTGTTTTTACGTCGTTTTATGTATTTTGCCATGTCATTGTCACATGACTTTCGATTTATGAGTTTTGAATTCCCCTATGATGTCTTCCGCCTCTTTATTCGTGTTAAAACAGATATTTGTCCATTTGCCTTTTAAAAAACCATATTAAAATATAACCAATCATTCCAGGGGCGGATCAAGCCATTTTTAAAGGGGGGTCCCAACCTAGGACAAAAAAAGGGGGGGGGGTCCAACTAAATGTCCAAAATAAAAGGGAGATGCCAACACCCGACCCTCCCCCTTTCTTGATCTACCACTGCATCAAACGAAAAGTTTAACACTTTTATTTAACGTTATTTCGTACATTCCCTTTCACATCAGCCAGTATATGTAAATAAAATGTGCAATAAAACTTTTTGATTATATATATTTCCCTTTTATCAATATACATACACTCGGTGTATATTCGATCTATCATTAGACTTATCCGTTTTGCATATCACTGATAGAAATATCAATAGCAAACTTATTTCAAAAGATTGTATTGTAAATGAAACGGAAAATTTGACTTTAGAAATCAAATAAATATCAACATTTACCTATAATTAACATCTTATACTAAACGAAATCAAATAAAGCTGCGTGTTAGAAAGGAAGTTCTTTGTGTGTCTGCTTAATACTCTATTCAGTCACATGAAAAGCAACTGTTTGTTCAGCAAAGAGCGTAAGCGTGACTCGGAAATATATAATCCGTATACAAGTTATAAGGCGGGTTAAGAAAATCAATTAAAACGTTTCTCATTCAATAAAAAAGTAGAAACATAGGACATTAGATTGGGACATCAACATTTATTTTATTAAGATAACCTCGATCCAATTCAGATCCATGTCAAATGCACACACAAAAACACACACAAACAAAAACGTCAAAGTGTTTTGATATGTTAGTGTTTGCAAATCAATTTTTTCACAGCATTTTAGTTTTTATGCTGTTTATTTGAACCATTCTGTCTATGGAGACTAAATAATATAACATCTATTTTTCGATTGGTTAACCAATTTTCAGTCATATTGAATTGGCACAAAAAAATGTTTTTTCGTGTTTTCACGACAAAAGTTGAATGTTGTCAAAAAACTTTTACATTAGACTAGTCAAGTAGTTTATTTTACAAGCGACCAATTTCCTGTATTGACAGTACCAATATAACAAATCAAGTGGGTAAACACTTTTGCGAACACTTTGTTTAAAAAACTTCTCAAAGTTGATCCATTTAAAAAGAAAATGAGATATGGTATGGTTGTCAATGCGACAACTTCTAGTACCAACAAATCTTAGAGATCAATGTACAAGGCGGAAAGCAACTTTAGGCAATACAACCTTCAACAATGAGCAAAACGCATACGGTTAATTCAGCTCAAAGAAGTGTACTGCGAAATTATGCTAAAACAATAAATGAAAACAAATATGGCAGACATTAACCAACGACAACCACTGAATTATATATGGTTACAGACCTGGGATTGGCAGTTAAACATTCTGGGAGCTTGAAAAACTCTTCCCTGCTGTACACTGGCTTTACCAATTCTAGCACGATATATTTCACCAGATATCTGCATAGAAATAGTGTTTATTTTGAAAATATTTTCGTAAAATAAATCAGAGAATATATGAAATAAAACACTGATATTTGATTTAATTCTACATTAAACTCAATCTGGGAAACTTGTGTTAAAACTTCATGCTTCATAAAGTTGATAAATTGAAACTAGTTTAAATATTACAGCTTAAAGTGCGTGAAATTAACTTATATTTTTGTTGTTGAAAAGGTCAATTTAATACTACTGTGAATGTTATGAAAATTGGTTACTCGGTTTGGTGAAAGTTTTGGTATATTGATGCTCTGTGAATATTAACAGAAGCATGTCCGTTTTTTAAGTACTTCTGAATAGAAGGCATCTACGTATCCACGTGTGCCTGATTTTACCATAATTATCTTTTCTATATAAAAAAACGTAATTGAAAAAGGGACCATAATACAAGAGGTCAATTTACATGTGTTCTTATGATTATTCTTATGATAATGCATGCAAGTAGGACACATTTTAAAGATTTAGAATACCTATTTTAAATAGCATCCCGTGAATAAACTTTCATTCACAATAATGTCCTTCATAGTATATATACCGTATAAATGTAGTTACACTTCTATTAAACATTTATATCGAGTCTTTTTGACTACAAGAAAAGAATACATTTGAAGGGGGAGGGGGGAGAGAGAAGATTGGAAAACGTTTAACATTTGGTGCCTCAAAATTCCAATTAGCAATCCGAACGGAATGACGCTAGTGCTGCTGAACTCAGTGGACAACAGACAAAGTCAAATGGTATTAAATTGCACCAATAAAGCCCGGCTTTCATTGACCTCGTTCTTAATTGATGCTTCTCAAAATAATAAGCTATTATTTTTCTAGTATATGTTGTTAAATTGGTAACAGTGAGTATTTACTTTCTAAATTGCTACGTCCGGTAAATTAAATTGCATCGAACTACCGTGAAATGAGGACAACTTTCTACATTGTTCAAAGGATACATAATGATTGTATACATTGTCATTTTGATTAATTTCCGATGATCGAATAACGTTCAACCCACCCAGTAAACGAAATACTAAAAGTAAAAAGAACTTATAGATATAGGGCTACCTTATTAACGAATGACATATACTGGCGCGATAATTACTTTTCCCATAAATGGCATGCCGTATAAAAACGAAGAATTGATTTAAAGATAAAACATAGGTTATTCAAAATTATTTTAATGATCTTTCAGTTTGTTATCTTTTTATCTTTGGAAAATGATTTGTGTTTAAAATTCAATATGTTTGTACCTATGAAGGCCGTCTATTTGATCTATATGTCTTTGATAGACACTGTAAGTAGGGGGAATTGAGTGTTAAGTAACACCGTGTATTGAGTAATGCATAGAAACCATCCAGAAGTTCATGGATGAAATAAAACCAACGTATTCATCACCATCGAATCTTCGTTTCTCGACAATTACTAGGTTCTACATATTGCAATGCACGTAAAATCACAATTTCAGTACATGCATATGTTCTGGAATTTAACTTTTAATTTAGACCTCATTTCATGACATGAAACCGATTCATAATTGATTTTAAAACAAGAAGCTATTCGAATGTGAACTTTAAACTTAAAAAAATGTTTTTCGAAATCTATTATTATCTACATGAAACATCGAAAATATACATGTTTACCGCAGAATAGAAGTATTAAAGTACAGACTGACGAACAGACGGACGAACGAACGGACGGACGAACGCTCAGACCAGAAAACATAATGCCCATAAATGTGGCATATAAAACGTTTGCTCTCCAGGCTTTCCCAATGAGCATCGGTATTTTCAATTTGATCGATTAAATATTCTTATAATGTGGCTTAATTTGATTCTTAATTGCTTGATATCAATTTCCGTTATTGGTGCAATCGTATAAGTTGGTATAAAATACTAACCACTTTACGTAAGTATGTTTCCAGATAACATTACTAACTTACTAATATTTATTAGTGAACACTCAACTAGCACCCGTTTCCTTTTGAACTTGAATTGCCATGATCAGTATTTCAAAAACTTTCATGCAAATACTTTTGAATTCAAACCTCTTAATTTAAGTGCCCCTTTTTGTCTTTAGAAAAGTTACGTAACATGCTTTGGTAAATTCCAGGTCTACTTTTTTTCTGTCTTGATTTTTGGATTGACGGCTACTTAACATTCGCGTATCTTACATAACATGAAATATCTCTTTAGATATGCAGGCATTCTATTGACTATTCCATTTATCATGTCATGTTTCATATATAGTATCAATTGAAAACGAATTAATGGTGAATTTTATGCAAATGACTGTAATAAAGTTTCAATTAAAAGTTATCAGTTATTGAAAAAAATGTCTTCCTAATAATCATTGACATTCCTGCAGACGACAAGACCGGAAGCAGAAGTCGTAATGCTTTGATGAAACATTTGATGGTTTTCAAAAATGTGCTAATAAATACTGTTTTCTTCTCACATAGTACATATCTAATAAAAAATGTCATTTGTAACAGTTTTCTTACTTGGTGCAGGAACATATATACTATTCCCAGCTTGGTGTGATTTTACAGCTCACCGATGTTGCAGTCCCTGTACTTTGAAAACATTATATCTCATAATTGATATCTAAAAGAGACGAGTCATTGACATTTTTTATGCATACAGCACTTTTTTCGATTTACTTAATATTTGAAAAATCTGCCCATGTAAAGAATCTTCATGCATGATTGCAACTGTAGCCATGCCAACCATACAGCTCCCTCATGACTGAGTCCAGAATAGGAGGACCGAATATTTTGATTAAGTAACATGTCTCTACACAGGGTTCCAGTTGAAGATTTTGACTTATCGGATGCGATGTTTCAAGTTGGATTTCTTATACTAATTTTGTTGGTGCTCCCTCCTTCTCTTCTTCACTTTTGCAAAAAATGTCTACTCCTTCTTGGTCGTAATGATAAATGATGACTTCAAAATCAAGTAGTAAAAAGGATGAAACGACAGTAGTTTCAAACATTCCTTTGGTAAATACAGTTCGGCCGATTGACCTCAAACATAGCAAACCTTATGAAACGTATGTTTGTAGAAGTTATTAGCTCAAAATCAGACATGTTTGTATGGACAAAAAAGTGAACATCTTAAGATGTCTGAATAGGTCAGAAAAGATATTACAGTCAATGTTCGGTCAGGAAGGAAAGAATAAAAATGACACTTCTGTGTGAAACATCTTTTTCAAAACTAGTTCCAAGCAGACGTGAAACATGAAATAGAACTTCCTTCTCACAAAATATATACAAAGGCAACAGTTTAGTTTTTCTTACTCTATATCGCATTTCTTTCTATTTCAAAGATGAAATCCTCCATACAAGTGTTTGATGTTGGGTTTATAGTTTGTATTTTTATTTATTTTAACACGTGTTAAGTACCTTGAAATGAAATATGTAAACTTGAATATTTATTTATAGGCTTTATAAATTCAATTAAATGCAAGTACCCTCGTATATATTCGTATTTTATTCTTTTAAGGTTGTACTAAGTTTAGATTTATGTCAGATCTACAAAGCCTACAAAGACCTTTTCAATATCACATAAAAGATAAAGATCTTTGCTTGACAGTAAAATTTGTTAGTATATATAGAGTATGAACTCTTTAAGTATCGTTCTTTTGGTTATTAAGCAATTATATGTAGTTGTTGTTTGGTCTAGTAGGAAGTTAATATTGAATTTTTATCGGACTTTGGGAAAATTAATTTGAAGAATGAATTAGATGGTAATTAACATGTAGAAAACAACAATATCAATAATGGTAAAAAAAGGGGGGTGTAAGAAATATATAGAGGGCACAGAAGAAAGAAAATAGAAGTAAGGGCACATATTTCCAGACCAAAAAGCCGTAATAAGTTCTCCAAACAAACCCTCAAGTGTTGCCAGGTGCTCAGGAAGGGTCATTATATCAACTCTCCACATCCGACATATGTCGTATGGTCCAGTGGTCAATGCAGGAAATTAGTCAAAATGTGTAAGGGTTAAAACTTATAAAAGAACATAAGTGACCCATAAGTGTCTGGAATCAACTGTGTACTCATTTGATAGCGACTGCTTTCTTGTGATGCCGACCGTATACACATGTGTTTTGGAGTGACGAAGTTGGTTTAGGCTGAAAATAGCTCTGATTGACCAATTAAACTAACCGTAATTTTTTTCCTTCAAGAAAGCTTCTGTAATAGAAACAAGAGAAACGAAACAGATGTGATCCGCGGTCGGCACATTGTAGTAAATCATGGTAGAATAGAAAATATCACTTATTGGAAATAAAAACATGTCACATTTTAATGGTTACAGTTTGGAGACAAAATAATTAAGGTTGTGCGGAAACTATAATCATAGATTTTATTCCTGGTTGTCAAAGACGAGTCAATATCAATTTGATATCTGTATAATCTTATAACATGCATAAATAAATTGCATATATTCGATAAGATTTTTATAAAGGTACATTATTCATTATGTCATATAACATTTAACGTTTCTTTGAAAAATGAAATAAATAGCAAGATCTTGTCATTAAGTTAATTTTCTTGCAATTGATGATATACAGTATAATCATAGCAAAGGTTTTCTGGGCACATTTATAACCCTACTACTGTTGATTCCACAACCCTGGTCTCTTCAGGTAGGTAAAACGCATAGTTTGGTATCCTAGCCAGACGATTTTTAACTTCATATTTGTTGATTTAAGTTTTATCTACTGTTTACAGAACAAAGATATCTTATATTAATATTTGACAATAAGAACCCCTTTAAAAAGGTCTTACTGAAGCGACAACGTTGTATACCTATTGGATAGAGTAATTTTATACACTACATTAAATTTGATCAAACTTAATGATCTTAGATGAAGCTGGAATGGTTTAAAATTCTGTATATAGTGGATTACTCGAACTGTGTTAGCACGGATATTTAAGAAAGATTAAAGGTGGATTGAAACATTATCCGAGAGGAACATATATAGTATAAAGGATCTAAATAAACTGGTTGCTCAGATTTTTTAACAATGTTGGAAAGGTATTTGTAGATTTGTAGTATGATAATGATTAGCTTAGAACTCCGTTAGCTTGCTAAACATGGGTTATATTTCAACCAAAATCTCACAGAATCCCTACCATCGGCTATAGATGGAGATAGGGATAATTGTGATCAGTATTCATCATTGTTTCGTAGGATGAAGCATCATCTGTAAATGTGTAAATGTTTTCATTTTTTCCAAATATTCTTGCAGCCTCAATGTCTTTTGTTATGATTTCTTTATTGCCCTTTCACAATAGTCTGAACAAAATGGTAAATATAGATTATTTAATAGATTATTTAATATCAACGTTTGAAGTTATATAAAGGATTTGAAACAAATTAAAGGTGCGCAATTGGAATCCCATGTATATTGACTTCTTTATAACTTTGTGCTGTTGTTGTGCAACATAAGAACTCACAAAGAATGTAAATAGAATATCAAAAGCAACACAGCTATTCAGATTGTTTCTTCTTTTTTGCAGCATGAGTCAGTCTGAAGTATTTCGACCAACAAATGGTGCACTGATAGCAAATCCTGGACCTGTACATGAAGGTTATATGAGTCCAATGGATGCCTTTAGAAAACAAAGACCATCAACACAGTCCGGATCACGATTTGGGGCACTTAGCCAAAATTCATTTTTCACACGACACAATCCACATCCAGGAAGAGTGAGGCATATAAAAGGTAACATTTTAAACGTCTTTTATTATATTTAACATTGTCATAAAGGTGCAAGGTTTGGCTAGCCACAAAACCAGTTTCAACCCACATTTTTTCTTAAAAAATAAAATTTCCTGTACCAATTCAGGAAAATGGTTGTTGTTACCTGTTGTTGTTTACCTTTGAACTGCGGTATACTACTGTTGCCTTTATTGGGTCTCAAAAAATAGAGAAAGTTTTGTGTTTATATCTTACAAAAGCAGACACCTTTTTTAAAACTTAGCTGAATGTTTTACCTGCTTATACCAGTCACAACATTTCAAGAAAGTTAGATACAAATAATTGAAATGATATAAAACAACACGCACATCAGAAACTGAACTGCCAACAAGCGCAAACAAGAAACATCTTTAATTACTGTTTGCAAATATATATGGAAACACAGATGTTAGTTTGTAACCGAAGTCAGACATTGTTAGTCTGTAACCAAAGTCAGACATTGCATGTTAGTCAGACTTGCATGCATTGTTAAATCAATTCAAAAGCGAAAGTGATCCGTAACCCATTAAACAGATATATATCAGATTTCACGAAGTGTTGTATATGTCCTTACTTATCTCCATAGTTTGACTGACTTTGAATAAAGATTGACAGAAAATGCTAAACGTACATTTGTAAACAAGAAACAATTTAGCACGTCGTTATGTGTAGTGTTTCTATAGAGAACGTATAATATTTCAAGTATAACATAATGAAAAAGCAAATCATGCGTTATATATATTTATAAGAACATTTATGGTTTAAATGGTTTAATCTGTCATTCAAATGCAACTTAATTGAAGTAATTTAAACTTGTGATAACAAACCATACGAGTTTTTAAACTTCTTAAAGTTGATATGGATAAATGGGCATAGGTATGAGAAGACATTAAACTATTCCAACAACCCAACCGATAAATAATGATAACCGATATTTGAAACCCAAAATTGTTAAAGAAGACTACACATAAAATTAAACATATAAATCAGAACTACTATAGTCGTACATCAAAGCACAGTGGCATTATTGCTGTTCTTCGTGTTGGTAGTTCAAGATCATAACGAATAACATATCAGTTCAATTCAAATTTAATTAATTCAATGTTATTGCTTTTGAACACTATAAAAATGTTTGTGACATACAATCAAATAAATTAACACTAAAATGTATACAACTATACTGAGTAAACAAAGTTAAGCAACACATATTTATAGTTTTATATTTTCAAAACAAAAAATAATTACATACACGTTACAAAGAAAATAAACGACGAGGTGTTATTTTTACTGAAATAGAATCAAAGTTAACAAATTATTTTCGCAACTTTTGACATTTATAATTTAAAGTTCTTCCAACTTAAATAAATGCTGCTAAACACAGAGATGAAGATATAAAGTGTACAGATGATTATAAAACTTATTATATATGATAGACACGCGAAAGATTTGGTATGAGTGCCAACGAGACAACTCTCCACTTTCGAACAACGGTATACTACTGTTGCCTTTATTTATTCAGGACAGGTGCACACAAATACAGCCAGTTTAAACATATGGTTGTTCTGTTAAGTTATATTGCTCATACATTTGCATGCATATGACCTCCAGCATATCTGATGGGGATTATTTCTGAGAGAGAAAAACCAACCACGAAGTGAGCAATACTATTGATATCATAACCATGTAGATCCCAGATCTTCGTGCGTTTGGTTTACAAATAATGTCAGCTTCTTCAAATCGACTCATTCTTATTGGATAGTAATTTCGATTAAGTGGGAAATAAAATAAGTTTTGTGTTATGCAGGTTGTGCTTGGTTTCAGTCTGATAAGTTAAGCCATTTCCAACTGAATTTTACAGTTTGTTCTTATGTTGTGCTGTTACAACACTGCCGCAGGTTTACAGAGGGTTGATTACTAAAAACTTGTTTAACCTCGCAAAATTCTACATAAGTTGTGTAACTTATTAGTTGTCGTTTGTTTATGTCTGTCATATTGGTTTTACGTTTATCCCAAATTCATGTATTTGGTTTTCTTGTTATATTTGTTATTCTCGTGGTGTTTTGTCTGATGCTTGGTCCGTTTCTGTGTGTGTTACGTTTCGGTGTTATGTCGTTGTTCTCCTCTTATATTTAATGCGTTTCCCTCGGTTTTAGTTTGTTACCCCGATTTTGTTTTTTGTCCCTGGATTTATGAGTTTTGAACAGCGGTATACTACTGTTGCCTTTATTTACGTTTATCATGCATTTGGGTTTTCGTCTAAGTCCGTACGCTAAACTTGAGTTGGATAAATCTCTCACTGGCAATTGTAGCTCATCCTCCTATTCTATATTAAGTAAAACATGTTATTATATGACATCTTTATTGTAAGAATTTATCTTTATCTTTTCAGGATTATTAGATGTTCCAATTTGTGCTGTGAACGATGATGGATATTTCGCCAACCCTAAATATTCTTTACAATTCCCTCCAAATAGTTTCAACAAAGACAAATTAGCCAATCAGAGAATACCAGTTAATGCAATTAATGTGAATTCACAACTACATCCAATCAACACAGTCACAGGATTACAGTATTTTACAGGACTAAATAGTTATCCATGGAGAGAAAAAGCAATTCCAAAAGTTGGTCTTGGTACGTTGTTTTCTTTATTGCTTTTTCTTTTTAAAATACACATTGTTGCAACACGCATCAACATAAACCATAAAGCATACAACATCTCTGTAGCAGGTTCATTGGAATGGTTTCTTTTTCATTTCATATGGAAGGCCATGCTTAAATTTGGCATCCTATTTTGCCCTTTCTGTTGAAACAAAACAATCCTCATATGCATGGCTTAAAATAGTGACGTTTATCGAATGATGTGTATAACAAAACGCTTTTGAACATCGACGTACAAAATATACATCATACATTTTACCGCCTAATCAGTTTGGTAAGAATATTTTCATTCTTATTTTAGTCCCCGTTGGTTTCGGGTGAAAACAACTGCACCATGTTTAAATGCAAATAAAAATACTTTATACATAATTGTTAAATAAGAGAAAGATAGGTGACTTATCTTAAATGTTGAAATATGTTTGTATTTATTCGTACAGAGCCTCCTCGACTTCCCGCTATTCGGGGTGGCTACAGGCCGACTACGTCCATGAAAATTCCTTATTTTCGATAAGTACTGGCGGAAGGTCGGTCACGAGTGGCTTGCAGTTTTTTTGCCATTTAAACATTTTGCAACTTTCAATTTATATGTGATCTTTCTTGGTTTGAAAAACCCAACTGTTACAGTCTAGTTTGTAGATATCAATTGAATATTAAAAAAAGTCTTATAAATAAAATAAATGTCACGGTATTTTTTGTCATAATTTCATTGCTACGGAATTTGTTTTTATTTCATATTTTCATTGTAGATAAAAAGTAATGCTTTTGGCTTAATTTGTTTTAACAATTTAGAGCTTTGTGGTTTGATGTGAATATTTTCCACCTTTTACTATGTCACTTAGAATGTTCAAATTCACATTTTACACGTCTTAATCTTGATTGTTGTTGTCACAAAGTAAAATCTCTTGTGAACAAGATGGAAAAAGCTTAAATCGCTTATTCTTTGTCTAAGTGGTTTCAGACTTTCATGTTTTGATAGAAATATTAAGATTTGTAATATCGATATCCTAAAATTCCACTACAGTGTGTCTTATAAGTGATCAAAAGGAGTTAGATTTTTTTGTATTTTGATAATTTGTGTTTAGATATAGAGACAATCGTTTTCAAATTTACTTCTGGTAAATAAACAAAACTAAAGTGCTTGTTGCAAGTATACTATGTTCGTACCTATTCTCCCCGTTTGTGGTATCATCAAATGAACCTAACATGGAATTTATATTTACCATGAGCAACACGACGGGTGTCAGGATATGAGCAGGATATGCTTACCGTTTAAGAGCACTTGTATCGACCACGGTTCTGATGCTGATGGCAGATCATAGATAATTCAATTATTTACAACTTTTATCCGACTTTGGGCGCTTTAGACCAATTCTATTCTATCTTTCAATTGTTGAAGATTGTATGTTGAACTCCAGGTGACTTTTTTGGGGTATTTGTGCTTTATGTTGCTATCTAATTGACGTATATCCCACATCTTCTTTTAATCTAATCTATTACAATTTAAACCTACAATACATACACCGTACTAATGTCTACCGTTATGTGAGTACTATGTGATAAACTAATGACACAAAACAAGTAAACATGCCATGTTTTTGATATCAAGTAGTTATAATCAATTATATTAATGGTGTCTCTCCAAAATGAATTGATTAGGAAAGCCGTAACTAACCATTACATTTTTGTTAAGCAAATAATGGGCGAAATAAACATTTAAAATCCATCTGTCTGTCAATAGTGTAAGTTTCAATAACTGAAATCGACATGTTAGTGCTTTTTAAAAGGACAGTAACCGGAATATGTAGTATGTTTTTGATAGCTATTGAATTTCTTGTTTTAATTCAGGGTATTATATGACGAATTACATCAATAGCAAATCTATTGAAATTGTTCCATGAGACAGTTCAATACCTGAAATTGCTTTATTGAATGTGTTCCATATGGTAATTAAAAATTCAGATTTAAATTACCTCTTTGAAAAAATGTCATTAATTTTTAAATCGATTTTAGATGTATATTTTATTAAATATTAAACAATCGGGATACTCGAGTTTCAATAGATCTCAACCAATGTAACGTTTTATATCTGAATGAAAGTTTAGAGGCAGGTGAATGTGTTCATATAACTCAGTGAATTATATATGATATAACTGATAGAACTTGAATATAAAGGTTAAAACTTTAGAAAATTTGTTGAATTGGTTACATATATTCTGAAGGACAAATTGGAGCTGATATAATACATGTTTGTTTTCTTCCAATCTTTTACTGTTGATGAAATATAATCAAAAAAGATATGTGTGGTACGGTAGACCTCTATAATAGAGAAAAACTGAATAGAAATTATAAATCAGGTCGTTGGTTTTCTTGTCTGAATTGTTTCACATCACATTGTCAGGTCCTTTTAGTTTTGAATCTTTGGGTTTTGCTTATTCAGGTTGAAGGCTGCTCAGTTCCCTACAGTTTTTAACATCCATGCCCTGTGTTCTCTTATTGAATCTTGTTTCGTTGCTGCTATACCGCATCTCCTTTATTTCATGTTAACTAATATCAAAGTCTAATAAGAGGCCACTATACGACCTTCAACAATAAAAAGCACCCATACATTAAACAAACACTATAATTAGTCCAAAACAGTGATATGAGTAATGACTATACTCATCATAAACTAGATTGATCCTTTCACATCTTCTCTTTTATATATATTCAACATAGACGAGCAGATTATAGTTTGTGGCAATCATATCACATCATCTGTTTCGTATATATATTCAACATAGACGATTGTCAAAAATATCATCTGAACGTTAGATACATACAATATTGTAAATATTACTGATGATAATATGAAATATAAAGGTATAAGGACTTAAAAAAACACCATCACCAACAATTGACGAGATTCGTTGCAGACATTCAAACATGTTGTGAGATTAAACTAGTATTGTGATATGTAACCATTCTTTTATTCGGTCGGTGGAAGAACAAATATAATCATCACATTTGCACATTGTACCATCAATTGATACAATGAAACAAACAGAAGAACTAGAACAGTGGCAAAATAAACTCAGACTTTAACCAAACAAACTAAAACAAATCTGTTTTACAAACAATAGTAAAGTTATATTAAAGTCATTATCCTTGTAGAGTCTATATATTTACACACAGAAAAAACAGTTAAGGCGAAGTGTCAATTTTGCACTAAGCGGAAGATTTTGCAAAAATATCAAATGTCATTTTAGACACAATTAATTGCGCACACTTATTCTTATATAAGCGTTTGAAACAGTTTACATGTTGAAACGTTCACTTATTGGGGTTGTGTTACCCGCCTACCCCATTTAGTCCGGATTATATGCTAAACTTTTTCTTGTGATTACGTATTGGTATTCCATTACATTACTCACGGTCAGGTTTCCCAATTTTCACTAAAAAATTCTTCGATATCATATTATTATGTATATTATTTGAAAAGATCAAATTTTCTTTAAATGGGCTATTCATAATTTTTTTACCGTAAAATACATCAATTTAATGTCTTTTTAATCAAATGGATTTACTTTCAAAAGATATTATTGTATATATAATTATAAATATTTACATACTGGTTCCGTTAAGTGCTTCGAACCAGTCATCTTTCAATATATATTTAAACTCTCTAGTGATTGCATATAATTACGGTAACATGGACTGTCATTTTGAATTTTTAAAATGCACTTCGTTCCTTTTGAAAGCACGGTTTCAAAAGCAGATAATAGTTTGTAATTGCTGTTTGAAATGTTTATTAAATTTGATAATAATAATTCAGTTAAAATAAATGTTTAAAAGTATTTTTTAACACATATTTGTATATATTTATAACAGGACTTGATTATAAGTTATGAATTTATTATTAAAGACTTAGAAGCTACATAAACGCAAACATACATAATTCATAAAAATCTACAGGAGTCTTTTGAAATAAGTAAACTTATGTGGTGGGATGTGGATTACATCCACCTTAGATTGTTCGAAAAGTTAACTTATAATCGTCCGCGACCGACTGTTCAAATAGCTCTTATAAAGGGTGAAACAGTTGAAAAGTCAACCAACAGATCAAGGATTTTTCTATTATGAAATAAACGCATACCAAAAAGGTCGTCATTATACATTAACATCAACAAATTAACTTGGTACTACCTACATTGTGTTGAACAGATATACAGTTACTGCAAGCTTCATTTTGAAATTCCAAGATCAGTTATTACCTACTATAATTATCAAAAAGTAAAAGTACAGTAAATAGCATTGTCTCATGGATATTATGTTCTATGGATTTCATTTGCATAAAATTAGTTGCCTCGATTTATTCTTACAATAATTTATTAGATCATGTATATCTCCATGAGGGTAAAGTCATCAAATTATGAGATTTCTCAAATTGGAAAATTCTGACATTCAGGGATGGATTTTTCGCATTGGCACTTGTACCTCATCTTCTTATATCTTTAAAGTTAATGACCCGGGGATCACAGTATGGCGTTCAAAATTATACAATAGACATTCATGTGTTTGATTCTCACCTTATAGTGCTGCAGATCGCCATAGCCTAAATACTTTGTGAATAGTTCATACTTAAAAAAAGACACATATCGTATGTTTATTTTCTTAATTCATTTTACAGTTCCTGTAACAGAAAGATGGAGGGACGAATTAAAATCTCTTACCGAGGGTCTTACTTTGCCAGAACAACAACAACAACCACAGCAACCGAGAGAACTAGAAAGACCAAGGACACAGTATTCCGAAAAGACTGGTAGGATTATACCTCCACCATCAAGAGCTATGTCACGTGGACAGTCTCGAGGACAGTCACGAGGAGGGAGACCAATGCCCAATTTACAACACATATCAGCCGAACCAGATTCAGAAGCAATGGTGTGTTTTAGAACATTAAATTTAAAACAAAATATGTTTGAAATGTTTATTTTAACTTTTTCAGCAGAGATTTTTGTTTTAAATTTTTGTACATTAGGCTAAATCAAAGCTTCCAGAAATAATTTATTGTTGTACTTTTAAAAATATTATTAACTTTTGAAATATGTTTTATATTTTCAGGTATTGTCTATGTTATGTCAGATATTACAAACAGAAGATATTAACGCTGTACAAGCATGGCTGTGTTCTGCTGGCGAAAGAGGTAAGACAGATGGATAATCACTATGACAGTTTCTTTTTAAAGAGTCGAAAACAGATAATATAGCTGTAACAACAACAAAATTGTTGGTGTCTTTTATAAAGAACTTCAGAAAGGTATCATAAATGCATTTGCACAGACACATTTTCTCCTTAGGCTTACAACATAAGTAGGAATTAAAAAAGGAAATCCTTTTTAAATATGCAAAGAGAACAGATTCATGTTCTCGACTTCCACTGTGAAGTAATATATATTTTTGTACGTTCAGTTTACTGAAAATGTCTCTTAAGTTTAATATTAATTTATTCATTTTGCAGAAAAAGCCTTAGTACAAGATTTTATCAAAGCCGCTGTATCAAGCAAAGATGATTACTACAAAAGAGACGTTCCGGTAGAATATATGGAAGGGGATAGTAAAACAAAACTTCCACCTATTAGTGAAAATAGTCAGCTTATACAACAACAACAACAAGCCGCTGGTGATGTAGATAGGTAAGTTACTCACTGTAACGGTAATAATACATAAGTTCTTTAAAGTCTTGTACAACAACGACAACAAAGTGTTAATTTTGTTAAAATGTAAGGTACACGCTTCCAATGCCATACAAAGCACCGATGATTATGTTAAACACGTGTTGGTGTTGTTAATCTATAAATTACATAATATAACTCAAAACAAGGTCCAGTCGTGATACAGATGTGTATGCTTTCTACAATTTGTTTATTTTCCTCGTTGGTCCTACAGTCGGCATTGCACACAGCTATATAGAGCAGGATACTCGGAAATATTAGGTATCATCTTAACATAACAATGCAGCAACGTCACGTTTTACATGTCCATTTGAATCAATTTATCAATAAAAATACTATTGAAGAATACAATCAAACAAATATCAAATAATTTTATTTGTGTAAAAAGTGGGATTTTGTCTGATGCTTGGTCCGTTTCTGTGTGTGTTACATTTTAGTGTTGTGTCGTTGTTCTCCTTTTATATTTAATGCGTTTCCCTCGGTTTTAGTTTGTTACCCCGATTTTGTTTTTTGTCCATGTATTTATGAGTTTTGAACAGCGGTGTACTACTGTTGCCTTTATTTAGCTAATGAGAACTCGCATAGCAGGTGATGCAAGTATTTTAGGAAACATCCATCTGTGGTTCATGTTATTCACTCAGTTTTTGCTTGTAACTTTAGTTTGTCTCTTCTTAATTTTAATCGGTTAACGAGTTTAAAAAATCGGTGAACTACTTTTGCCTCAATTAATGAACTTCTTTACGTAGTTTTTTTATTCTACCAACACAACATATTGTTTAGAAAAATTGTCCATACAAAAATTCTGCTTAGACTGCCCTAGCAGGTCCGATTGATATTCTTCATAATATAAACAGTATAAAAAAGTAGTATTTTAAAAGTCTTGGAAACACTCTTCTTTAGGCTTTCTGATAATTAAAAGTTTAAACCACTGACTAAATATACATCAATGTAAAAGTAAAAACCAGATCATTTTAAAAAATAAATTCAATTTAAAGACCGATACTAGAAGCACATTAAAACAAAATGCAATTTAATAGTGCTACTACTTACAATTTTAGAAACAGTTCAAAGTGTTACCTTCATAATGGGCACTGTGGATTGAACTTCCTTATTTGGTGAATTTTAAAGTTATGATAGTTGTACCATTTTGTTTGTTTCTTAAGTCACCGTATGTTCTTTTTGTGTCATGAATACTTATGATTTCTTGTTTTAGATTAATTGTTACAGAAAACAGACCACCTGTTATATCTGGAGGAATTGGAGATGGTAGGTTTCAACTTAGATATATTTTATATTGGCAGATGAATTTTCCGGAAATGATTATTTTTTTTGGGGAAATTATTTTATATGTATTTGGAACCAGTATAAGCTTTTCAAAAAAACTTGCCTGACCCTAGCAGTTTTGAGTCAACATCTTAAGAAATTTATAAAATCTATTTAACTCATATATAATTCGAAGTTTAATATATTATTACACAGCAGTTCAGTTTCCATTTTTGTATATTATGTGTATGTGTATTTGTCCGCATAAGATTATAATGTGTGTATTCTTTACAAGAAGATAAAAACACTAATGTGTGTATTCTTTACAAGAAGATAAAAACACAAAACAAAATTATGAACAAATAAAATTTCAGAAGATTTTGCTAAACAAACCTTAACGTCTTAATACGAATAAAACAAAGTATGTATGTCCATGCTCTATGTACGTTTGGTTTTGCTATTTCTTTGGTTTTGCTAAAAATTAAAGAATAGTCAAAATCACAAAGATGATACCATCATATCAAATGCAGGTTACCAAACTTTAAAAATGTACAGAACTCAAAATCAACATATTTTTTAAATAGCCGAAAACCAAATATGACAGTCAGCAATCAAAGACAAAAACATAATAACAGACTTATGACTTTAGACACCGTAAGTCCACCAGGCAGTTTGGTAAATAACTCGACAACAATGTAACCGGAATATAGAATCACCTGATCCATTATCCCAATTTTCCACTCCTTATTTCAGACTTTACTGTAGATCCTTTGGCCATGTTAGATGAGTTTTATCGTATGTATTGTATGAATTTTGTTTGATGCATTTATTATCGTTGGCTTGATTATACGATATACTCACTAGTATTTTCACAACTGATGATTTTCTTATGCATTTATGTTCATTACTAGATTAGTCATAGTTTAGAAGTAGCACAGTTTATTTTTTTCTTTTGATGATTTAAACATGTTAGCCATTTTAGAAATTTTAGACATTTCCCTTATAAAATGTATGACTACCTCTCTCTGTAGTAATAATAACAAAAATAGAGTTAAATTCGTTCATTTTGAACCCATTGAATCGTTATAATTTCAAATTATTAGTGCTCAAGTTTCAAAGACTCGGCTTATCGTTATTACATATCTACAAAAATGTATTCATCGTGTTTTTCTTTTGTTTCAATCAACATATTTCATAGTTTTATAGTTGCTGTTAAAACATAGAACATAACGAAAAGTTATTCATTGATAAGAGAACGTCAAAATTCACTGTGAACATTTGATACTAGTATTTGAAAAATGATTAAGACTTTAAAATCTCACAATATCACTGTTTTTTGCGTGAAATTTTGACAACACTGTCTCTCACGCCTGCATAGTTTAAAAACAAAACAATTGACTATTTATCCAAACAAAGGAATTTAAAAACATTCCAATCCAAACTGAAATCCTATCAGAAGTGGAGGTTTGATTTTTTTTTTTACAATTTTTTTTTTACAAATACAAATCAACACAACCTGGTTCCGTATGTCATTTGGTTCAAAATATTACGAAGCATTAAAATAATAGCAAAATTTGAAATATTTCTTTATCAAAAACCGGGTAGACATTTATCCAATTTTTAAAACAATCTAACAAGCCTTTCTTTAGACTCTTTGGTATATTTATATTTCATTACTAGTATATCATATAATATTATATTATATCGTAGATATTCAAAACGTTCTGCACATTCACATTTTTCGTATGTCTATATGTATATGTTATATAGATTATAATTCTGTTTCAGAGGTCATTTTATAACTTTTATCTGTGATTTGTAAGATAATCTTACTAGAATCTTATCTTTATCTTACTTTCGAATGTTGTTACCATTTAGCAAATTTGACTATAAAATGATGTGTAAAAAAAAGCAGTCTTTTTGAAAAACTGTACCGTACGTTTAAAAACAATCAGAATATATATCGTAATGTCAGACTAGCTGTTAATATTACAAATTTCATTGTAGTTTTAAATCATTTTAAACTGATTTAGAAGTCGAATCAATCATCGTTTTGCTTTTACTAAAAATTGCTTGTGGTGAATGCTAGCGAAACAGTGGGAAAAGGATTTTTGTACTTCGCTCGGGCACTTTAACATCCTTGGCAAATCCCATCCATTTATGGTAATCATGAACTGAGACAAAGTATAGTTATAATATTCTGAATCATGCATAAGAAGCGAATGCGTTTTGTTGTTAAGTACAGCTCTTTATAAGAACCAGGCAGAGTGCCATATACATGTGATACAAGGGGGGTTCCAGATTTTATCTATAATTGACCTAGTAGAAGCAATAAATGAAAACTGCTCAAAAAATAATTTTGAGTGGGAAAATATGAGTGGTTGCCATGGTAACGGACACACTATTTTTTGGTGAATTAGCGTGGTAAAATCTTTCAAAAATCAGCTAAATCACCGCAATTCAGAGCCTGATTATGAATAGAATCATTCATTTTTCATTAATGTTCATATGTAACATTGATACAACTTGGTTTAAGCTTCATTTTAGTGAAGATTGCATGTCAACCAAATTTGTAAATTTTTTGAAAAATTTTGCCAAAAAATATATATTTTCAACTTTTCTGAAATTGGGATTTTTGCGAAATTATCAAATTTTCTCTGGTGTTTTTCAGAAAAGTGCAAATGTGTACAGAATAGTTAGCACTGTAGTTATGAAGTTTGATTACTTCTCTACCAAATTAAATAAAAAAATGCGTGGGATTTTTTTTAGTTTTATCACCATAGCAACCAATTTTTTCCTTGGAAACGGAGTTTTTATTTGCAGAATATTGCAGTTTAAGAGCTCAAATGTCCTAAATTGTTTTATAATCGATAAGAAAATACATAAAAGCTTACGAAAACTTTAAATTACTATCGTCAAGTGTTTGGACTTCAATTGTTACCACGGAATCACATAATATCCATAGCAACATCCCCTCAAAAAACTGCATAAATAGAAATTTATGTAAAAAAACATAAATAGAGGGTGTTTATTTTCAAATTGGAATATGATTTCATTCTTTGCTTCACTCTCAGTCTTGTCTGGGTTTTTTTCTTCAGATTGTTCAATAAATATAATATATAATGTAACATTTGGGTTGGGGATGGGGGGGTGGCGTGGAAAAAGGGGGAGGGAGGTATGTTGATTTTTTAAATGTTGCATACAAGTAGATACCTGTAAAGATAATTGCGTTTAGTCGGACTTTGTTTCGAGAACTGTTTATCATCTTGTAATCAAATTTTTGAAAGTTAACAGATGATGAACCTCATGGGATTGCAATAGCCGGGCCAACCTGGCTTATGACAAGGCAAGGTAGATATGGCCCAAATAATTGTAAGAACATTCTTAATTTCTTATGGCACACACCCGTCTGAGATGTTATTCCACCAGCAAAAATCACAAAATTGACCTGTAACATAATATTAAGCTGTACAAACCAATAATAGAATCATTTGGTCGAAGCATTTCTAAACTGAAACTGAAGTGTGATGGACAGACGGATAGACGGACAAGCAAATTGAACACATTTTAAGCTGGTGGTGACTTAAAAATAATATTAGTCAATTTGTGATCACTAATATCAAAAGTCCAGTATAATGGAATCCTCTTAATATCTACATGTAGCTATTAACATTTCATTTATTATTCCTTTGTTGTACTACTATCCCGCAATTGGAATTCAGTATCTCCGAGATAGACAAATAGAATACATCTGCTAAGTTGGAATTGTGCTAATCCCGGTAAAATAATTATGCTATTACTGGCAAAATTATCAAATCAATCAAGCAAAGTTATGAAGCAAAATAATTGAATCAATATATCTCATAAGTTCAAGCTCTATCTCAATTACAATGCCTAGGCAAACATGAATACAAACCAAGCAAACAAGTCTTAAGTTTGTGCTGTATATTTAGACCGAAATCGTAAACTGCTTTTCCGGTAGCAATCATTTTATATTTTTTTAGAGGGGGGGGGGGGGGTAAGTTAGTTGAAATGGAGCATTAGTTTACAATCTCCGGCGCAGAGATCACGTATCCGTACCGTTCAATACAACGGATTTCATTTTGGAAAAATAACTATATTAATGTGTACTTGAAGAAAATGAGTATAGTATAATTTTGAAAATTTTCCTAGGGGCGGGAGGGAGGACCCAAACCCTCCTAGCAGGTTCGGATCACTACGTGAAAAAAAATTGTTTTTGATTGGCCCTGGTAAAAAATACAAGTTACTTTGCCTGGAAAAAAATTACAGGTTATTTACATGGAAAAACATTACCAGTTACTTTGGGTCAATGTAAAAAAAGAAAATCAAAGACTTCTACCCCCCCCCCCCCCCCCCAATCAGAAAATCTCATGGTTGCTACTTTAGCTGTCAAAGACTCCAAGATATATGTATAATATGATGGCGTGTAATAGGAAAGGATATATTTAATCTTACATATAGATCTGGTTCTGTTCAAATTATCAGAGAATATAGAATTGACAATAATATAAAAAAGAAGATGTGGTATGATTGCAAATAAGGCAACTCTTCACAAGAGACCAAAATGACACAGACATTAACAACTATAGGTAACCGTACGGTCTTCAACAATGAGCAATAATTGCTATTTTTACAGCATTTATAAATATAATACCTCACAAAGTATGCATATATAATCAATCCTTCTGACTTCATAAATTATGTTAGAGAGTCGGCTAAATTAAAATCCTTCTGTGAAAATGCATCGCATATACAACAGTAATGAATCGCTCTACAGTGAAAATGAAATGTTGATATCAATATTCAACAGAAAACATGAATCGCATCCCAAAAACAACAAAGTGGAATTTGATTCAATATAAAAAAGCTAAACAACCAACACTGTTTTAAGTTATTCTACATTAATAATCATGTTAAAAGGGACATTTTTCTACAAATGAAACTTGACTGCTACTTTTAAAACCCTTGTACGCTCTGCTCGTTAACTTTTCTTAATATTTATCTATCTGTGTATGAATTTTAGATGGCTGTAGGGTCCGCATCAATACATTTATCATGAATGTATAAAAACAGTACATATTGTATATTATTTCTTTTATTCAAAAATCGTTAATTTGTCATCTGTTTATTTATCCTTCTACTTAAGAAATTCATCACGGATACAGTGAAAATAGTATTTCAGGATTCGCACATTACATACACTGATTACAAAGATTTTTGTCGAGCCTTCGACTTTAGTTGAAAAAGCGAGACTAAGCGATCCTACTTTCCGTCGTCTGTGTAGTCGTCGTCGGTGGCGGCGTCAACAAATATTCACTCTGTGGTTAAAGTTTTTGAAATTTTAATAACTTTCTTAAACTATACTGGATTTCTACCAAACTTGGACAGAAGCTTGTTTATGATCATAAGATAGTATCCAGTAGCAAATTTTGTAAAAATAAAATTCCATTTTTTCCGTATTTTACTTTTAAATGGACTTAGTTTTTTTCTGTGGGGAAACATAACATTCACTCTGTGGTTAAAGTTTTTAAAATTTGAATTACTTCCTTAAACTATCCTGGGGTTGTACCAAACTTGGACAGAAGCGTATTTATGACCATAAGATATGATCCAGGAGTAAATGTTTTAAAAAGATAAATCTATTTTTTACGTATTTTACTTTTAAATGGACTTAGATTTTCTTCTCGTTAACATTACATACAGTCTGCAGTTAAAGTTTTTAAAACATTTATTAGATTCATGAACTATCCTGGATTTTTGCCAAACTTGAACAGAAGTTTCTTACAATCAAAAGATAGTATCAAGAGGAATATCTTTATTGATTTTTTTCCTCATTTTTGTTGAGCCTGCGATATACAGCAAAAGTAGGCGAGACATTGGGTTCTGCGGAACCCTTACAAATTTTTATTGATTCTTAATAATAATTCATAAACTTGAACGTTATGTCGGCTTAAATCCAAATCGAAATTGTGATCTTTCATATTTTAAATTCGAACTTTGAAAGTGTTTTTTATTGTAATTTCGCATATAGTTTTAAAACCAAAGTTTTAAAACTGTTGTTCAAGTCACGCGTAACGATTCAGTTTCATAAATGGTTGAAGACTTATGGTTTCCTCTAAATATATTTTGGTTAGTTTTGTAGCTGGGTTACTGTATCATGGACCTATAACCCCACATCTCCTTTTATTTATCATAAACTGGTTCAAATTTTAAAATAAAGAAAAACAAACAAATATATAGTTTTCTAGGAAAAAATGTATAAACAAGAATTACTTTTTGACTAGCTGCCACTTTTTTGCAACTTTTAAATAGAAGTCTTTAGCTATTTGACTAGTGATGCCGCTCACGATATCCTTGGCAGAGTCAAGCATGGACATAAGGAGAATAGAGTCTATGAAACAGAAGCAACGCTTTGTATTGATTTGTATATAATTATATCGAAAGCTAGTTTAAAAAAGCAGTGCCTTTTAAAATTATATTGCAGAAAACCTACGAAAAGTAACATGACATGTTTAATCTGCGCTTCGACAATTACACCCACTAAATTTGGTTAAACAGGCTTTTTTTCTTCTTAGGCAGTAAATATATAGTGTAACTTCGTTCAATAACAGGTGCTATCAAACACATTTTCAGTATTAAGGTGAAACACATATATATTTATTTTGATCTAAAACATAACAAACTTGTCCAAAACCATGACGAATTTCTAGACTCTTAACCGAACCATGTCAATCGCTTAACCAAACCATGTCAATCGCTTAACCAAACCATAGCAGTTCCAATATATTTCTTATTCTGCACTAATTTCGTAAAAGAATAATTCCAATGTAGATCGTTTGACCTCCAATTAGATTCAAACATCTTATTTGCTTTTCATCTGCTCGTGTGAATAGAACTGAGGCAATAGTTTAGGAAAGTAACATAAATTAACCTTGTCAAACTTATCCAAACTATGACAAAATCACTGTACTATACGCTCCTCGATATGACGACCTTTAATACTACCCGTGATGCTTAAACCAAATGTTTCTATTATCTGCTTGTAAGCTTATATTTATAAGTGAAACTATATGTTTGAAATTTGTGAGAGTTATTGCGCTAGGAAAATTAGAATTTTGCCAATTTTTAAATTTTTTTTCCCATTTGTAAAGGACATTATATTGTCGGAGCAATACTTTCAAATTTTATACGGGGACCTTAACAAAAGTAAGAATGTGCTATTGCAATCCCCATGAAGTCGATCATCTGTTAGTAACATTTCATGAATAATCATAGATTGCCAGATTGAAACCAAATGTTGTAGGAATAAGTAATATAACAAATATACGGAACACTGAGGATAATTCTAAACAGAAAGTCTCTAAGCAAATGACAAAATCAAAAGCTCAAACACATCAAACGAATGGATAAAAACTGTCATATATTACTGACTTGGTACAGGCATTTTCTTATGTAGAAAATGGTATATCAAACCTGGTTTTATAGCTAAACCTCTCAATTTTCCTTATAAGGATATATGAAATGTTCAAACAAAAACTACCCAACCTCCACTCCTTCCCCACAGTGTTTATATTCAAATTTGTTGAGTCTGCTCAATGAGCAAAGACAGGACTGAGAGTTAAACAGATTAAAGCATGCAGTTATATTCCCATTAGAAAATTGAAAATTATTAGCTTAAGTATAATTATTTTTTTAACACAAAATCATATTATATATCTTATGATTGGATGTTGTTACGGGCGATATTTGTTACCATGACAACTGTTGTAATAATACTTAACCGTTATAGTTTAGATTAAGAGTATATATAAGTTTCTATGTGTTTTTATAAAGGTTTGGAAAAAATTGGGAACATTGAATTCCCTATACTGCAGAATTCATCAAATAATAACTCTGTTTCCCAGGGGAAAATACGTTAATATGGTAATAAAATTCAAGAGAACCTCACACAATACTCTATTTATTTTGGTCAAGTAGTATTCAAACTTTGTTACTACTATGCTTTTCAATAAAATAAAAAAAACCACATGAGAAAATTTAATAATTTCACAAAACTCCATGATTCAGAAAAAATGAAAATATGTGTTTTTTTGTATATTTTAATAACAAATCTAAAAGTCGGGTTGAACTGCAATCTGAAGCAAGTAGGCTTCTCAGTTTCAAATTAATTAACTAGTTAATATCGATAGGGGATTAATAAAGGAATCAAAAGAGTAAAATAAAATATACAGGTCAATGTGCTTGTTTTCGAGATATTAGCCATTGAAATTTTGACAGGAAAATATTCTCTCTTGACTTTTCATAGCTTTATCATTGACAAGTTAACATTCTCAAAAACTATCAAAGAATAATTGAAATTTTATACGACTTTTACAGATGGCTTATCATTATACATGTAAAAGATTTATAAAAAGATAAATGAGGGTCAATGCCAATTTTTTTTAAGGCGTTCAAATGAATAAAACCTGAGGTTTCCGAAAATCTGACAAAAAACCCAAAACATGACAAGCGAACTACAAAGTACCTTAACTAAGCTCTGAAGCTAAACTCAAGTTATATCGATGTAATATATGAAATTTCTGAGAGAAAAATAATGATTCTATTTTTAATCAGGCTCTCCGACCAAACGTTATCTTTTCAAGAATCTACATTTATGATATCTTTAAAAAATAAACCTACCCCCCTTTTTTTCTAAACCCCCGCCCCCTCCTCAACCCCAATATTACATTATATATTACATTTGTTGAACTGTATGAAAAGAACAGAAAACACTGTGAGTGAACCAAAGCATGCAGTCATATTCCAATTGGAAAATAAACATCCTCTATTTATGTATTTTTTACATAAATTTCTATTTATGCAGTTTTAGAGTGGATGTTGCTATGGATAATATGTGTTTCCGTAGTAACAATTGAAGTAAAAAACACTTGACGATAGTAATTTAAAGTTTGCGTTAGATTTTATGTATTTTCTTATCGGTTATAAAACAATTAAGGACATTTGAGCTCTTAAACTGCAATATTCTGCAAATAAAAACTCCGTTTCCAAGGAAAAAATTGGTTGCTATGGTGATAAAACTAAAAAAAATCCCACGCATTTTTTTATTTAATTTGGTAAAGAAGTATCCAAACTTCATAACTACAGTGCTAACTATTCTGTACACATTTGCACTTTTCTGAAAAACACCAGAGAAAATTTGATAATTTCGCAAAAATCCCAAATTCAGAAAAGTTGAAAATATACATTTTTTGGCAAAATTTTTCAAAAAATTTACAAATTTGGTTGACATGCAATCTTCACTAAAATGAAGCTCAAACCAAGTTGTATCAATGTTACATATGAACATTAATGAAAAATGAATGATTCTATTCATAATCAGGCTCTGAATTGTGGTGATTTAGCTGATTTTTGAAAGATTTTACCACGCTAATTCACCAAAAAATAGTGTGTCCGTTACCATGGCAACCACTAATATTTTCCGACCCAAATTTATTTTTGAGCAGTTTTCATGTATTGCTTCTACTAGGCCAATTATAGATAAAATCTGAAACCTTCATGTATCGCACTCTGCCTGGTTCTTACAAAGAGCTGTACTTAAATAATCGGATGGTAAGAAGATACCCTTTTGGGAACAATTTGGGTGTACGTAGAAAGCGAGTTATTTATTTCTGTTTTGATATTTTTTTATCTGCAAAACGTTTAAATAACAACTTTCTTCGGAGTTTTTTTGTGATTTTACTTTTTACACAATTTATTTCATTCAAAGTAACACGTTAGTATAATAGTATAAAGAAAAAAGGTTAATGTTTTTTTTCTTAATATTGCAGCCGCTGACCAGATGAAACCACCAGTATCAGAGCCTTTCAAGAAGCCTCCAACAAGAAGTGGATCGCGCATGCGTACTCCTTTGAAAACTACAGTACCTGCTACAAATGGTATTAATACTGACCAGGCCGTCACACTTAGATATACCAACTCTGCAAAAGGGAAAAGAGAAAGTGAAAATCAAACCCAGGAACCAATAGTCGAGCCAACATACCAAGTTACTAGTCCAAACACATTTTGAAAATCGAGAAGTTAAACTAAAATAACTTGAACCCAAAAGTCTTTGTGAACCTTACAGAACAAAAGGAAATTTCTGTTCGTTTCTTAAAGAATGGAGGAAATTATATAACAGACAATTATCATCAATTCAATTAACTGACAAAATATTATTTAGTTTTAATGATTCTTGGACAGAACGTACTTTTTTCTCTTTTCTTTGCTTTCATTTGTTAGTCATATAACTTCAAAACATTGTATAAATTAATCACTCAAGTGCTCCAATATCAGTATTATATACATGTGGTAGTATTGTTTATTTATGATAACGTCAGGGTTTCAAAAGTGAAGCGATAACTTGTTCACGTACGATAGTGAACGATTGCTATAGTTTTCATTCCGTCCATTTTAATATGTAGAAGTCATGTTCAAGTATTATTCTATCATTTGTTATTTTTTTCTGAAATCTGACGTCCTTGGAAATGTTTGATAACTGATACAACTAGTTACCATAGTGAAAGAATTTTCAAGGTCGTTATATCATGAATAATTTTACGTGTTCTGTTTTATGTATTACATTTTCTGTTATTGTTAAGTTGTTCAAAAGTTTATTTATGTATAAAATTTAGTTTAGTTGTATATAAGAGTGTCTATGAAGTCATAATGCTCATGTTGAATGAAGAACTGAACATGATTTTGCTCAAACATACATTGTATTTATTTCCTTCAATAAAATCTGCTGTGATATGAATTATTTGCCTATATTTTATTTTGATTATAGATAGAGAAAAAGTATCAATCCACTAATCAAGAAAAGTACAACTAAAACCAAACAATGCACCATACACTAAAAAATTGAGTGCTTAGATGTTGACATCACGAGATATCAATAATTCGTGCGATTATTTTTTACATTGGAATCTTTTGATCAGAAACTAAATATTCAAAAATTTAATTACTAGTAACTAATATACTATAACGTAAGCTTTATTTTTACAATCCTAACATCTTTAAAATGGAATTTAAAAAAGACATGACCACCAGAGGCTATTGCCGATGCTGACTAGAAATATTTTGACTATCATGTTATGTTGGCCGATAATTTGGTCATGTTGCTTGTGTCCATATCCAAATATGACAATATATTCTTAGTTTTCAATTACAACTTGCAGTTAACCAATTACACTTTGATCTTTAGGGTTAAGTTTGAGTCTTTTTAACCAACAGCTTCTGTATGAAAAGCGATTTCAAACAGTTTGATTAAAGTTTTTGATCTTTGTCACCATGTATTTTAGCAGAACACCTGAACCGACAAAATGCCTCAGGTACTAACTTAGTGATAGTGAGAGCGGGGTGTTTCCGAAACGGATTTTATTATGTCATTTCATTAAAATAATCAACTTTTACTATAAAATGTTCATAACGTTCACGACTTATTAGAAAGATATCTACAATACTCATCGCTACAAAAATGTATTGAATCATGTGCATGAAATCATTTGGTAGTCGATTTCTCATTTCCTGGACAATGTTTGTTCTGGCTGTAACACAAAAAAAAAATGCCAAAAAATTCAATAGACACTGCCAGCATGGGTAATTAAAGCCTTGCTTTAAAACATCATATTGTTTTACCTAATGTTACAGTGCGAATGAATTATTAACACCACAAACTTGTCTATATTGTCCAATGAATAGCACAACAGAGAAAAACTCATATTATGTGATACAGAAATATTGCCATCATTTATTTAATGTACAATTTGAATATTCACAAGCTTCTATTCATTTTGTATCGGGGAAGAACATCACTGTACCATATTACTCGAATCTTTGTGGATGATAATTTTTGCATCAGAAGTTGGAAAACTAATTTTTGGTGTTGAGTATAAACATTTTTCAATTGATTTAACAATCTTTGACACATGTTTGCGAAGTTCTTTAATTTACTTTCAGAAATACTGATTGGGTGCTCACATCTTATATTCCTAGTGAACCTTTTATACATCAAAACTATAAGGTTTGCCTCGTATATTTAGATTCTTTTGCATGACAAACGTGATTTCAATTGTCAACTTCCCATTTTTAGATAGTCACATTTGCCCTACTCCATCGTTTTGCGTTTACGCATCTCACTCGATATATTAAAAATACGCTTCCACATGTTTGCAATATATGAATTTCGTTAACGTGAGTGTGTTACTAACAAAACAGTGCTTAATTTAGAGTAAAAAGGAAGAACGGCTTTAATCGCCGGTAATCAACATAATATATCAGTCACCAACACTAATTGGTTGATCAATACAATGTGCTGGTTTTTCCACTCTCTAGCGACACGTGTTTTTCTTTAGATACCAGTATAGGCGTCTGATATTTTTTCTAGGGGATCTTTTGAATGGAGTTGCTCTCTCATCCAAGTTATATATAAGTTATATAAAGCATTTTAAAACGAGAAATCTACAAAATATCTTTTGAATATATTGGTTCTTTCCAATTTCCGTATATCGGCAAACATTCACACTCGATACCTTTCCAATAAACTACATGACCGAAATAAATAAATCTAATATGTTATTTTAAATCTTTCAAGTTTTAATTGGGAGTTTTATTCTTTGGTACGCTTCATCTAATCATAGAGAGAATCTATTTTTACAAATGAGGCCAAAATGTTGCAGTCGGCATGGCGGTTTTTGTTGTCCATTCTTATTTGCCAGCACAATGTTTTTATATGATGAACAACATTGAACCAGCATAACATGGAGAGTGCTGTAATTGTGTCTTCTAGTTGGAATGGATAAGCATCATTCTAAGTAAAATCGTTAATGGCTCTAAAGTCAAAACAAAATCTAGGAATCTTAAAATTATCTTTCGTGGTCCATATTACAAAAAGGGCTGACCATGAGCGAGTATATTGTTACATCATCAACATATCTTTTTTTTTAATATTTTTTTTTGATTTCTCATTAAAAAAAAGCAACAGTAGTATACCGCTGTTCGAAAGTTATAAATCGATTGAGAGAATACAAACCAAAACCGAGGGAAACACATCAACTTTAACAGGAAAACAACGAAACAACAGAAACACCAAAGTGCAACAAAGTGCTACAAAAAAACCAAACGACAATGTCACACACACAGAAACGAACTATAAAATAACAACTGCCATTTTCCTGACTTGGTACAGGACATTTTAAGAAAAAAATGGTGGGTTGAACCTGTATGGTATTGTGGTTAACCAAATCTCGCGCTTTTATGGCAGTGTAAAATATAACACTGAAAGGACAACATTACATGACATGACTACAGTACACGTAAATGCAAGAACAGAAAATACACAAATAAACAAAACAATAATACATTTCAACATGCTAATAGTTATCAAAGGTACGAGGCTTACAATTTTTATACGCCAGACACGCGTTTCATCTACATAAGCCAGCTTCACTAGCAAGGTTTCATATGTATGTAAACGTAAATATAATTTATCGCCTAGTTGATTTATACAATTTTTAGGCAGTCAATCTGCCTTATGCGAGCACCTTAGATTTGTGTTGTACCCAATAAATGCTGAAATATGTGCCATTGTTATTATCTATCTGGATATTATGTTATTTATAACTAATTGGACAGTTTTCTCATACTTTTAATTCTGGATTACAAAAAAAATGACCAGAAAAACCTTGAAAGATCGTCGAATCACCCAAAAGTTTTGAAGTTGCACATAGGAAGAAGAGCACATTGGGACTCCTTACGTAGTTTATTGTCCCCTGATCTTTTGGCTAAGCTGTCACAGAACAAATGTATGAAATATTTAATCGCCGAAAATGTATAAAGACAAGTAGTTTAGATTTCCCAAATGGCAAAATTCGTAGGAATATTGTTTGTCATCAATACGTAGTCAACTTCGTCAGTAGTCTATTAATTCATGCTGTTGGCGGCAATTTTAAATTACAGAAGACGAAATTTTCGTATCTTTTTAATTTAGATCTGAGTCCAGGGGTTCAAATTAGCGGTGGTCCGAGGTCCGCAACCTTCCCCTTTTGCAGTCGGACTTTCGACTTGGTTACTAGCTACGCCCGACATGCCCGATGGACCTTCCACTTAAAAGAAAATAAAAAAAAACAAACTTTGCAAACCTTTTTGCCAAAGTCTCCAAATAAACGATCTAAAACTCATTTTCAATATTATTATTCATGACAGCGATGTTCATTTTGTTCAACCGCTATCTTTTAATAGAAAATCGCCGACAAATAATGTGTAAATACGAGTAAAATCGATCTGATTGACAAAAACAACATTGAAAACAAAATGGATGCCGTAGACAATTATAATATCGGATCCGATACCAGAAGCGGATAAGAGTAATTCCGGGTTTTGACGATCAACTAATAAAAAATCAAGACAGGTGAAAACATACATCTATGCATGGTAAATAAATATAAAATCTAGAATTGAAAACCAAAAGATTTATGTAAAAGAAAGAAAAAGCAGAAACTATTTTGTACCGAAACTCAAACTTAAATTTTCTTTATCAGTGATAAATGTTGGTAATGCATATTAGATGCTTTTTAAGTGTAAACATATTACTGCAATTTCAATGGATATTATTTTCTCAATTTTGAGAGGTAAGTTAAAGTAGCTGGAAGTTTCTTATATAGGTGGAGTCCTTTGGGCCACTCTCCCCCCTCCTGTTTGATAACTTTGAAACGGATGAGATCCCAACCCCTCAACCATATACATTCATGTATGGGACTATATAACTAATCAAATGAAATATAGGGGAAGTCAATAGGGTCACTCCACCCCCTCCTGTTTTAGTACTTGGAAACAGTCGAGATCCCCACCCCTTAGCCATATTTATTCATGTATGGGACAATATAACTAATCAAATGAAATACAGGGGGAGTCTATGGGGTCACCCCGCCCCTCCTGCTTGGGAACTTTGAAACGGTCGAGATC
This sequence comes from Mytilus edulis, assembly GCA_019925275.1. NCBI lineage: Eukaryota > Metazoa > Mollusca > Bivalvia > Mytilida > Mytilidae > Mytilus > Mytilus edulis. Next base: position 45,681,809 of record CM034356.1, on the reverse strand, counting down.
CCCACCCCTAAACAATATATAGTTATGTATGGGACAATATAATAAATCAAATGAAATATAGGGTAGTCCCTGGGGGGTCACCCCACCCCTCCTGTTTGAGAACTTGGAAATGGTCGAGATCCCCACCCTTAAACCATATATATTCATGTATTGGCCAATAAAACAAATCAAATGAATTATAGGGCGGGGGAGGGGAGTCCCTAGGGTCACTGTAAATCCTGCTGTTTGAGATTTTGGAAACAGTCGAGATCCTCATGTCTGGGACTATATAAAAAATCAAATGAAATACAGCTGGAGTCCTTACGGTCACCCCCCTCCTTCTGTTTGAGAACTCGGAAACAGGTGAGATCCTCACCTCTAAATTAAATGAAATATAGGGGAAGTCCCTGCGGTCACCCCACCCCTTCTGTTTAAGAACGAGGAAACAGTCGAGATCCCCACCTTTAAATTAAACCATATATATTCATGTATGGGACAAAAGAACTAATTAAATGACATATAGGGAGAGTCCATAGGGTCACCCTACCCCCTCCTGTTTGATAACTTTGAAACAGATCAGATCCCCACCCCTCAACCATATATATTCATGTATTGGACAATATAACAAATCAAATGAAATATAGGGGAAGTCACTAGGATCACCCCACCCCCTCCTGTTTCAAACTTGATAAAGGTCGAAATCCCCACCCCTAAACCATATATATACATGTATGGGACAATATAAAAAATCAAATGAAATATAGGGGTAGTCCCTCGGGTCACCCAACCACCTCTTGTGTGTGTTTTGAGAAATTGTAAAAGATTGAGATAACAACTCCTAGAGTTGAATGACATACAAGGTCAATCTCATAGGAGTCACATATGCATATCACTTCGCTTGACCTAACCAATGTGTACTAGACTTTGCCCAATGTCAGGCGACCATGGGAATGACTAATTATAGTAGCTTTGCTTGGGAGACTTCGTAACAGCATTATGTTACAATTATTTCTTGTTTATAATGAAATTTTATTTATTGAAAAAAATGAGTAGGTTTAAAGGATTTACCTTGATTACCAAGTATATTTTGAATTATTTCTGGTCCTTTAAAAAATTTTCGTTTTAGTATGGCTCATTTTAAAGAAAACATATCTTTCAAGCCCAATAATGTTTGACCAACTGTTTGTTAATTACCTGTCATTTCATTCCAAACTTAGACATCATGGACTTGGGGTGAAGGTGGGGGGTCATTTACATTTACTATGGGCAGGTCAGTCAGACCTCACCTTTGATCGTTGTAGTAGTAAACATTTGTCTGATTTGTGTCTCATAACTTTTGTTCTGTAGAACACAAACTCAGTTTTCTTTCCAGGGAAGCAAGTCCATTCATACTTTTACAAGCTCGTACTAAAGTCAACTTGAACTACTAACAGTCAACTAATACCAACTAGAAAAACTGCAATCATTGCGAACTTGTACCACTGCTTTCGACATGTTCGAAAGCCTTGATAAAATATGAATTATTTGCCTTAATGATGAATTCATTAAATGGACATAAATGTACAATATATGAATTTTAATGTTTGCTCTATTAAATCTTAAAAAAAAAATTGAAGCAACATTGCCACAGTTTTCATGATTATGTTTGCCCTGGTTTTTAGTTAACAGTCTACAGCGCTTACAGTGCTTTGATTAGTTTAAAGCAACTTTATGCACATGATGTATTTGTTTGCACAGTTTTATTTAGAAAAATATAATGGTTTACTTTTATAAATTGTGACTTGGATGGAGAGTTGTCTCATTGGCAGTCATACCACATCTTCCTTTATCTAGTTCTAATATATGACATGCTTCTTTCGCTTTGTGAATAAACTCATGCTCTAAATTCAATAAAATTTGTTTGCACATGTGTATATTGACTACGTACTGCAAAATAATGAATTTTATCAAATTGGCATGCATTTAATATATTTCAATAACTTAAAACCCTTTCAAACTCTTAAATGATGAACATGTTGTTACTAATTCATTTATTATGACTATAATGTGTTGCAATTCGGAATTGACGTATTTCACCTAGAAAAAAGTAAAATCACAAAAATACTGAACCCAGAGGAAAATCCAATCGGAAAGCCCACAATCACACGGCAAAACCAAACAACAAAACTCATCAAAAACGGATTGACAAGAACTGTCATATTCTTGACTTGGTACAGGCATTTTCAAACGACAACCGTTCATGCTGGGTGTTAAAAATTCCTCCCTCTGAAAAATCAAATTGCCAGTCGTTTGTTTCTTAAAAACAGGCTCTTGCAGAAAAAGGAAAAGCGACACTGAAGGTAAAGAAGGAATAATTCTAGTAAACTAGTTTTTTTGTGAACAGAGTCTGAGTATTGCATATAACTTCATTAGAACAATCAAAAAACGATAAGTAGACTGACAAATAAAGTACTGGTCTTCGGAAGGGGCAGTCCTGTCTGTGTATTCATTTCTCCGTTTCACCAACTTTTGACAAATTAAGTACTGGGCATCGCAAGGGGGCAGTCGTGTCTGCGTATTCATTTCACGAACTTTAAACTTTCTCTTTACAGATAAATGAAATATAAATAATATTAAACATGAATGCACGGATTAGTTTTTATCTATGTTTCTTTACCTTAAAAATTGAAAGAATATCCCATATTCCAATTTGATATTATTGAGGAATGGTAGAACCTTTAACACAGGATTAATTTTGTCTTTACTTATTCGGGACTACGGAATTTCGTTTCTTTATATTCGGGGTTTCGGAATCGGACACTCCCCAACCCTAACCCCTAAATTTATAGATTCTGGAACTAAAATACCACCAACTATTTCCAAAAATAATTTGAAATTACGAAACTACATGTACAAACGTCAAAAACTCCATTCCAATTCCCCTGTACCCATATACTTACTCTATAGATAGAATCATATACATGTATCTTATCTCATTCTATCCCTAGTTTGTCTACTCTTTGTCAGCATAAAAGCGAGTTTAATATTTTGTAACTACGACTAAATGATGGTGCTTACAGGAAAGCTTAATTCCCTTTTGCAAACAAAACTGTTACTACCGATGCTGCTACCGAATTGCTGATGGAGAAGGAATTGGAAGAAGACATTGATCATTGTGTTGATGATGATGTGCTACCTTTAGAAACACAGACTGTCCTGACACAAACTAAAAACTTGGAAAAGAGCATGCATGAGTCAGTGGCGAGAGATTGTGCGGTCTTGTCATGCTCCATGTTCATCGCGATAAGCCATCAGCAGACCAAATTATGATTCTGAAACGATTTGACTGAACCGGCCATAGAAAAAAACTCTACTGAATCGATGTTTGTTCTATGTTCTGGCAGCAGACTCAAATCAGTGATATTTGGATGATTATCTTACATATAAATTTAAATAAAGTTGATAAAAATTTGGTGTTAGTAAAAGTCTTAAAATATGAAAAATTTATATAAAAAGTGTCCAAATTCAAAACATTATCAAACTCTAAAAATGCCTAGAATGCAGGATTTTGCACCATTCATTTCATACCCTCCAAAAAAAATTGCCTCGTTTCGCTCGGCTCAATTATTTTGCCTCACTAAGATAAGATGCCTATAGCTACGGCCTTGGTATTATATGTCTCTGGTATAACCGACTTTAAATAAATCTTTTGATGTGTTTTATGCTTATGCATGTAGGGTCATAAGTGAGTGAACGGTATACTGACTTGTATATGTTTTAATTTTGTCAACATATGGTTTTCATGTCAAATTAGAAATGCTTGAGTCTCAAAAGATTTTTTTAATGAGTATATAATTATTGGATATGTTTTCAGATTTCCGGGAAATTAGCAGAGCTGTCCGATTTTATCCGTGGTTTAATTACTTTGGGACTGGTACCCAACCATTAGATGACTTTCTTGTCTCTTCTATTCTTCCGTATTGTTGATACCAGATTGTTAAAAAAGGAAAAAAACCCAACAAAGTAGCAGAATGAAAAGGTAAATTTAAAAACTGCAATCTCATTAAAATCAGAAATATAACATAGATATTAAAATATATAATTAAGAAATAATTCATGGAAGCCATAGATTGTTGGAAATTTACACATGGCCTGGGCCGTGATATTCGAATTTTATCCTGAGCGTTCACTGTGCATTAATGGTAAATTTGTCTACTTCTGAGTACTATGCTTTCATAATTACAAGCACTTGTTTCTATCCATCAGGTTGGGAACAAACCCCCTGTATGGTGATTATACCTGTGTAGAAGGATAATCCTTCTTTAGAGGGATAAAATTATCTCTCTATAGAGGGTTATTTTTGTTTACACTGGATTTAAAGCAAATTAGGACAGAATGGCATTTTCTAGTTATATTGGCTATAATCTCTAGAATTATATGCATCAACATATGCACTTTACTAAAAATTGAAATGACCAGTTTTCTGCTAAAGTGACAAAACTTGCAATCTATTGTATACCTATCTGAACACATGATCAACAACAAAAGGAATAGTTGACCTGTAATTTTCAAGTTAAATAGATCTAACAATAGAAATTCTGTTCAGTGAGGCAAAACTGAGTAGAATTTACCTGATCATCACAGCTTTCAATCATGGTGAACAATAGATTGTATATTTAGTCAGATAAGCAGCAAACTGGGCATGTGCATAGTAAATTAAGTACATCAATTGGTGCATCAAATGTTGCAGGTTACTGCCATAATAAGTAGAAAATGCCATTCTGCCTTATTTTAATTTAAATCCAGTCTAAACAAAAATACCCCTCTATAGAGGGATATTTTTATCCCTCTAAAGAAGGATTTTCCCTCTATACAGGTATAATCACCATACAGGGGGGTTTGTTCCCAACCTGTCCATGGGAAGACTAGTCCGAGATAATACTCTGACGTCCAACGGCTGGTTTGCCAGTCAAGCTGGGGCAGTGGGACATCAGAGCTTGTCCCACATCAAAAAGTGGATATTTGCCCGTCCAAAATAGTTGCGCTGCTTCGTCGCTTCTGGTGCCAACTAACAGCCTTGGAATTATATAAATCGGGTATCAATTTGTTCATTTTTCATTTATCTCTGCATTTATGTATGATGACCACCTGTTACCTAATATGGCTCAGTAGGTTGCATTATTTCACTTCTAGCAGTCCATGGTTTATGACCCCCAATACACCTTATCACTATTTGTCCGCCATTTCTGGACATCACACAGGTTTCTGTAAAATTTTGACGTCATAATACAAAATATTTGACGCCTCAATGGAAAAGTTATTGTTGTATGACGTCAATAGTTCAAGCAGGACAAGTGGAAATCCAAACTGCAGGACCTTAGAATCTGACTCACTTGGACTTTTGACGTCATACAACATGAACAATCACTTTTCCATTGTGGTGCCACATATTTTCTATTACAGTACTACCTGTGACTTTATCTTACTAATGGTGGCCATAAAAAATATGTTCACCATGCTGGCCCTATATGTCCCTGTTGCTTTTTTAATACACAAGGTATTAATCAAAAACTAGTCAAGGATAAAGGGAAATCTTGAATGCATTGAAGTGTTAAAATTATATAACTTACAGGTCATGTGTCTCAGGTAAAATATACATGTATGTGTTTGTCAAATTTAATAACTGTGTTTATGACAAGAAGTTCAAAAATAAAATGAAATAATAAAACTAGGTGAACAAACAGCTCAAAAAAAATAATTGTCTCATGACTATAAGTTTTAATATTATACCTTTTAAATAATTTTTAATCAATTTTGAATTTAAGTTATTTTTTATATTAAGTATCATTTTCAAATATAATTGCACACATTTGCAATGCCTGCCTTTTCTAATGAAAAGGTGTTTCTCAAATTAATTTTCTTAAATCAAAATTGTTTATTATTGTAGATAGACTGATCTGCATTCAACATTGTTTAACATATATGTTTAAGATTGTCTTTAGGACTTACGCTAAATAAAATTTAGGCAGTTAAATTGTTTCTCAATTAAATAACATATAAATATTAGAAATATTCATTACAGCAAAATTTGATAATATTTTTATTGTCATATGATATTTTAAACATGATCCATGTTTTAGAGGTTAAGCATTTCTTTTACTTTTTGTTTTTGGGTAAGAGACATTATTATGAGAAGGTAAATAATTTTCATATAGATTATCTCAAAGTTGTTTTGTTAATTTTACAATCAAGGAATAGGTGTTTTCGTTGACCTACAAGAGACACTGTTTACATATTCTATTCTTTCTAGGTATTTTATATTGTCCATTATTTTCTATTTCTAAATTATGACCAAAAATTCTACCTATTGACACAATCAAGTTTACAGTTTTTATCATAAGTTTTTATTCTTAGATTTTTCTTTCAATTCATTTTTTATTAAAGACTTTAAAAGTCTTAATTCATTCAAGTCCCTGCAATTATTAACCTTATCTAAAAGGCCTATCTTTGCTCCTTTATTATCTAAAAGGCCTATCTTTGCTCCTTTATTATATAATTCACTACATTCCCCATTTCCATTCTCAATTTTAGGTTGAGTGAAATATTCTTTGCAAATGTATACCAAGAATATGTATCATGCCAGTCCAGCACTTTCAACAATATAATACACTGGGAAAAAAATATGATTTAATTAATAGACCATAAAAGTGTCACCATTTTTAGAAGTGCACATTATTTTTTCTGGAGACAAATTTTGAAAGAAATAAACCAAACTGAAAATAACATATTTTTAAAATTTCAATTTCTTAAAATAATTTCTTTTCATAAGATTCACTTTATTCAGAGATAAGAACATTTTTCATTATGATTAGCATTTTCAATGAGCATTTATCAAAATTTGATGATAACTAGGTGGGCATTTTGAAAATTAGTCTTTTCAGTGATTGTTTGTGCACATATATTACTCTTGTTTTGAGATTTGAAAAAAATTGAGATAAACAAAATTAGTTTTTTTCCTAAACCATATAATGAAACTTGTAGTTTTCCTGAATAATATTAGATGTTATCAAAATTTATTGTAAAAGGATTGATATTGATCATCTTATTTTGTTAAGAAACCGACTTGTTTAATACTTTTTTTTTTAAATATCATTTGCATGATTATTAGTTATTATTAATAGTAATAACTCATTTAATAATGCTAACAAACAATTGAATACAATGTACATCATGTACATTTATATAAACCTTTTACTTAAAAAAACAATTATTAAGTGTTTATTTCAAATGCTAGTGAATAACTTTATCTTTGACTTTTTGCCATTTCTACTCAAGATCCTTACCAAGAAGAAATTAAAAGAATAAGAAACAAAAAAGTAATGAAAAAAAGAAACCTGAGTTAGCATTGAATGTCAATTTCAAAAGAAACCTGAGTTACCTGTACAGGTAAATTTTAATGAAACATACCAGCTGAAAACTTCAACCCTGATTGATTTTAACAGGTAACATAATGAGATAAAAAATCTACCTATGTTTTATGACCCCCAATTGAAAAAAAAAGACCCAGACATAACAAAATTAAAACCAATGCTATCATGTATGGCTATAGAAGAAACCAACAGTTTGAACTTTTCAGGTTTGGACCTCTGCGGTCTTATACAGCTTTGCTTGGCAAAGCAATCGATTTTATCATGGATACTTGCATTTCCTAAAGCTTTTTTGTATGTCTCATTTTACATGTTTTATATACATGATATAGACAATGAATCACTCAGTACAAATTTTGTGTACATGTATATACTAGAAGGTGGTAATGAGGAATAAATGTATAAGATCTTGCCCAATGACATTAAATGTAAATTTTGGTACATGTGAAAAAATGTATACTTTCATTTAAGATTATAAAAAAATAGATAGATTTTGACAAATCACATAATTTTTGAGACCTCTAATGAATCACAATAAGTATATTTTGATGAATGACTGTAAAATTTTAGCTCACAGTAGGCTGAAATGACTATTTGATGCCTGACATTAAAGGGCATTTTTACCCTAATACGAAGAATAACTATTTAAATTGCCTTTACTTATTCTGAAAATTGCTACTACATCATGGTAACATCAATATCAATCTTGATTCAGAAACTTTGTCTTTTAATAATATCCATGTACATTGTAGTGCAGACAATGGGATTCACATTTACAGCACATCAGCATGATCAGTGGTACATGTATTTGATGATTCAATGTAAAACAGGTAATTAATTACAACGGTAGACAATTTACCATGGCCAGCATTTATTCATTCTGAAGGATCACCACCAATCCTTGTTTTTATGTGGATTCCCTAAGTAAATTTAAAAATAAGATGGGGATGATTGCCAATGAAAATTATCTTTACCAGAGAACAAATAACTTAGAATTAAGAAACTTTAAGTTGGTGTATGTACGACTGTCAACAAATAGAAAAACAACTGCCTTGCAATCTATAAACATGATAAAAGGCTATGGAATAGGAAATTGAAAGCAAATCTTATTAAAACTAATCATGCTAATGGCATGATTTAAATTCATGTACAAAAACAAAAAAAACAAATACATGTACATGTATATGTACAGCAACAAATGACAATGTGATAATATTGTGGGTCAAAGATGTACAATGGAACTTTAAACATTTTATATATTATTTTTCAGGTTACAAAGAAATACAACAGGCATGACAGGATAGCAAAATAATAAATTTTATAAAATGGCATCTGCAGTTGATCCATTGGACTTAGTGAATATAGAACGGAGGTTATTAACTTTGGAAGCAAATACTAACAAATTTAGTCTCAACAGAAGGGAGAATCTTAGAAGATTGCAGGAACAAAAAAATAACTGCTATACTGAAATCAAAGCTTTTAGAAAGGATCTCGATACGTTTTTGGATAAAATTGAACAGGCATTCCATCAAGAGCTTCGGTCATTAGAAGAAGAACAAAGGGATAATATTCTATCTGTTATTAATAAACTTGGGGAAGTTAATCAGGCTGTCATAACTTTAAAAGAAACACTGAGCTTGCTGAGAAAAGTTAAAAACAGTGCCACCAGTGCCTATGATAAAAGTCTCGAAAATTTAAAAATAGATCTCAGTGAGAATGAAAGCTTAGTTTATATTAACCTATGTCACAGTAGTGGTGGGAGGGATCTGGACCTTAATATTTCCTTAAATCCTGATTTAAAAACATTAACTAGTGATATTTCATCACTAGGTGATGTGTATATTGCACGTGGTCCAACAGGGATACAGTTTGATGAGCATGGTGCGAAGAAAAAAGTTATGGTTGATAAGGAAATGACAAAAGATGTTCAAAGTGAAAAAATTGAGAGAGAAAATGGAAACAAAGTTAAGGGAAGTAAAGGTAAGAGCTCACATTTTACACTTTTTGTGAAAAGATTCTGTGGGTTATTTTTCATTGTAACTACTGTATGTCAAACATTTTCTAACATGTTAGAAAGTTTGTTAACTGGCAATCTGAAAATAAATCTTGATTAAAGGTCTGTCAATTGCAATGATTCTTTTAATATAATTAATATAAAAAAGATGTGGTATGATTGTCAATGAGATAACTCTCCACAAGAAACCAAATGACACAGAAACTAACAACCATGTGACAACTATAGCTAGTTCACTGTCATGACTGTACAGCTTTCTACAATGAGCAAAGCTCATACTGTACAATTCATGCTGTATAGTACATGTACATAGAATCATTATGCACATGAAGCATGGTTTTTATTCCAATTTATCTGATTGATTTTGTCTAAAAGAAATAATGCTTTTGTATTTCAGACGTATCAATGTTTATAGTTCAATCACAAGAAAATTCAGAGCTGATATGTAAAGTCAAACAAGAACCAATTGAGGACTGTCCAAATACCACAGAACAAGAAGATTCAGAGCTGATATGTAAAGTCAAACAAGAACCAATTGAGGATTGTCCAATTACAACGGAACCTTTGCCTTCTATTATGTCAGTACCTCTATCTAATGTTAATCAGTCACAAGCTATTCCTGTTGCATGTACCACACCATATATTATAGGACCTTTGACGTCTGCCATTCATGCTCCTTTTGTTATGCCGGCAAAAGTGTCTTCAGCGCCTACAATGCAATTTCCTGTTCCCATTCAGTCTGCCAATAAAAGACCTAGAGCCCCAGCCCCAGCTAAGTCACCCATGGCAGGAACACAGCCGTATCTTATTAGATTCCTGCCAATGGATAAGAATTCAACAATAATTAGACGTTTTCCTTTGATATCAGTTATGCCAGGTTCAAAAAATGCACCTACCTGTACGACTACTGGTAATCAATTACCGGTAACTCAACTACAAATGGCGCTACAGGCAATCGATCAACCAAATCATTCAAATTTAACTCTGGTTAATGCGCAAGGAAACATTCAAAATACTGCTGCTTTACAGATAGATAGTGAATTAAAACAATGTGATCAGCAATCAGTTAAGTTAGAACCATTGAGTCCACAACCATGTAAGTCACCTGAGCGTGTACAACCACCTTCTATGGAGGAGCTACTTTCGGAGATAGAAAAGAATAATGAAGATGACCAACCACCAAAAAAAAAGCGTGGACGATTCCTAAGAATGACTGATGAAGACATGGAGGAGTTACAAGAAGCAAATTTTGAATCCAAATCTACGCAATCCAACACTAAATGGGGTGTAAAAATGTTTCAAGGTAATCTAAAAAAGCTTTTTACTTTTTTTAATGCTGAATACTATCCCAAGTAAGAATTTTCATGCCCCACCTACAATAGTAGAGGGGCTTTTTGTTTTCTGGTCTGTGGGTCTGTTTGTCTGTCTGTTTGTTGTTCTTTTGTTCATTTGTCCTTCTCTTGTTCTGTCCTGCTTCAGGTTAAATTTTTAGTCAAGGCAGTTTTTAATGAAGTTTAAATCCAATCAACTTGAAACTTAGTACACATGTTCCCTATGGGGTCCGCTCATCAGTCCAACAGTTATATAGTCGACAGTTCTATAGTCCGACGGTTTAACAGTCAGACAGTTCTATTGTCCGATGGACGGATAGTCCGACATATACAACCAGATATGATATAGACTAATCACAGGCACTAGACTTTCTAACTGGCTTTTGACCTAACTTTTTCAAAACTGAATCTCCTTTATTGTTTTTAACTTATTTCATAGATAATCTCCCCCACACCATTGTGTAGATAAATCAATTTAGATTAATGGCATAATAAGTTTAAGTTGGTTTGGCAACCGAGAAATCAAAATAAAACGGAATTTCGCGACCGGGTGACATTTTTCAAAAATTTATGTTAAGTACCGGTACCTTGTGTTATATTAAGGTATATATGAGACAAGTGCCTGTGCTTGGGTGGTCCCCTTCCAAAAACTATGTCTCTGAAAAGATGTCCGCCACAGCTGAACTTCGCTAAACATACTAGGATCCTATAATAAATTCTTTATTTAAAGAGGGTAAACTCAGTTAGTTACAATAAACTAATCTTCCCTGAGGCCCTCACATACAAATTACAATACAATCAAAACAGATATTTACACATAGTTAATTTACAGTCATGTAGTTCAATGTATTGTTATTAACATAAGATATAATGCTATTTAAGATGTATACATGTAGTCAAAAAATCAAATGAAAATAAAAAATATACAAATACATTGTAGAAAACATTTCTTATCAGGGTTGTGTTAGGTACTTCTTGATACTTTGCTTAAAAGTAAAAGTGTTTTGAGCTTTACGCATTGTGTGTGGTAGTCCATTCCATAATACTGATCCAGAATAAGCAAAGGATTTCTTAAATAGTTCAGCTTTTGGCTTAGGAACTATCAGATTACCTTGAGTGACACCTCTTAAGGAGTAAGGATTATTATCTGATTTTAGTTTAAACTTTTGAACTAGGTACATTGGTGCTTCCATACGCATACATTTATATAGAAGTAAATATTTGTGGTATTTTATTCTATTGTCAACTGTCATCCACCCAAGTTTTTTAAATAAGGGGGCTGAGGAGGATAAAGGATCTGCATCTAGAATTAATCTTGCTGCCCTTTTTTTGAAGTTTTAAAATTCTTGTTATCCCTTCTTTTTTACATTCACCCCAAATAATACAGCAGTAGTCAATTAAGGGAAGAATATACCCATTGTAACATGTTTTCCTTGCATTTATATCTAAAAATTTCTTTATTTTAGAAAGAAGGTATATTCTGGATGATATATTAGCACAAACTTGGTCAATTTGATTTTTCCAGTTAAGTGTGTTGTCAATTTTAACACCTAATAATTTTTCACATGAAGAATTTTGTAATACTTTTGAATTTATTATCAAGTTTGGTTGACAGGTCTGAATTTATAGTTTCTGTTTTGTTCCAGTAACCAAACATTTTGTTTTATTTGCATTAATGAACATGTTGTTCATTTTACACCACTCTTCAACCCTGTATAAATCTTCTTGAACCTCATCATGTATGTTTTCTATGTTTTTCCCAGATTTATGAAGAGTGGTGTCATCAGCATATAGGTCTGTTTCACAATTTTCAATGCATAAGGGAAGGTCATTTATAAATAGTACAAACAATAGGGGACCAAGTATAGAACCTTGGGGGACACCAAATTTTACATGTTGTTGTTCAGAATAAACATTACAAATGTTTACCTGCTGTTTTCTGTTATTGAGGTATGACTTGAAAAAACTAACAAGCCTCACTAAATCCATAAATTTTAAGCTTTAAACAAAGAATATCATGATCTACCAAATCAAAAGCTTTTTTAAAATCTAATAAAATTGCTAGATTTAAATTACCATCATTCATTTCTTGCAACCATTTGTCAATGATATTGATAAGTGCAGTTTGACAAGAATGTTGTGGCCTGAAACCAGATTGTGTAGGGTGTAAAAGTTTAAGTTTTGATAAATATTTGTACATTTTATTAGAAACATGTTTTTCTATTAATTTTGATAAAGTTGGAAGAACAGATATAGGTCTGTAATTTGTTGTTAGAAGCTTGTCACCATCCTTGAAAACTGGTGTTACCTTAGCATTCTTCAGTAATGAAGTATATATACCAGTATCTATCATTCTGTTAAATATATATGTGAGAGGTGATGCAATAAAAGGGGCACTTAATCTTAGGATTTTTGGTCCAATATTATCCATACCAGATTCTTTATATATATCAAGTTTTACTAATTCATTAAATAGCTCATTCATGTGCACTGGCATGACTGGTGGTATAGAAAATTTTTCATGTTTATGTAATTTATTTTTAACAAATTTACTAAGGTTACTAAAATCTGCTTTGTTAACAGGTGTATAATTTCCTTGTTCTCTTAGTTTTTCAGCACAGGAAGTGAAAAAGTTATTAAAAGTATCAGCTATACATTTTTTACTTTTAGTTGTATTGTTATCTTCTGTGGCTAACTCGTATGGTGTGTTTTTAACTTTTGGGTTCAGACTATGAAGACATTTCCATAAGGTTTTAGGGTCATTGGAGTCTTTTACCATATTTTTATAATAATTCTTTTTTGAGTTATCTACAATTTGTTTAGTTTTATTTCTCCAAAATTTATACTCACTCCATAAACCAAGTGCATTATATTTATCTCTCATATTCCTAGCGTAAATGATTTCACTGTTATACCATTCAGGCTGCCTGTCCCTTTTAACTCTCTTTTTAACAACAGGAGCATGTTTATCTAAAGCCTTGTTCAATATATCATAAAACAATTGTAGACAGTCAGAGGGGTTTTCTTCAAATTCAATTTCATGAAAAGGTGTAGATTGCAGATCTAATAAAAAATTGTTTTGGTTGAAATTTTTAAAATTCCTATGGAAAATTCACATAAAGATCTTCTTGTCTGAAACCAGTGGGCCAATTAGGACGAAACTTTGGTTGATCCAGTTGATCCGAGACAATTATCTGTGCTTTCGGCGTGTCTGGGACGTTTAATTATGGGGTGTTTGTTATGCTGGCGTCACACATTGGCGTATAGACCACCTTGTACCAAACGTACAGAGGAATGGACAAAGTCAGTAAAAAAATACGTTAGTTGCACGCCAGAGGAACGCTAAGCAATCGTTAAACGCATGTTGCATAAGTTTGAAGTACGTCGAAATAAAAAGGTATATGCTTGGTGAACACTACATCTCGATGAAATTTTTATGCAGCTCTATTGTGTATCTAGCATGTACCCGTACGCTACACGCACGTTAAACATACGCTACATGCGCGTTGAAAATGCTACAGATAAGTTTGAGACACATTTCGGGCACTTTGTATACGCTTCAAGATTGTTAAACTTTAAATTAAATGTTTGTGGGTGTGTTTGTAACAAATACCCAATAATAGAACGTCCAAGATACGACAGGGACGGGTCTCAAATACAATCAAGGGACGTTTTTTCCTTTGTACCGTGCATTCCATCTACGTTAGACAAACACCATTGATACGCTTACATACCCTTACTTGAACGCCTGATACACACTTATGTACGCTTCTTGTACGCTCAATACTCTCTTAAAGCTCTTTGTACACACGATACAGATATAATTGACAAATTCAATGCATCCAAAATAACTAGCGTATTGGCAGCGTACATAATTTTTTACCACGCCCGGCGTACGTCGGAGCTATACGCTGATGTGTGATGCCGTTATTATTCAATGCGCGTTTAACGATTGCATAGCATTCCTCTGGCGTGCAACTAAAGTGTACGGACTTTGTCAATTTTCTCTGGTGTGTGCATGCCAGTCTATGCGCCAATGTGTGACACAAGCATAACATAAGACCCTATGAGAAACTCACTTACATATTTCATTGTCTGAAACAACTTAGCAAAATGGAACCATACTTGGCAGCAATTGTACTTTTTAGTTTAAATATACAATGATATAGTGTATTTAGATAAACTTTCTTGTCATTTTAAAGGTTATATTAAAATTAGACTGTTTGTTCACCCGTCCGTTTGTCTATCCCGCTTCAGGTTAAAGTTTTTGGTCGAGGTAGTTTTTGATGAAGTTGAAGTCCAATCAACTTGCAACTTAGTACACATGTTTCCTATGATATGATCTTTCTAATTTTAATACCAAATTAGAGATTTTTCCCCAGATACACGGTCCAATGAACATAGAAAATGATAGTGCGAATGGGGCATTTTATGACTCTCACATATGTCCCACATCTTTTTTTATTCATATGATATTTTATAACCTAAAGCTAAGATCAAGAAAATGAAATAATTGAAAAAAGATGGATTTCAGTTGTATGTACATGTATCAATAACTATTGGAAATGCTAAAATTGTGCACTTAAATTTAATTTGATATTTGATAATTTTGTATTATATTGCATACATTTCGTACATGTAATATGGAATATTCGAAGATAATAGAATGTATAATTCATTTTAAATTAAGACCAGATGATTATGTAGTTTAAAAAAAATCTTTTTAATAGTATCCTTTAGACAATTTCTTCTAACCATCAGAAGTCATGGAAGATAAGTGGTTGAACTGAAGTAATCATAAACTTTAGCAATTATTAGTGGTGGATCCAGAAATATTCATAAAGGGGGCGCCCAGTTAGTCTGACCGCAAAAGAAGGTCTGCTCTACTTATTGAGTATTTTGTAAAAAAGGGGAGGGGTTTTTGTCGAGCCTGCAACTTTTTTTGCAGAAAGCTCGACATAGGGATAGTGATCCGGCGGCGGCTACGGCGGCGGCGGTGTTAGCTCACTTCTTAAAAGCTTTATATTTTAGAAGGTGGAAGACCTGGTTGCTTCATACTTTGTATATAGATGCTTCATGTTACGAAGTTTCTGTCAGTCACATGTCCAATAACCTTGACCTCATTTTCATGGTTCAGTGACTACTTAAAAAAAAAGTTCAAATTTTTTGTAATGTTGAATTCTCTCTTATTATAAGTAAAAGGATAACTATATTTGATATGTGCGTACCTTGCAAGGTCCTCATGTCTGTCAGACAGTTTTCACTTGACCTGGACCTCATTTCATGGGTCAGTGAACAAGGTTAAGTTTTGGTGGTCAAGTCCATATCTCAGATACTATAAGAAATAGGGCTAGTATATTCAGTGTATGGAAGGACTGTATGGTGTACATGTCCAACTGGCAGGTGTCATCTGACCTTGACCTCATTTTCATGGTTCAGTGGTTATAGTTAAATTTTTGTGTTTTGGTGTGTTTTTCTCATACTATATGCAATAGGTCTACTATATTTGTTGTATGGAATGATTGTAAGGTGTACATGTCTAGCGGGCAGATGTCATGTGACCTTGACCTCATTTTCATGGTTCAGTGGTCAAAGTTAAGTTTGTGAGTTTTGGTCTTTTTACCTAATACTATATGCCATAGGTCAACTATATTTGGTGTATGGAAATATTTTATGATCTTTATGTCAGTCGCGAAGGTTTTATTTGACCGTGACCTCATTTTCACAGTTCATTGCACAGTGTTCAGTTTTTGTGTTTTGGTCTATTTTTCTTAAACTATAAGTAATGGGTCAACTATATATGTTGTATAGAAGCATTGTTAGCTGTACATGTCTGCCTGGCATGGTTCATCTGACCTTGACCTCATTTTCAAGGTTCATTGGTCTTTGTTGAGTTATCTTGGTTAATGTTAAGTTTATGTGACAGTTGTAATAAAGCTTAGCTTTATACTTAGGACTATCAACATAATATCAATGATTAGTATAGAAGGCGAGACATTTCAGCGTGTGCACTCTTGTTCACATGTCGCGCCGTATCTTAAAAAGGATTTATGATTATTGCTTAAAACTTTACACACTTCTTAGTAATATTAATCTTAAGATCTGTATACTTTTTTGTTTTATTACAAAATTTCATTTTAGAGATATTGAGTTGTTTGTAAAAAAAAAAAGTGGGGGGGGGGGGGGTGGGGGGGTGGGGGTGTTTCATATGTTGCACCGTATCTTGAAAACAATTTATGGTTTTGCTTAAAACTTTTCACACTTCTTAGTTATATTAATCTAAAGATTAAAAAAAAGGGGGGGGGGGGGGGGTTCAGATGTTGCACCGTATGTCAGAAACTGTTTATGATTATTGCATAATATTCACACAAGACGACGGGCATATCATGGCTCATGGCGCAGCTGTTTATCGGTTATTATCTTGAATATTATTATAGATGGAGATAAACTGTAAACAGCAATAATGTTCAGCAAAGTAACATCTAAAAATAAGTCAAGTGACCAAAATGGTCAGTTGACCCTTTAACCCATTCGAGGCAAACAGCATCGCCAACCACACACAGGACGATGCCTTGAGGAATTGTCGTAGCCAGGCCAAACGATGCCTTTAGGCATCATCAATCACTTGATAAAAATAATTTTGTCTATTTTTAAGCCAATAAGTAGATCAGATTTATGGATGCTTGCATATCACAATTAAAGAATACCTATTCTAACTGAAATTGATACCTATTAATATTTACTACAATACGTACAATGAAAGATGGGTAGCATCAACAAACAAAATAAACTGTCCCCATTTTGTGCAACACATGTGATTTGATGACAGAGAAACCTGTTAATGTAACACAGAGAGGAGATAGTCAGTTTAGGCAAAAGTGGGCGATTGCAGCTACTGTATGGAAGGACAAGAAAAATTTGTATGATCTCTACCATTGACGGAAGTGAGAATTCCAAAGGCAGTAACTCCTATGCCCAAAGATTGTTCTGGATCACACTACCCAAGTGTGTGATGTTGACCGCTGTGACCAGTACATCCAGTTTAATGCTTACGTCTTTTACAAATTTAACAAATCACCAGCAAACTACATCAATGACCTCTTTGGATTTTTCTAAATCTCTTGCAACTCAACTCATTGCAGGGTGTACTACAAGGAGCAACAGTAGGAGGAGCCCATCAAACCTACCGGTAGAACATGTAGAAGTCCGACTTAAACATAGGCATTTTCCAGCAGACTTGGGAAACAAAACATGGTGTCACATATGCTGGGCCAGGGTAGCTAATGGTACACAGGAAAAAAGGCGTCAGACAAAATATGGTTGTGCTGAATGTAGCAAACACCTTTGCCTGCCACATTGCTTTACAGTGTTCCACTCAGTCAAAGATTACAAAACAAAAGGTATTGTCATGTAAATTAATTTATATTGCAACGATCATTTCATACTTTAATGTAACAATATTGAGTTTGAAACTAATTTGATGAGAAACAACAAAGAAACAAACTTTTACAATTTTCACCAAATCACCAGCAAACTACATATCAATGACCTTTTTGGATTTTTCTGAATCTGTTGTCACTCAACTCTTTTACAAATTTCACCAAATCACCAGCAAACTACATCAATGGCCTTTTTAGATTTGTTGCAACTCAACTCATTGCAGGGTGTACAACAAGGGACAACTGTAGCAGGAGTCCATCAAACCTACCGGTAGAACATTTTGAAGACCGACTAACACATAGGCATTTGCCAGCAGACTTGGGAAACAAAACATGGTGTCATGTATGCTGGGCCATGGTATCTAAAGGGACACAGGAAAAAAGGCGTCAGACAAAATATGGTTGTGCTGAATGTAGCAAACACCTTTGCCTGCCACATTGCTTTACAGTGTTCCACTCAGTCAAAGATTACAAAAAATAGGTATTGTCATGTAAATTAATTTATATTGCAACGATCATTTCATACTTTAATGTAACAATATTGAGTTTGAAACTAATTTGATGAGAAACAACAAAGAAACAAAGGTTTTTTTCTAAAATGTCACTTTTCTTCATTCACATGTCAAATTAATTCAGGCCAGGCAACACAAAGTCGCAGAAAAAAACATTCAGTAAGGATAATGTTCTTTCATCTTTAGGGAGTTATTGTACTTTATAGTAAATTTTTAACAAATTTTTCGTAAATATTTCTAATCTTACAAAAATATTCTTCTCTGAAACAACTGAGACAAATTTAACCAAACTTGGTCACAATTGTCATTAGGGTATGTAGTTTAAAAGTTGTGTCCGATGACCCTGTCTGCCAACCAACATGGCCGACATGGCTAAAAATAGAACATTAAGTGATCAAATGCTGTTTTTGGCTTATATCTTGTATAGATTTTTCTTGTGTTACAACAAAATATCTATTTTTCTTAATTTTCTTAAAAATAGATATTTTGTTGTAACATAATTTTTTTATTTTAGTGATGTGAAATGATGTATAATTGCCACTGACTTCATTTTTACAGTAAACAATAATAAAAGTCATATTCTAGGTGAAATAATACCAAATATGATGAAACAAAAGTAATGTCATAGCATATTGTAAGCTGTTTTTGTCGTTTTTTACTTCCTGCTAATTAGGTAGTAGATTGCACAGGGACTCGGTTAGCAGATTAAAATTTTGTAAATCAATGTTTTTAATTTATTTTTTATTATTTCCTGTCTATTTGCATTACTTTATTAACATATTTAAAGTTGCCATCACTATTTCTTTGTTTTCTGGCAATGTGCAGTTTACTATCCATATCCTTATACTGAAAAAACCTAAAGGGATCTAAGTCGCCATCTTGGATTGCCTTCCCTACTTTAGATAAAAAATAATTAAAAATATTAATCAATTACTATATACCTTACAACAGCCCTCATTTTCTTCCGAAATTATTCTTCTATCACATGCATATATTGATCACAGGGACTCGGTTAGCAGATTAAAATTTTGTAAATCAATGTTTTTAATTTATTTTTTATTATTTCCTGTCTATTTGCATTACTTTATTAACATATTTAAAGTTGCCATCACTATTTCTTTGTTTTCTGGCAATGTGCAGTTTACTATCCATATCCTTATACTGAAAAAACCTAAAGGGATCTAAGTCGCCATCTTGGATTGCCTTCCCTACTTTAGATAAAAAATAATTAAAAATATTAATCAATTACTATATACCTTACAACAGCCCTCATTTTCTTCCGAAATTATTCTTCTATCACATGCATATATTGATTTGTGGATTAACAGAACCATTACGCAGCTTCAGTTGCATTTGTGTCAGAATATTCAAATTTCCCGGCGAAAGCAACGTATCATTCGGAAACTTCCGGGTTGGTGCGTTTACCACAACGATAAATCCTTATAAACAGACGAGTGCTGTCCCCTGATTTATTATTACATATCGAGCGCAAAATAATTAACCATGTTAACGAATAGAACCTTTCTTCAAACGGGGTAACATATAAAATCATTGACTTTTCGTAGACACATCAATAAAATGAAGAAGTTACTTAAATATTGACATGTTCAATGGGATTTATCAGGTTTACTAACAGTACCAGGATATAAAAAAGGGGGAGGGCTGGTTGGTAGATCAACTTAGAGTAATACTTTGAAAAAGTATATCAACTTATCATACATGCATGTATGAAGTTCAATCAGAAGGCCCCTTTTCCATATACATACATACTCCTCTGATTATATAAGTGTTGTACTGCATAAATCCATGATTAGAAAAATATCAGGACGATGTCACAAATACAACACGATAGTTTGGGACAGCCATTTGATATTTTCATTGGGCGGAAGGATAGGAGGATAATCTGATATTGAAAAAATACATGCACTAACTGTTTAAAGCCATTTTTGTTTGATATTTAATTTATATGAAGGATATCTTGGTGTGGCGTAGGTATGAAGTTAGGGGACAGCACTCGTCTGTTTATAAGGATTTATCATTGTAGTAAACGCATCAACCCGGAAGTTTCCGAATGATACGTTGCTTTCGCCGGGAAATTTGAATATTCTGACACAAATGCAACTGAAGCTGCGTAAGGGTTCTGTTAATCCACAAATCAAAATATGCATGTGATAGAAGAATAATTTCGGAAGAAAATGAAGGCTGTTGTAAGATATATAGTAATTTATTAATATTTTTAATTATTTTTATCTAAAGTAGGGAAGGCAATCCAAGATGGCGACTTAGATCCCTTTAGGTTTTTTCAGTATAAGGATATGGATAGTAAAACTGCACATTGCCAGAAAACAAAGAAATAGTGATGGCAACTTTAAATATGTTAATAAAGTAATGCAAATAGACAGGAAATAATAAAAAATAAATTAAAAAACATTGATTTTACAAAATTTTAATCTGCTAACCGAGTCCCTGTGATATTGATTTGTGGATTAACAGAACCATTACGCAGCTTCAGTTGCATTTGTGTCAGAATATTCAAATTTCCCGGCGAAAGCAACGTATCATTCGGAAACTTCCGGGTTGGTGCGTTTACCACAACGATAAATCCTTATAAACAGACGAGTGCTGTCCCCTGATTTATTATTACATATCGAGCGCAAAATAATTAACCATGTTAACGAATAGAACCTTTCTTCAAACGGGGTAACATATAAAATCATTGACTTTTCGTAGACACATCAATAAAATGAAGAAGTTACTTAAATATTGACATGTTCAATGGGATTTATCAGGTTTACTAACAGTACCAGGATATAAAAAAGGGGGAGGGCTGGTTGGTAGATCAACTTAGAGTAATACTTTGAAAAAGTATATCAACTTATCATACATGCATGTATGAAGTTCAATCAGAAGGCCCCTTTTCCATATACATACATACTCCTCTGATTATATAAGTGTTGTACTGCATAAATCCATGATTAGAAAAATATCAGGACGATGTCACAAATACAACACGATAGTTTGGGACAGCCATTTGATATTTTCATTGGGCGGAAGGATAGGAGGATAATCTGATATTGAAAAAATACATGCACTAACTGTTTAAAGCCATTTTTGTTTGATATTTAATTTATATGAAGGATATCTTGGTGTGGCGTAGGTATGAAGTTAGGGGACAGCACTCGTCTGTTTATAAGGATTTATCATTGTAGTAAACGCATCAACCCGGAAGTTTCCGAATGATACGTTGCTTTCGCCGGGAAATTTGAATATTCTGACACAAATGCAACTGAAGCTGCGTAAGGGTTCTGTTAATCCACAAATCAAAATATGCATGTGATAGAAGAATAATTTCGGAAGAAAATGAAGGCTGTTGTAAGATATATAGTAATTTATTAATATTTTTAATTATTTTTTATCTAAAGTAGGGAAGGCAATCCAAGATGGCGACTTAGATCCCTTTAGGTTTTTTCAGTATAAGGATATGGATAGTAAACTGCACATTGCCAGAAAACAAAGAAATAGTGATGGCAACTTTAAATATGTTAATAAAGTAATGCAAATAGACAGGAAATAATAAAAAATAAATTAAAAACATTGATTTACAAAATTTTAATCTGCTAACCGAGTCCCTGTGGTAGATTGGGGTATAAACAAAAAGGAATGGTTCAATAGTAATCGAAATCAATTGAAAAGAAATCAGAATTTATTTATAAGAGAATAAGATATGTACCCAAATTGTTATTTATTACATAATCAACATGGGATTGCGTTTGTTTTAGAGATTGATATGTAATACTGTAAATTCAGAAATTATTGCGTGCATTTATTATTGCCATTTTGTTATTTTAGACTAAAATGCGATACTGAGGAAAATCCTGTTTAGTTCATATGAAAAATTTCAAAATGTGAGTTTTAACTATTGCAATTATATATAACCCTGTCACATTTTTTGCAATATTAAAAACTTCAAACATAGTTTCTGAATTAAAGTAATAATTTACTATTTTTGTACTATTTTCAACTTTTAAAATGTGTATTTTTTTTGTCTTTTTAGAATGGAGTTTGGAAACAACAGGGTTAGAGGTTGATTTTGAATCCATATCTAAAGAAGATCTCAACAACAATCTTAAGCATTTCTATGCTGAAATCAAATCTAAACATCAAGAAAAAAGGGCTTCATGTGTACCATAAAAATACATATACAAACTTTTTCGCACAGCTTCAAATCGTCATTTAAAGGACATGCAGAGAAACATTGATATTGTTCGGGATAATGAATTTAGGGACAGAAACAATATGCTGGACTCTACACTGGAAATGATGACCATAACTGGACGTTCACATCCTATACAGCACAATGACATTTTTGAAATGGAGGACCTCAAGAAAATAAGTGATTATATATATCAGAAGATACACCAGTATCCTTACAACTCCAAGTGTGGTATTTCTTGGTAATTCATTTCATTTCAAGAGGGTCTACATTTCATCAACAACTCTTAGTAGATTCTTTTGATTTCCTGAAAGATTGGAATGGAGATGATTATGTTGTTATTAATGAAAAAAACACATTAAAATAATGTACATTGTGGGGAAACAAGTGAAAAGGGGCCAGTCATTGAACGTTTGTTCTCAATACATGGACATAAATCATGCTCGGTTGCAGTTTTAATTTTTTTTATAAAGAAAACAGCCCCAGAAGCTAAGTCACTCTTCAACCGTTGTGTTCAGAACACTGTAATTGTGAATTTAGATTTGGAATCTAATAATGTATGGTACACTGTCTCTTTCAAGCAGATGTTTTTCCAACCCGTCTGATATTTGCCGAAATGCAAAATGTTCAAAATTATATACGGCTCAAAGTTTGCGAGCAACTGCTATACAAGCAATGAATGATGTAGATCTTGAACTACAACACATAATATTTATGAGAGGACATACAGCCTGAATTTTTAATCAGGAGTTACAATTGCTACTGTTCTGTTAAGCATCAAGAATTACTTTCGTCAACAGTGACCCGTATTACAACTAAGGCATGAAATATAGACCACCGTGACTGAAATGTTGCCCCAGAGCGATTTTAATGAAGAAGGACATACTGTCAGCATATCAGACATTGTTTCCATGTCAGCATTTAACTTGGGTTGTCTTCTGACAATGTCAACAGTACACTTAAATGCTATTCCATCTTAAGGACCACTGGAAGTTAATTAAGCAATCAACAATCAACCAATCAATCAATCATCTTTTAAAAGATTTTATGACTAATAAACCTTTTGTCAATTATGTGTTTAACATTAGCTCTCTAATTGTGTATGTAATATAATACAACTACATGCATGATACAAGGACATGATCCAGGACAAAGATGAGCTAGATGATCATTGATGATGCTTGACAGACATACCTCAAATTTTATCAACTATGTGTACAATGTTTTTTTTTTAATTGTTGATAAATAAAAGTTATAGAAATTTAAAAAATACTTAAAGTTGATGAGTTATCTACCTTGTCTGCTATGTATAAGTAATGGAATTATTTGTAACTTGTGTAAAAATGCATTTTGGGGGAAATTGGCATACAGGAAGAATTATAATTAAAAAAAATAAGGAAAATTTATAACAGAAAGTCCCTTATGAATGATCAAGTATTTAAAATGGCAAATCAAAAGCTTAAACTAATGGAAAACAACTGTCATATTCCTGACTTGATGCAGACATTTCCTTAAGTCATGTATCTAGAAAATGGTGGATTAATTCTGGTTTTATATCTAGTTTAACCTCTCACTTGTATGTCAGTCACATAGAATTCCATTATATTGACAACTGTGTAAGTAAAACTAACAGATATACTAGATCATACTAGTTGTAGGTAAAAATGTTAAAAATTGGGGTACAGCAGTAAATATCCACGGTGACCTACTGTTCATGCTTTATTAGTGGCGAGTCAATCTATAGTGATCAGTCAGTCTGTCCATAGCATAAAACTGTGTCCGCTCTATATTACTTGAGAGAATCATTATAATTTCAAAGTTTATATTTGACATGTATATTAACTAACAACATAGTTTTGTCATAATGTAAGTACAACATCTGAGGTCAAAGGTCAAGGTAAAAATCTTTTGGTGTCAGTTGATAACCACATGTCCTATGGTAGAAATTGTGTCCACTCTATATCTTGAGAAATGTTATGATCTCAAAGTTTTACTTGATATATATATTAACATACACCAGAGGGGTGTTATAATATATATGTACAACTTCCTAAGTAATATATCTCTACAAATATAAGTTGGATTTAAATTTCTTGCTTCATTGACCTACTAAATGTATACTTAATCTTCTGTCTGTTAATTATACTGTTATATGTATTAATTAAACATGTTTAATTAACCCAACCACATTCTATGTACCTGTCCCGAGTCTGGAGATGATAGGTCAATGGTTCTCTTTTGTTCTTGTATACATGCATCATATTTGTGTACAAAGATCAGGCTGCTATTTTTCACTTTTGAATTGTTTAACATTTGTCATTTGGGGGCATCATTTCATTGTGTACTAAGCAGTATGGGTTTTGCTCATTGTTAAAGGCCATAGGGGTCATATAGTCTTTAGTCATTTGATGACTTTGGTCTGTGGTGGAGTTTTCTTACAATTTCTGAAGTCTAAATTTCTGAAAATGTTTATTTCACATGAGATTTTATTAAAAGTCATATGAAACTTCAAATACAAAAAAGATTGAACATGTGTTTTTATACTTGAATGGTTAAATTTTACTCTAAAGAAGTGAATGTAAACTTTAAAAAAAAAAAGAAAATCCGTTTTATTATAAAAAATCTTCATAAATGTACCCATATTGAATAATTGATTTACCAGACACTAAATTTGACAATATTTCCCGTATGCAGTGACCTTGACTTTGAAACCTCTCAGTATAACTTTGGCCATTACACAGTGCAAGAGCGAGAGGAAAACCGTGATGATAGAATGTAAACACACTTCTTCTTGAAGGTGAAAGAAACAACAGATTCTTAAAAAACAAATTTAATACAACAAATCTTTTACCAAACTGTTAAGAAATAGTTTGATTAACCAATGGGAATGCATGGAAATATATAAACAAATGGCATTGCTCTTTTAATGCACTTTTCTGTCATGCTTCCCACAATGCTCTGTTTGATAGTTCATCAATGTCACAATCTGGTAAACTCTTGCAGAGGCGGATTTAGGGGGGGGGGGGGGCAGCCACTTAAGAAAATTCGTGGATCCGCAACTATTTAGTAACAAACTTGAAAGTTAATTAGCTTGTGAACAATAACCACTGAATGAAAAAGTATTTATCGATAATAAGCTAAAGATGTGAATTATATAAAATATGTACATGCAAGATTTAGTTTAGTATATGCATGCATTGGTTCAATAATTTTGATAACATTAAAATTTCAAGAAACTTTCATATTACTTTAAGGAGGAAATATTATATTATCAACACAGAAAACAAGACAGAAAATGGATGCAATATAAACAGTTAACTGTCATTCACAGCCTTATTTATAAAAATATGTGTCAGTATATATATATTATTTTTTTCATTTCAGAATGGAGCAAAGAAACTTCAGGCAAAGAAACGGATTTAGAAAATGTATCTGTAGAGGAGTTAAATGAAAAGTTGAAGTATTTTTATGCCGAGACCAAACCAATGACAAAATCAAATGAAAGTATAAGCCATAGAGATACTAATCCAGCCATTTATACAAAACATTCAATGAAGAATATTCGAGCTGCATTAAATCGCCATTTTAAAAATATTAAAAGAGACTTTGACATTGTTAAAGATTTTGCATTCAAGGAGAGTAATGCTTTATTAGATGCAAAAATCAAAATTCTTGAAAAGAAGGGTTTGTTAACAGGGTGCAAACACAGGGAAAATATTGACAAAGAGGAAATGAAATTATTGTGTAGATATGTATATCAGTCAAGTTGTACTGCTCTCTCACTAAGACAAAGTGTATGGTTCTGTATTACGATAAACTTTCTTTCGTTGACAAAAGAGAACCTGAAGGAATTAAAAATAGATTCACTTGTCTTTAACACGGATGCTGACGGGACAGAGTATGTTGTCATTAATCGTGAGACTTTAAATTATTTCAACTGTCAGGATTTAGAAAAGGAGCGCATGTGTGCATCACCTTTAAAGGCTTTCTGTCCTATTGCAGGGCTTCGTTTACTTATTAGAAAAACAGACCCAAATGCAACTTTTTTGTTTAATCGTCTGAGCAGAGAAGTTATAACATCTGCTTTTGAACACGAAGTAAATATATGGTATTATGCAAAAACTGTATCAAAAAGAACGTTAAAATTACTCATGTCTGATATTTGTAAATCAGCAGGCTGTAAAAGCCTTTATACTGCAGGTTGTCTACATGATACTGCTCTATTTTCTAAACAAGATTCAGATTTGAGAGCGCTTATGTATAATTTGTAAAAGTAAGGTTCTCTTTTAAGAACAATTCATTATTTATGAGTGACACTGCCAGCTCAAATACCTGTTTATTATTGTTAATCATTTTTTAAAAGTTTTTTCTAAAAAAAGGAGTGTAAAAGATTACGACTTAATACACATATTCTAAACTTCGTTTGTTCCTACAACTAGCACAGAACATGCTCTTTATATATCATATTTATTGAAGAAATTCCATTTAAGCTTTTATTTTTGAAAAAGTATTTATTTAATACATTTATTTTTGTTACACCATTTTTTCATTTTCATAATTTTTGATAGTCACATTTTTCCAGGTAAATATTGTGATATTATGTTTTAACTGAGACTTCTATATGTTATAGTTAAAGTGGTACCCAACACCTTGTCTAAAATTAATTTGGCTCGTTTAATTTTCATAAAAGTTTGACAAAATATTTACTTTGATCCTTTGAAAAAAATTTCAAAATTTCAAAACAAATGAACCAATCACTCTCTTGGAAAAGATTGTTTGGATACATCATGTACATAGCAGTTTGACAAACACTAATTTTGATCATTGAGAAGCTTAATATTTCCATAACAATACAATGTGATTAAAATGTTTAACTAATTTTAAAGAGTTATCTCCCTGTAGTGTTAGGTACCACCTTAAGTCACAGGTTTTGTTCATTAACTCAGGTTGAAGGATAGATCATAAATACATTATGTTAAATTTGGACTAAAACTAGGATTGTACCATATTCTGTCACATTGAAATATTGGATATTCTGATTGTAAATGTATATTTTTAAGAAGAACTAAAATGTTTTCAAATTTCAATTTACCAATAAAGGAAACAGTAGAAATCTTTGTTGATTTCTTATAATTCTGCATCTTACAACGTTTAACCCATGACAATTAATGAATCTTGTTAATACAAATTTCCTGCTTTTTGAAAAAACTGTGGTACTGCACGTTCATTAATTTTACCACTGACTGTTCCAGGTTGAGAGCTTACAAGACCATGTTAAGCCCTACCACAGTTATTTGTTTTTCGCAGTTTGTTTTTTCATAAATCAGGCCACTGGTTTTCTTGTTTGAATCTTTTCATATTTTGTCATGCCAGGGTGTTATGTCCCTTGTATACATTATGGGTTTTGCTCTTTGTCGAAGGTTGTATGATGGCCTATATTCACATCATTAGGACTCTCGCAAGCAATCATACCACATCTACTTGTAAACAATTAATACATTATACAAGTAAGTTAATTGTTTAATTGTTTTTTTTCTTAAGCTGGGGATAGATGATTTATGTTGGTGCTTTACACCACTTTTAAAATAATGGGCTATATCTTGGTCAGCTAGTTAACATTAGTGGAAAAAGTCAGAGTACCAAGAGAGAACCACGACCTCAGGAAAGAAAACTGGAAATCCAAGTCAATTAAGATAAGAAACAAATGCAATTGCTATGAGCAGGGTTCACACTCACAACCTCAGTGTTTTAACAAGCTAGTTTTACAGTAGATGAACTTCTTGGACCACTCAACAACCATGGCCCTTGGCAGAGAAAAGACATCTCATGAAGTGAAAGATTAACAACATTCAAGTAAACTCCAAAGCACCGACCAACTTAACATCAGACTAAAACAACAAGTTTAAACTGACATTAGAAATTCACCAAAGACATGGAAAAATCAGTCAAGTCTCATGTACAATCAATAACTTCTACAATTAAATTATACTTTATTGTATGAAAATATAAATATGTAAAAAACAATCTAACAATAAATTAAAACTAAACTGACCATGCTGACAAGATCAAATTAAATATACTAAATATCATCACATTATTTAAAAAGAAAGTAAAACTAAAGATGACAAGATCAAATTAAATAAACTAAATATCATCATATCAATTCAAAATGAATTGTTTAAAAAAATCAAGTATTTTGAAGCTAATAATGTCATACATGTAAAATATCACAACCATATCAGATCTAATATTAAATTTCACATAAAATATAATTAAAAACACTGAGAATTGTGTGCTTAACTCATGACCTCACTTAAAATTCTTATTTGTTGTACATACTAAAAAAAATTATTAGTTGTAAAACACAGCTAATGCAAGCTGGTACACATTCTCTCATTCAAAGTCAATCCATAGTAAAATAAATACTGTAAATTCCGAAATTATTGCAATGTTTTTATTTATTGTGATAAATGCGACAAGGTAATAATCGCAATAATTAAAACTCACATTTTTTGAATTTTTTATATGAATCAAACAGGATTTTTCTGAATATCGCAAACATTAAAATCGGATTTTAGTCTAAAGTGACAAAATCGCAATAATAAATGCATGCAATATTTTCTGAATTTACAGTAAATAAAGTACTTAAGCTCTTGATTTTTATTCATAGGTTATAGAATTCAGAAAGCATACATATGAAAGGATAGAAGTTATCAAGGAACTAAGACATTACATTAAAGCACATTATCACTGACAAACTTGCTTGAAAGCTTAACACAACAAAAAATATATAGCAATGATATGTTACTGTGAATTATTAAAATTATCTAATACCATTTAAAGCTCTTATTTGTGACTTTAATGACATTAATCGATGTAAGAAACCATAATTCTATCACAACTCTTGATACTTCTTTCTGAATTCCATATGTCTAATGAGAGTTATTTGATCTATTACATCTATGATCTCTCTTAAAGGAGGCTCGAGGGTAAAGAAAATTAAGCAAAAAATTTAAACATTTTTTTTTATTACAAATTTTATTTATTACTTTATTAGTTGTTACTTTATCATATGGTACAAAAATCAATCAAAAAAATTAATTTGTTTTGGCCCAAGATGACCTTTTAAATGGATATATCATTGAAAAAGCTCCAAATTATCTCCCTTTGGTGCAAAAATGCCATTTGTTTGGCATTAACATTGAATATCTTTTTTTTTAACTCATCAGTGACCTATGTTTTTTATTATTTTTTTCAAATAAGCTGTACTTCAACTAAACTATAGAAAATTTAAGAGATTTTAGTTATTTTGTTCTTTTTTTATTTCGATATTAAAATGTACCTCTATTTCTCCTATTAGTTCAACAGAAAAACAGTACCTTTACAAAAATGTATGCATCTTTCTAAGGCAGATTGTGAGCTTAAATGAACTGTGACCATATTTTTTAATTTTATTTTTCTATCAAGTATATATTAATACTTAAAGTTTTTTTTATTGAAAAATATAGCGAAATCCTATATTTAAAACAAATATTGATTTATACCCGTGAGCCCACTTAAACATATATTTGTTACTGATGAAATCACTAATTTGAAGCTTAATTTATCTAGAGATATGATATTCTGAGCTAATTTTTGGATGCATCTTGTATTGAAGTGTGTTGTAATTATACAAGAATAAAAATTATACAACAACTCCTTTTCATCTCATGTCTTTCTACATATCCCAGAGTAGGAAGTAAACATTTCACAAAATATTTCAACATTGTTTCCTTAAATTATTCTTCACTTTAATCACGATGATTCCATTGTTGACTGTGGTATGTTTTGACAATAGTTCAATACAGCCATCTGTAGCATCTTAGCTCTTTGTGATTCTTCTTCTCGGACATGGGATACTTCTAATTCACGAGACTTAAGACGTCTTCTTAAACTGTCTAATTCTGCATCTTTCTCCTCACAGGCTTCTCTATATCTTAATATTTGTTCTGCAACAATGACAAAAACATATGATTAAAAGAACTGTAGGTTAATGTGTGTTAAATTTTTTGGAATGACCATACACTATTCTTGTTTCTATAAGAAAATCTATAATCTATGGCACAATTTTAGAAGACAAAATCAGATTTGTTGAGAATTTTTTATGTTCATTTTGTAAATGGGACTAATCTGGACCTCATATTTTGAATTTCCCATATCAGACTGAGGACTCTGCCATAAAATAAATTACATAAGTAGTACATATTTCTCTGTAGGGCTTTATAAGGTCCGGTTGCGATGGTGAAAAGTAAAATCATTAAATCATTGAACTCCAGAGAAAAATTCAAAACAGAAAGCCCCTAATCAAATGGCAAATTCAAAAGCTCAAACACATCAAACAAATGAATAGCAACTGCCATTTTTCTGACTTAGCACAGGCATTTTCTGATGTAGAAAATGGTGGATTGAACCTGGTTTTATAACTAGCTAAACCTCTCACTTGTATGACAGTCACATCAAATTCCATTATATTGACCATGATGTGTGTTCAAAACAGACACAATAGGCAAAAATATTAAGAACATGGGTACAGCAGTTAAAATTGTGTTACAATCTTTAGCACAACAAAAACAAAAACATATTTAACAAAGCTCAAAAAGGCATATATATCAAATTTAACAATCTCATTCATTGCTTTCTTATTTTTGTATTTTATTTTATGTATGTTAAATCCATATGGAAAGGATTGAAAGATTTTAAGTACTTGAACTGGATGGTTAGATTAACATTAAAATGGATGTAGAATTGCATGTTTGACGTACATCAGTAGATCAGAATGTAAACATCACCCAGATAGACATATAAAATAGTGTAGTCTATAAAGAAAACATGGAAATTGCATACTCAATTTTGGGGCAACAAGTTTATGTCTCTTAATAATAACAGATCTATTTTTATGTTGGTAAACCATACTATTCCTAATTTTCTACGACAAATTGACAAAGTTATAGATGTTTAAAACTATTTTATCCCAGACTGTATCTAAATGTAAACTGTAAAATATGCTATTAAATTACTTGTCAGTAAAATATGGTGAATGAAAATAAATAATTTTAAGGTTTGGCTTTGGATACTTTCTTTTGATCAAAGAAGTTTTATAATATTCCATAAAGATTTGACAAAGTTATTGCAGTCGAAAAATACTTTAACCGAAGACTGAACCTAAATGTTTTCAACTCAGAAAATAACAAAATGGATTTTTTTTCTATGTCTCTCTTTCAAGTCTGTCGTCACAGAGAAGACAAAATCCCATCTATGTATTCCTGCTTTTTATACGACCGCAAATTTTGAAAAAATTTTCGTCGTATATTGCTATCACGTTGGCGTCTGCGTCGTCGTCGTCGTCCGGCGTCCGAATACTTTTAGTTTTCGCACTCTAACTTTAGTAAAAGTGAATGGAAATCTATGAAATTTTAACACAAGGTTTATGACCACAAAAGGAAGGTTGGTATTGATTTTGGGAGTTTTGGTCCCAATATTTTAGGAATTAGGGGCCAAAAAGGGCCCAAATAAGCATTTTCTTGGTTTTCGCACTATAACTTTAGTTTAAGTTAATAGAAATCTATGAAATTTTGACACAAGGTTTATGACCACAAAAGAACGGTTGGGATTGATTTTGGGAGTTTTGGTCTCAACAGTTTAGGAATTAGGGGCCAAAAAAGGGCCCAAATAAGCATTATTCTTGGTTTTCGCACAATAACATTAGTTTAAGTAAATAGAAATCAATGAAATTTAAACACAATGTTAATGACTACAAAAGGAAGGTTGGTATTGATTTTGGGAGTTTAGGTCCCAACAGTTTAGGAATTAGGGCCAAAAAGGGACCCAAATAAGCATTTTTCTTGGTTTTCGCACCATAACGTTAGTATAAGTAAATAGAAATCTATGAAATTTAAACACAAGGTTTATGACCATAAAAGAAAGGTTGGGTTTGATTTTGGGAGTTTTGGTCCCAACATAATAAGGGGCCCAAAGGGTCCAAAATTAAACTTTTGTTTGATTTCATCAAAATTGAATAATTGGGGTTCTTTGATATGCTGAATCTAACTGTCATGACTGTGTATGTAGATTCTTAACTTTTGGTCCCGTTTTCAAATTGGTCTACATTAAGGTCCAAAGGGTCCAAAATTAAACTTAGTTTGATTTTGACAAAAAATGAATCAGTTAGGTTCTTTGATATGCTGAATCTAAAAATGTACTTAGATTCTTGATTATTGGCCCAGTTTTCAAGTTGGTCCAAATCGGGGTCCAAAATTAAAATTTGTTTGATTTCATCAAAAATTGAATAAATGGGGTTCTTTGATATACCAAATCTAACTGTGTATGTAGATTCTTCATTTTTATACGACCGCAAATTTTGAAAAAATTTCCGTCGTATATTGCTATCACGTTGGCGTCGGCGTCGTCGTCGTCGTCGTCCGGCGTCCGAATACTTTTAGTTTTCGCACTCTAACTTTAGTAAAAGTGAATGGAAATCTATGAAATTTTAACACAAGGTTTATGACCACAAAAGGAAGGTTGGTATTGATTTTGGGAGTTTTGGTCCCAACATTTTAGGAATTAGGGGCCAAAAAGGGCCCAAATAAGCATTTTCTTGGTTTTCGCACTATAACTTTAGTTTAAGTTAATAGAAATCTATGAAATTTTGACACAAGGTTTATGACCACAAAAGAACGGTTGGAATTGATTTTGGGAGTTTTGGTCTCAACAGTTTAGGAATTAGGGGCCAAAAAAGGGCCCAAATAAGCATTATTCTTGGTTTTCGCACAATAACATTAGTTTAAGTAAATAGAAATCAATGAAATTTAAACACAATGTTAATGACTACAAAAGGAAGGTTGGTATTGATTTTGGGAGTTTAGGTCCCAACAGTTTAGGAATTAGGGCCAAAAAGGGACCCAAATAAGCATTTTTCTTGGTTTTCGCACCATAACGTTAGTATAAGTAAATAGAAATCTATGAAATTTAAACACAAGGTTTATGACCATAAAAGAAAGGTTGGGTTTGATTTTGGGAGTTTTGGTCCCAACATATTAAGGGGCCCAAAGGGTCCAAAATTAAACTTTTGTTTGATTTCATCAAAATTGAATAATTGGGGTTCTTTGATATGCTGAATCTAACTGTCATGACTGTGTATGTAGATTCTTAACTTTTGGTCCCGTTTTCAAATTGGTCTACATTAAGGTCCAAAGGGTCCAAAATTAAACTTAGTTTGATTTTGACAAAAAATGAATCAGTTAGGTTCTTTGATATGCTGAATCTAAAAATGTACTTAGATTCTTGATTATTGGCCCAGTTTTCAAGTTGGTCCAAATCGGGGTCCAAAATTAAACTTTGTTTGATTTCATCAAAAATTGAATAAATGGGGTTCTTTGATATTCCAAATCTAACTGTGTATGTAGATTCTTCATTTTTGGTCCTGTTTTCACATTGGTCTACACTAAAGTCCAAAGGGTCCAAAATTAAACTTAGTCTGATTTTAACAAAAATTGAAATCTTGAAGTTCTTTGATATGCTGAATCCAAAAATGTACTTAGATTTTTTATTATGGGCCCAGTTTTCAAGTTGGTCCAAATCAGGATCTAAAATTATTATATTAAGTATTGTGTAATAGCAAGTCTTTTCAATTGCACAGTATTGCGCAATGGCAAGAAATATCTAATTGCACAATATTGTGAAATATCAAATTTTTTTTTAATTAGAGTTATCTTTCTTTGTCCAGAATAGTAAGCAAGAAATATCTAATTGCAAAATATTGTGCAATAGCAAGATTTTTTTTTAATTGGAGTTATCTTTCTTTGTCCAGAATCAACTTAAATCTTTGTTATATACAATATACAATGTATATTCACTTTTTACTACCAACTGATAAATTAAAATAATCTTTACCATTCAGTGATAACAAGCAGTTTTTTTACATCTTAATATTTTATGATGTATTTAAATGAGTAGTTATTGTTGCAAACTCCATTAGAAATTTTAATTGAGATTAGTTTTGGAATAAGGGAAAGGGGGATGTGATTAAAAAAATTGGGTTCAATTTTTCTCATTTGAAATTTCATAAATAAAAAAGAAAATTTCTTCAAAACATTTTTTTGAGAGGATTAATATTCAACAGCATAGTGAATTGCTCTAAGAGAAACAAAAATTTCAAGTTCATTAGAACACATTCATTCTGTGTCAGAAACCTATGCTGTGTCAACTATTTAATCACAATCCAAATTTAGAGCTGAATCCAGCTTGAATGTTGTGTCCATACTTGCCCTAACCGTTCAGGGTTCAACCTCTGCGGTCGTATAAAGCTACGCCCTGCGGAGCATCTGGTTACTGTATATAACCATTGTCATTGCTGTTTTTGTATTGTTAGATTGCTGTCTTATTGATGTATAGCTGCCTCTACATTGATCTATACTAATAATTATCGGTCGTCCAACTGTCTATATCAATCTGCTCAGCTCTTAATAAAACTCCATATCACGGCTTTGTGACGTCGAATACGTTGACCTGGCCTTAATAACTTTGACCCGGACATATCAGCGACGTCATAATGTTTGAACCGACGTTGATAAGTTTGACCCGAACTTATCAAGTCAACTTCCGGTTGCTGGTGAAAATAAGACAATACTTCCAAAAGACGCTAATACAGCCCGATAAATCGATTATCAGGTTATCGGCATATTAATGTTGTAAAATATCAGCTGCTCGACATAATATGAAGGCTTTTTGATCTCGTTCGCTGCGCTTACTCAACAAAAAGCTTCATATTATGTCTCGCAGCTGATATTTTACGATATCAACACGCAGACAACCTGATAATCGGTACTAATAAATTACCAGATGTTTTCCTATCTGAATCTGACAGTTGGTCCCTTAAATCTGTCTGCACTTTTCTCTCTGCTTCAAGTTTGTTCAATGCTTGATTCAGATCTAGTTTGACCTTTCCAACTTCAGCAAAAGTTACTGCATTCTTTTCAGCTAGTTCCTAAAAACCAAATGATAAAATCAATGTAATAATCAAACATTTAAACTACCAAATTTTGTTTGGATCTTTTCATGCAAAACAATAGACAACTATTTTAATAAATTAAATGTTTACGAAGCCCTTCTCTCTCAATATTAAACTTTAACTAGCCAGTAAAATTACTTTATAAATTTGGGGCTTTGCACTGCTAATATATATATTTTAAATTTTAGATGTCAAAAATCTATCTTTTGTTATAACTTAAATACTGAAATACACAAAAAATAGATATATTCTGAGATAAAGTAAAATAAAATGTTCATTTATTTACATTTTATATAAACAAAGTTCTAACTTAACAATAGATGTATTTTTGACAAATTCCATAATATTTGTCAAACAAGCTAAACTCTAGATGTTCTTTTATTTTTCGACTACCATTTATCAGTCTCATTTTCCAATTGGTTTTATATACCTGTTTATTGAATGTTTATGTTTACGTTTAAAACTGCAATATATTGTATTTCATGTATATGTACCAAGTTGTACTTTAATAATAAAAATATCTATCGATCTATCTATACCTGTTTCATAGCTTTGTACAATGCATCTTAATTGATAGTGAAACATTTGTAAAGGAGATATTTCACAGTAAAATGTCTACTGTGAAGTAAATTACATACACCAAAATTTCCCTATATAAGGTTTCTAACTGTGATATGCCATTACAACCCTGGTTGTTTCTTATGGTTTTTTTTGCAAGATGTTCTGCTCAATCTTATCCTATATAAGTAATATTAACCTGTTGCATCTCCTCCACTCTTTTCTTCATTGTCTCTGTCTCCAGAGTAAGAGTACTATTCCTAGACGTAAGGTCACTAACGGTGGAACTCTGCTGGTTACATCGGGACTGAACTTCATCTTTCAATAACTGGGTCACTCGTAACTTCTCTTCTAACTGACTGTATCTGTTTTCCTGAGTAAATCATTTACAAATAAATATTATATGATTCTATAATTCAATAAGTTCTTATTCTACAAAAGATATTATTTGGGGGGAAAATAAGTTGTTCAAGTTGGAATAAAGAGAGATAAGTAAATAATACCAATTAATGAATAAAATAGAAGAAGTATTTGATTACTAGAATACCAGGATGTAAGTGTGGAATCTATCAAAGAACTCGATTTAACTTATCAACCAGCACCATTTTTTTCCATCCATTCGATTTGTTCGAGCTTTTTATTTTTTCTATTTGATAAGAGACTGTCTGCTTCAAAATTTACTTAAAGTTCTGTAATTTTGTTATTTTAATTTTCATTCACTTTAATCATTCGATTCACTGTTTATTACCTCCTCAGACTGGAACTTTTGTTTGATAATAGTAAGCTGTTCTTCATGCTGTAGTTTATTGGACATATTATGATTTTTCTGTCTACTTATTTCTTCTTCTAACTCTAGTCGTGTCATTTCTAACTGTTGGATTCTCTCCCTTAGATTTGCTTCAACTTCATCTGCATCTTGTCTCACTCTTGATACCTGGAAGAGAATTAATTTTTATGTACAATCTTTCATAAATATTAATCTATTGTATAACTTGTCATTTTACTAATAGTATTATTTAGCAAATACAGCCCAAAGTGAAACCAATAATTCAAATTCACATCAGATACCAATTTACATATTAATTCATTTAAATAAAGGAAAATATTAAAATAAGATTAGTTTGTATAATGGAATCAATGAGTTTAAAAATCCAGAAACCACAAACAAATGAATTCTGCATAGACAAAAAAACCCCACTCTAATAAAAGAAATTTCACAGTTTCTTGAATTTGTAAGAGAGGATAATATAGTAAAATTTTGCCATTTCTTTTTTGTGCATATCACTAAAAGATCAATACCTCCCCTCTTTTCTTTTTTTTTATATTCTTGTTGGCCTCACAGGTTTTTAACCCACATTTATTTTTAGCATATAATTCTTTGGAAGTGATGCAACATTTCTTAAATATGTGATAACCTATAATGAATTTGTAATGGCTGACTCTACTCTCAAACCGTTTGAATTGTATTTACTTTGACCAGATAAAAATCAAAATGTCACCAAGTAGTTATAGGTAAAGAACTCACTCTTATAATCTGCAACTTATTAGATATGTTTTCAACAATACTTATTGCTTAGGTATCTTTTAATCTTAAAATCTACTTAGGCCAATTAAAAAAAAATCCTACCTACTTACCCTATTTTTGCAAAGATGTAATAGGAAATACACACATTATTTTTTTTGGCCTTATTGCTATTAAACATAAATAATTGTATCAAATTTAATATTAACCAGTAAGTATAGGAGTTTCAAAAATAAAGGTTTCAAAATTATACCTCTTTTTGTCTTATCTGTTCTGCATCTCTAAGATCTTCCTTGTGTCTGTTTCTTTCTGATTGTATTCTTTCTGTAAAACAGGTTCATCTATATATACATGTATATACATATACATAAATTTTAATTGATTATTTCCAATTGTTATTCAGGCTATCTTTCTAAAAAAAAAAAACAACAATTTTTTGTAAAAATGCATATTTAAAAGGTTTGAGTTAATCATCATTTGTTTACATATGAAAGGGGAATGAAAGCTAACATCAGTTCACTTCTATTTAAGAAGTCATCATTTAATCCAATAATAATGAAACAAATCTGCACCATTTCAATTAGCAGTTTAGTGTTTTACATACCTTCAAAATGAGCACCTTTAATTTTGATTTCTGCTTGTAAATGTGTGACCTGTTCCTTCAGTTCAAATATTTGATCTTGTTGCATACGACATTTTCTTTCTGTATCATCAAACTAAAAAGATATTATACATGTAACAGCATTAACACATGACAAAGGCAAAATCCCTTTGATCTTGCTGTGGTATAATCTGGATAATGCAAGGTCAGGTGTGCATTAACTACTTAATTTCTATTGCACAGCTCACATGTACAATAGCAATAAATACATACAATTAAAAGTTACTGAAAAAGTTTTTGTTTTTTACTGGAGTTATTAATCCCAATAGGATAAATGAGGCATAGAAATCTTAAAATAACAACCCTCATGTACTTTGCAAGGTTCAGTTGTAAAGTTTTAGGAGCCATGCTAACAGTACCTGTAGTTATTATTGAAGGCTATGTTACAGTTCTCTTAATAGTTAATCTTCTCATCTCAAACTTATAGTTTGTTAGTAGTTTATACTTTACCTTGGATTGTAATTGTATATTTTTATCACTAGACTCTGACAGTTCTTTGTGTAGCTGTGCTTCCATTGTTGCTCTTGTCTGAAGTAAAAAAAAAAACCAGCATAGTATTTTTAACAAGATTTGTCAATTTTTTAGCCATGCTCATGAAACTGGTCTCTTTTTTACTTAGACTTTCTAATAAATATTTTGTAATAATGTTACTTCTGTCCTAAAATGACAGATAACTTCCTGGAAAACTATCAATTTTTAAAAGTTGATATATCAATTGTTGCTGCATTAATGTCTAGTGACATATATATTTCATAAAATTGAGAAAGGAAATGGGGAATGTGTCTAAGCGACAACAACCTGACCATAGAGCAGACAACAGCCGAAGGCCACCAATGGGATATTTCATGTTTATTTAGAACAAAATTATTCAAAGGGATAAACATAATTTTAATCTAAACACATTTTTAAAAGTTGATCAGAAGGAATTTTAGTTTGACTCCATTATAGTGTGTTATGCTTGAATGGAAGATTTACAGTAAAAATTAAATATATTTAGTAAAAGTCTTCATGTATACCTCTCGTTCTTTTCTCAGATCCTCATTATGAGAGCTGTGCCTCCCTGACAGTTCTTGTTTAAGTCTTTCTACTACAATTTCTACATCATGTGTTTTCTGTTCTTGTAAAGCTAGCTCAGATTCTGTCATTGATAATCTATAATTATAATTATAAAATAAGATTTATACCAGGTAGCACTAGGCTTCAATTGATGTGTTCAGAATCAAATGCATTCTGAGAAATCTTTTCAAAGACATACAACAAAGTTCTGTGATTTTTCAAACACATCCAAAATAATGATAATTTAACCTTTGGGATGACATTATTTAAATTTCATGAACCATTAAATTACCCATAGTCCTTTAGATAGAACTTCAGACCCTTTGTTTTCTCTTACTGTAAATTCAAAAATTATTGCGAGGTAATCATAAATGCAAGTAATGTGACTTGGTGAGTATCACAATAATAAGAACTTCTATTTGTATATAAATTGAGCAGTTTAAAAACTTATTTGCCATAAGGCTTCAATTGATGTGTTCAGAATCAAATGCATTCTGAGAAATCTTTTCAAAGACATACAACAAAGTTCTGTGATTTTTCAAACACATCCAAAATAATGATAAATTTAACCTTTGGGATGACATTATTTAAATTTCATGAACAATTAAATTACCCATAGTCCTTTAGATAGAACTTCAGACCCTTTGTTTTCTCTTACTGTAAATTCAAAAATTATTGCGAGGTAATCATAAATGCAAGTAATGTGACTTGGTGAGTATCACAATAATAAGAACTTCTATTTGTATATAAATTGAGCAGTTTAAAAAACTTATTTGCCATAACTGTCGTAAATTCCTTCACAATGAGTCTAGATTCTGGACAATTGAGAGTCTCCATATGGTTTTGCTGCTAATTTATCATTCAACTGTTAAATTTCGGGAAACTTGTGTTGGTGAATTGCTGTGGTTTATTTATATTTTTTAATTTGGCTGTTGCACCATTATCCATTTCCAATTATTAATATGTCATCATATGTACATTGTCAAAGTTTATGCATGCAGTGAATAATGTTACAATTTACGCATTACTACATAATTTTTTATTTTTTTTAATACTGTAAATTCAGAAATTATTGTGATGTTTTTATTATTGCGAAAAATGCAACAACTATATAATCAAAGCTCCCATTTAAATTTTTTTTTATATAAATTAAACAGGATTTTTCCAATATCACAAAAGTAAAATCACATATTAGTTGAAAATGACAAAATCACAATAATAAATGCAAGCAATAATTTCTGAATTTACAGTATTTATATATACAAATTTTTAAAGTCCTTCATTTGTCCTCGGAACATATTTAACACAAAATACCCACACTAAAAGCAAGCTAGCAATCAGAAAACAATCAAGAAAGTAGGAAACTGAATGATGAAATATTTTATATATTTTAATTCAACTTACTTTGCAGCTAAGGCATTGAATGATGATTTCCTCTCCTCTAGAGCCTCTTGTAAATGTGCTACTTGCTGAGTAGTTGTTCTGAAGAAAAAAAATTGTAACTGAATTAAATAAAAAGGAAATCAAGGTCCTCTAATAATTGTTTTACTTTTTAATAACTGCAAGAATAAGTCTGAGAACAAGATGTGACTTTTTAGATTTAATTAAAACATATCATTTTGACCAATTCTTTCTAGTTTACTGTGTTCTTTTGAATAGGTTAACTGTTATTTTTGGCATATATTTACAACATTTTATAATAACATTAGATGTATGTTTCATTATGATACTTTATTCTGATTGGCTAACTGCCCATCACGTGTTATTCCGTAAGCAATTGCATTGCTCAATAAAACTTTTCATTCATGATAACATGTGGTCCCACAATAAAGTGCACAGGGGAATTAAATAAAACAATATTAAAATTCGTGTTTTCATGATCATTGCTAAAAAAATGTAATTATAAGTATTGTATGCTTCTTTTTGTAACGTCATAGGATTGTAAAAGCGTTGACAGTGCGCACATTTTTGTATGAAGCGCTTCTGTGCTTCATACAAAATGTACTTCAGCCAACTATTTTACACCCCAATGAAGTTACAAAAAGAAGCATTCAATTCTTAAATAAAAAAACTTTACATGTTTCTGTTTTATGGTTGCTGATTCGTTTGAGATTATTTATATATTTATATATTTCATATTTAAAGTTTTAAGGGGGTTTGCGGGTATAAATCAAACAATAGTTCAGCTTATTTGAAAAAGATAATAAAAAATATAGGTCACTGATGAGTTAAAAGATATTTTAACTTTAAAGCCAAAAATGGCATTTTTGCACCAAAGGGAGATAATTTGGAGCTTTTTCAATGATATATACATTTTAAAAGTCATCTGGGGCCAAAATGAATTGGTTTTTGTTTGATTTTTGTACCTAATGAGAAGTAACAACTACTAAAGTAAAACATAAAATTTCTAATGAAAAAAAAATGTTTAAATTTTGCTGAAATTTTGTACTCCTGATTCCTCCTTAAAATGAAAAAAAAATTTCTGTATGCGAGAAAATTATTTCCATGTTAAACACATTATATAAATTTACCTTTTTGTTTTCCTGAGGACATCTTCTTGTTTTTCAATAGTATCCATGAGATCATTCATCTGAAGAAAAAAAAAAAAGAGTAAGAAATAAATTATTTATCAAATGTAAAGTTACAAAATGTATGCTCTATATACTTATTGATAATTTTCTCCAGGATCTTTACCAAAATGGGCTAAATGTATTTATAAACATTTCTCAAATATGATTTTCAAATATTTTTTTTCTTCAAAAATCTTACCAACATAATGTATCCATTTTTAAAATATTTAAGATCAAGGAACAATAAATGAGCTACATCACAGATTGTGGTAAATTTTGCAGATAACTTTGGCTTTAATATTGAATTACACCTGAATATCGAAAAAAATAATGGCTTATATCTTTTATTTTCTGAAATATTACTGATTGAATTCTTTAAAGAATGGTTAACATTTGTATAGAATGCACAAGAAATTGATAAAAAACAAAGTTTTAAATTGAAGTCCAGCTTTTGATTGAATTTTAATATTTTCTGTAATAATTTGCATGTACATATCTTTGTTATACATCTTTAAAACTGTATAACTTTTTGTTAAAGTTATAGGTGAATAATAAATAACAGTGATTTTTTTTTACATACAATTTTTAGGTGAGATTTTCAGAAATCAGGTCACATGACAATTAAATAACAGATCTAAGACCAAGTCTCTTTATAAATTACCTGTAAAGATTTATCACTTTCTATTTGTTTGACATGCTTTGTGAGCATCATCATTTTTGTCTTGTGATCTTGACTTAATACAGCTCTGTCTTCATTTTGTCCAACTGCTGTCTCTGTAAATACAAACATCAATGTATTGCATTAGACATATTCAAGCACATTTCTGTCCAACACCAGCATTATTAATGTTCACAGCTTTGTATTATAACATGAAACACAATCTTTTGACTCTTCCTTTTGCTGACATTAGTTGTTAAATAAATCTAATGAAAATTTTTTTTTTTTAATTTTACACTTTCGGATATATCACAAAATAGTCTGTACAAGAAACAACAAATCTATAGGATGCATGTAAATTTATCTAAAACAATAATGACACATTTGACTTTAAATTGCCTTTTCTCAAAAACATGTCCTAAAAATTATCTTTAAAATTTATATGCTTTTGCCACTAAAATTTTCCTTTTATTGTTATGAAATATATAAAGGTCATCAAATTTGTTTTTGCTGTATAAATCATTTAAATGTCTACATAATCCTTAAAAAAATAAATAAAAATAGGATTTATATCCACAAAGTCATGATTATTTTTGCCTTTTAAAATTACATGTTTATATTGTGGCAGAAAAGATAGACACAATTTGATGCTAGCAAGTTTTGACATGCCGAATTTATCAAATCTATGAGGGTTGCATTCAATTATACAGCAATGTGATATACACTGTTTTTAAATTACCAATGGACTTTAGTATATCACTAGGAATATTGTTTCCTGCCAGCTCTAGTCGGGAAACAGTTTTATTAGTCTGTAACATCTCTAGAATAGCTCTTCCTCCTAATAGACCTACATTGTTCCATCTCAGATCTACAAAAATATAAAGAAGTTTAATCTCTACTTCAATAGTATAAAGTTGCATATATCAAAACCAAACCTAATTGAGATATTAGTTGTTAAAAATTTTAAGTAACAAAAGAATTAAAACATACATTTTTTTTCAATGAAATAAAAAACGACTTTTATTTTTAAAGGGAAAATTCGCGATTTTTTTCTTATGGTTTAAATATGTTCATAATGACATAATATATATATTCACAAAGTTTTATCGCTAAATGTGCAGTAATAAAGGAGAAATTCAATAATTAATGAAAAAATATTAACTACTTCCTGTAGGTCGTGACGTTTTCTCCTGGTTTTTGCATGCCGGGATTTAAAATACAATCATTAAAAGTCTTGGTTTTTAATCATATTTTAACGTAATCGTAAGCGCGCGGATGACTTATGCTTTATCTAATAACCAGCCGATAATAAGAAGATAAAACGCACAGACGTGCAATTGTACACATTCATGAGATAAATTTTCTATGTTAAACGTATATATTCGAATTATTTT
The DNA here is from genome assembly GCA_019925275.1 of Mytilus edulis. NCBI lineage: Eukaryota > Metazoa > Mollusca > Bivalvia > Mytilida > Mytilidae > Mytilus > Mytilus edulis. The sequence goes on along the minus strand of CM034356.1, from coordinate 45,637,451 downwards.
TTTAGACAACACAAAAAGTTATAAAATTATTTTTAATTAATGCATTTTCGGACTGATAAGGTGAACAAATTAAAGTACAATAATCTGTAAAGACAATATGTTGGTGTACTCTTATTGACCTTTTACTATCTCTGCTATGACTAGGTTTATACGATGTGTTTATTCACGGTTCTGTGGCAATACTCGTAGATGGCTTGTTTAAAGGTAAATTGTTATTTGCACTTCGGTATTTAACCACGCCTCTAGGGCACACCTTGCCAGGTGTGACTGTCTATTCGGATCAGTGGATTATAAAACAAGGAAGCATTTTTAAAATACACACATTAAAAATAAGGTGACAAATAAAAATAGATCGCCGTGGAATTATTTAATTATATTTGGTGCTATTATTTATTTGAATTCAAATAAATTAATTTACTAAGAAATAAACAGTTTTCAGTTAAAGACGGGAAACTTAATTCATGTGTCAGAATAAAATGATATACACCTCTTGTCCTTGATTTAAGTCTCATAAAAAAGGGGAACTTAGAAATTAGAAATAGCTTTACCAAATCATTTTGATTGTCTTTATTAGGCAAAAAAATGTACGAGAACACCTACATTTAGACTTTTGAAACCCATTTATTAATTAATATCTGAAACTATCTGAAGATAACTCTACCGAAGCGGAATATAATTGTACGAATAAAGAAAAAAAATGTTTTTAAATCTTTGCACATTTATGATTAATTATTGTTATCTATTGTTCATTTAATTATACTTAATATGTCTACCGCTCGGCATTAAATCTTGGTGTGGTAGGAAGGGATTATTACATATAGATTATATTATTTGGATGAGGATTTGAGCTAGCCTACAAAAAACACATTAATTAGTTAACATACATTCGAGACCAAATGATATTAACTTTGCTAATTCAATTAACTTTTACTCACATATATTTCTCTCATGATTTGTGCGTGCTTGTTTCTATAGGACAGTGTATATATTGTCCCAAAATTAATCATAAAATCGTAAAATAACTAAAAATGTCTTGTTCGGAGGTTGATAGTAAAAAAAAAAGAGGTTGATAGTACTAACAGTGGTTCCAGTCCGGTCAAGAGAGGCAGATTTTGACGAGTATGGTCAATTTGGGTACGCACTAGAGCCAAAGTATACCGAAGAAGAGCTCCATAAAATGGAAGCTGCAGAACTTAGTTCCCGAAATCAAGATATCCTTAGCAACCCTCGCCAGTTTAACACAGCCGGATTGGTGTTCGTGTACTAAATGCATAGTTATGCCATTATTGACGGAATGTCTTTGTTGCCCCGAATTTACTCTCTTTGATGGTAATATTGAATTGGGTGAATGCATAAGTGACAATATCGATTTCAGAACAGTTTGTCTGAACCCGGTTGTTCTTGAAACAAGCTGTATAAGTTTTCCGAGGTACAAGCGCCATAGAGGGAGAGCTCCAGACGTACTAACTCACAGCCATGTTCACATTTAGTTGTATACAATGTATACATGTATTAAATTGCGCTATAGTTCCGTAACTTTCTATCCAGGCGTATAAACGAATCGTCGGCAAATGCGTACATTTTTTAAAATCAATATTTCTGGTATGTTCCAATCTGTCCTTTACTATTGACAACGAGTTTATATTACATTTTCCTAAATTCACCCTTGGAAAAAATATGTAAATAGATTTTTATTTCTTCAAATCTTTTTTTTTTATGTATTATTTATATTTTTATAAATAATATTCTTTACACCAGAAATGTTATTTATAAACAAGCGTATGAGTTAAGTAATGACTAGTATATTATATCACTTTCGGACACGCAAGACAGAGATGTATATTATAAACCTGATAGTTCAAAACGGAAAGTTATAAGTTATCGGCCGTGTACACCGATCAATACCTACAGAAGTGAAACGATGCATGAACTTGCAAGCCCGACAGGAAATCGCTTGAATACCTGGCGTGTCACCTCAAACCCATCACAATACCTTTGGGAGTAATACCTTAAGCCATGCTGGTGTTCAGATGAGGGAAGATCCGAATTTATTTGAATAAAGTTTATTACTTTAACGAATTACATTTTCGAAAACAATTTTCACGGAACACTTATTTATGATTTGAACTTTGACTTTTTAATTAATTCCAATATTAACAGTTTAAAAATAACAGACTATGGTTATTTAAAAAAAAAATAAGAACATTTTCCGTATCAAGTTAGTTAGTCAGATAAAACAACCGTATGATTGACAAGATATCGACACGCAATTACGAATACATCGGTTACTGTAGTTTTGGTCCTTTGTGGTTTATAGACATATCGTGATTTTTTATCGTAGAAGATGACAAAATGGCGGAACGCAGAGAATTGATACTCAAAATTTTAAATCGATGGTGATCTCTTATCTAGCGGAATAAAACTTTAATATCTATAAATTTGAGAATTTTTATACAGAATGGACATAATATCAATTTTTGATTTTTTTGCGAAGTTTCCCTTTAATTGAAATTTTGTAGAAAATGCAGAATTGAAAGTTGAATCAACATACTTTAATAAATCATACAGCTTTAATTTAAAATAATTTATACCAGTTTTCAAATGCTGAGCACCAGTGCTTATTTTTGAAATATGTCAATCTTAATTCTAAGTTGACATAAAGCTAAATCAAGTTAAGTTTGGAACACAGAGGAATTTTCGAAGGTCAATTAGAAACATATTTAGATTCATATCAGCCAAAGTGCTCTAAGTTTTAGCTTTCTGATTGAAGTATTAGAAAAAAATCCATAATAATGCAAGGAATAAACTCCATAAAATTTTCAATTAATAACTCTAAAGGTTAAAGATAATGTAAAGCCAAAATGGTAATATTGTTATTATAAAATCAATTTGGAAATATATTATTTTCAATTTACTAAAATCTTGGTTCATAGCCATACCACTAATAACATAAATGTACTTGTTTTAAGTAATCTATGTTCTAATACTAACACAGTGAGTCTAGTATGCTCAGCAACCAAATTAATGCACAATATTTATTATTTTTTAGAAAGTATTTTTTTTTTTTCAAAAGTAATTGAAATGAGTCAAAATTTAGGACACAATATTGGTGTCATTAACAAAACAACTATTTTCTAAGTTTAATTTTTGACTTCTAAAAAATGTCACAGTTTTCACCCAAAGACAAACAATGCAATTATGCCAAATTTGTGAAAACTGAAGAGTGTATATCTTTTTACATGAAAAAAACCAAGAAAGATTTAAATGACCATTTTTAAAATGGGACTTATCTTTTGTGGATTTGTCATTTTTTTTTTTGAAGAAATGCTCTTTAAATGTTGCTCCTAAAATGAGATTCTACAAACAATGGATTATTTAAAGATTAAGCTTAAAATATGCTATAAAGAGCTTTGCTTAATTTTTAGTGAAAATATGAAATTGTAAAACTACTACTTATTGGAAGAAATGGTGTAATATTTATGTTGCTGAGAATATAATTACATTGGTTTTTACATTTTAGGCAGAAAGATGACACTCACAAATATTATCATCTCACCATAATATTTATCTTATTTTACACTATAGGTTGCACTTTGTAAATACAGCTGTTTCTCAAAACACGCCTCTTTTGGGGAGTAATAGAATATTCATAGAAAATTAATTTTGTTTACATACTGGTTCCCAGTTATGCTCTCTGTGTTCCATATCGCAGAGACAGAACTTGGGAATGTTACCAGTAAATAAACACGTGCATATTGTTTACATTGAAATCTGTGGTAACCTTTCATTCGAGGTAGGGGTAGTTAAGAAAATTAGTGGAAGTTTAAACTCTGAGAAGTTCAGGGCATATAAACGTTGAAAATATGCCGCACAGCCCTATATTTTGACCTTTGAAAAAAATTGTGGTGCATATGAACTTTCAATTCTAGTGTGACGGGATTGCTTCCCTTAGAAAACTTAGTAGATACTTAGTCAGCCGTAAGCAGTTGAGTTAGGGAAGTACTTCTTTAGCTCAGTCGGTTAGCGTGCTGCCTTGTAACACAGAGGTCCCGGGTTCGAGTCCCGGTGGAGACAAGCAATTTTGTAATGAAATTCGTGCTCTCCGGTTACATTGGCGCCCAACAATAATAACCCATGGTTAGAAGAATTACCTAGCCAGGTTAAAATATGAATATAAAAAAGATGAAAATATCATCATTATAGAGTATAATGACTCTTGAGGTGGGGGAAGTGTGACGGGATTGCTTCCCTTAGAAAACTTAGTAGATACTTAGTCAGCCGTAAGCGGTTGAGCTAAGGAAGTACTTCTTTAGCTCAGTCGGTTAGCGCGCTGCCTTGTAACACAGAAGTCCCGGGTTCGAGTCCCGGTGGAGACAAGCAATTTTGTAATGAAATTCGTGCTCTCCGGTTACACTAGGATATGATTTTTTTCAAAACTTCATAGTAAAAGTGGTACAGTTTTAGCCGTAAAAGGAGTTCCTATGGGAAATTGCATTGTCAATATTTACAGATATGCAACCTATATAGGGTGAAAAAGGGGAACATTCAGAATTAAACCAAATTTGCTTTATTTCACAGATTTTAAAGAAATTAACTCAAATAAGAAGTTTTATAATATTTTAATGAAGATTGATAGAATCCTGGGCCTTAAATATGATGACTCAGCATAAATTCACAGTTTACAGTATGCATAGTTTACTTAAAGTCCTGGATACAAAATTAAATCATAATATTTGCATATTTGTAAGTTAAATTGTTAAGAAGTGCTTATATTTACTCTTCGCAGTCATTGAAACTCATAGATCCTTCCTGAATATTATTTATGGGGTATTTGTGTCCTTTCGATAACCCAAAAGTAAGCCGCAACACCTAAATCTGCATTTTTGTCACCACGGCATAATAAATACAAGCTAGAAAAACAAAAATATCTCAAGAAAACTTACAATAGTGTGTTCTATCCTGAATATGTACTAAATATTCCAAATTGCTAGAAACAGCAGAATGATTTAGGAAATTTGAGGCCCCAGGGGCAAAAAACATAGAAAATTGCCTACCCCCTGGGTCATAAAAAAATAATTTAACTTGTAAATGCTATGATTTTATGATTTTAAAGTTCTTGATATAGAAAACAATAACTATGCTTGGAAGGTATGCAAAAATCAGATGTTAGCAGTCATCTATACAACATTTTAAGTGAATTTATATCGCAGACTGGTATCTGCATACATACAACTATTGCAAATTGGCTTTGTTTGAACACTTCTATTATATATAGTAGCTAAATTGTGTCAGATATATGGTTACAGATGATACTGTTGTGACAAGAATTCTAAATTGACCATTTGAGGCAGAAAATGTGTTCTTTAATTGACAAATAGGCATACATTAAGATGTGGACTGGAGATAGAGGTTGGATTGGATACTTTATATTATCTTGAATGTTGTAATGATTGATTGCTAAACATTACATTTCTGATATTCTGATATGCTTTCAATATGTTATCAAAACAGTTTTTAACAGGTTCTAGGCATTTTTTATCAGAAAATATGCAAATAGGGTAAGCTGGCAATAATTAAAGTCTTGTTTTCAAATTCTTTAAAAAATTGAAACAGGGGAGGGGGTATAAAATGTATAGTAAAGAAAAACTTAGAGTATACACAGTGATTTCTTTAAGACTTTTATTCTGATAAATCAGTATTAACGGAGAAAAACTGATTTTAGAGAGTTTTCTATTTGAATAAATGTCTGTATAGGTTGCACTTTGTAAATACAGCTGTTTCTCAAAACACGCCTCTTTTGGGGAGTAATAGAATATTCATAGAAAATTAATTTTGTTTACATACTGGTTCCCTGTTATGCTCTCTGTGTTCCATATCACAGAGACAGAACTTGGGAATGTTACCAGTAAATAAACTTGTGCATATTGTTTACATTGAAATCTGTGGTAACCTTTCATTCGAGGTAGGGGTAGTTAAGAAAATTAGTGGAAGTTTAAACTCTGAGAAGTTCAGGGCATATAAACGTTGAAAATATGCCGCACAGCCCTATATTTTGACCTTTGAAAAAAATTGTGGAGCATATAAACTTTCAATTCTAGGATATGATTTTTTTCAAAACTTCATAGTAAAAGTGGTACAGTTTTAGCCGTAAAAGGAGTTCCTATGGGAAATTGCATTGTCAATATTTACAGAAATGCAACCTATAGGTCTTTTCTAATAGTTGTCTTATTGGTAAACATGCACATACTTTTGTATATTATTTCTAAAGATCTGAAACTATTCTTTACTTTTGACATAAGTCCATGCACGAGTAAAACTTTATATAATATAAAATGTGAAAGTCAAGATTTTATTCAAAAATATAGTCCAATTTGCTAAACAGTCTTTACCTATAGCTCTTAAAGTTTTGTTTCTTTTTAAGTTGGCTGACAATTCAATGGCACAGTCATGATTAATCTGGTTGTTTCTAAGGTCTAGAGCCAGTAAGCATTCGTTTGATCCAAGTCCTTCACAGAAAAGTGAAAAAGAGTTGTCTAACATGCCAAGGGCATTCCATTCCAAACACAACCTGTAAAAAAGTACATTATTTTATACAAAATACATGTACATTTTACAATGAAATTGCTTTTATCAGACTTTTTTTATTTCAGGAATAAAATAAGACTTTATTGTGAAACATCTTGCAAACTTCTCCATAATGCTTTTGAATCTGTTCCTATTATAAGCATAACATATATTTTTTGTGCAGACCAAAGGAAGTAGGTTCTTAAAATTGAACACTTGAACACTTTAATGTATAAATAAGAAGACGTGGTAAGATTGCAAATGAGATAACTCTAGTCTAAATGCAACAATTAAAGATAGTCGGTAGAATAAATTGGTTACATAGTTTGCTCTTACCCCATATGAAATTTACTGACCCCGTATATATCATATTAGGTCACTAGCACACTATGTAACCAGTTTATCTTACCTTTGATCTCACCCCATATGAAATTTACTGACCCTGTATATATCATATTAGGTCACTAACACACTATGTAACTAATAATATAACTTACCTGTATAAATATTTGTGTGATGCAAGATGTACAATGTATGAGAAATGTTTTTTTAAGAGACTGAAGGTTTCATAGCATTTAATTTTTGATTATTGTGTTGATGATACATCTCATTATACTTTAAAACATTTTCTTGTCCTTCTTGTGATATTTTTGTGTAAATATATGATATATCTATTGTATATAAATGTTGAATAATTGAAAAAAGAAAAAAAAAGAGTTAATATTTGATCCCTGAAACTCTACTTTGTGAAAGATGTTGTCAACTTAACTGCATATAATTAAACAATCCTCAACACTATTATTAAACTAAAATAAATATATAATTTGATGCAGAAACAGTTCTCCATTATAATTATGTAAATCAATTTACTTACTTTAATATTGCTTGATTATGATGTAACATTTTGCCCAAGGCTTCTGCACCAGCTCCTCTAATGTTGTTTCCCTTTAAAGATAAAACATAGTTATCTAATTATTTAAGAATTCAGAAAAATAAACTCAGTGAAGTTTTAAATTTTAGAACATGTTTTTAAAAACTTTATGAAATTTTAATTTTTTTTTAAGTTATAACATATAAATATGTTCATAATCATAAGTTGATGATTTAAAAAGGTTTTAAGTAAACAATGGTCCATGTTGTTTGAACCAGTACACTTGATCTCAGGTGTGAGATTATGATGACTCCAAATATTTGAAATACTTAAGTTATCATTAATACCTTTATATAATATTCATTTCAAGAAGATTTTCCTGGAGCAATAACATGGAAAGAGCTACACTCTATAGTAAACGTACATGCATTTTACGTATCAATCTCTGGTCTGTGTATTACTATTGCCAAATCAACATACATTATTCGAGAAAAAAAAATTGCTTTTTAAAAACAACAGTGAAGTGGTTGGCAGCTTTTTTATGTACAAATAACGAGTTTAAGGTAGATATTAGTATGCTGATGTTGCACACTTTAAATGATGCACTGTCAATTTACCAGTTAAAGTCAGAATTTATATCATTAGTCAAGTTTAAAATCTTCATTATGTCAATCATTGTTCATATGATTCCCAACTGATTACCATGACAACTGCATGAGGGCCTTTTATTGCTTAGTCTTAACATGCTTAATGGACTAAAATCAGGATAAGACAAAAAATGTAGCTTAAATATTTTTGGAAGCCCTGTTTTGAATAAACAATACTTACCTTCATATCCAGACTTTTGCAGTAAGAATTGTGTGCGAACCCATTTGCAAGTCCTTTCACAGCTTAAAAAATAATGATATATTAGATAATAGCAACTAAATGTTTCATAAAAGTCTTTTGTATGCATGTAATATTTACCACTACAGATATTAAACAATCACCACTTAATGTATATATATATCTAATCCAAACATTGTTTCAAGTGTTAGCGTGACTGCAAGGCTTCATCAGAAAATCTGTCACAGATGACCCCCTGTATATGTTTCTGTACTAAACATAATCTCCTTTCCCCTTTAAGACTACATGTATTACTGAATGGGACTTATTAGAGTATTGTACTTTTCATCAGCAAAAACTGCACCCAAGTTCACCTTAAGCTATTATTGCAGTAAACAATAATTATGTTTTTTCTGGGAAGCATTATCTTTCATTATTTATGTTGTTTCTATTGGTCATTGTTTTGATATTTTTTGCTGAAATTACAGGCTTTGGACTTTGATAAATTATTGAAAATAAATTTGGAAGCGCTTCATACTAAAAATGTGCACACGGTCAACGCTTTTACAACCCTATAAAGTTACAAAAAAAAGCATTCAATACTTATAATTACATTTTTACCTATAGGATCATGAAAACACGCCTTTTATCAAGTTTTTATTTCATTTACCTGTGCACTTTATTGTGGGACCTCGTGTCATCATGAATGAAAAGTTGCATTGTGTAATGCAATTGATTAAGGAATATCACGAGATTTCTAGTTAGCCAATCAGAATAACGTATTATAATGAAACATACATCTAATGTAATTATTATGAGTTACATGACAATCATACATTTGTAACTTCCTGAAGGATTTTACTATGAGTAACATGACAATCTTAAACTTCTTAAAGGATTTTATCATGAGTAGCCTGCCAGGTAGCACTATAAGAGCAGAAACTGCTCACCCTTCTGAAGTACCTTCATGCTCTTCATTTGTATTCTTTTATTTTTGTGGGTACCAATTCCATGGATTGGGAAAAGTTGAATTTTTGTATGTATTTGATTTTGTTGTTTGCACATAGTCTGCAAAAAAACTCTGCATTTAGAAATTTGAACTTCTTTGTCTATTTAAATTTGTTCATCAAACATGTACATTTCCCCACAAGATCCAATAAACTTGGTATCTCATGAATAATAATGAATCCACAGTGTATATTTTCATGTTTTAACATCTTATTTTATAAGTAACATATATTATTATATTTATACCATCTTCACTGAGCATACAGTCGGCAAACTTATATTCTAGAAATGTCCTATCTGTTGCTATGACTTTCCCCAAAATGTGACATGGTTTCGGAGACAAACTGTTGGTAGACAAATCTAAGACAGCTTTTCCTCTTTTTGATGTGTTCTCAAAGCTGAAATTAAGGGAATTATTTCATGCCTAATCCCATAAATGCATTTGGTGCTACATGTATTTACCTTACTTATCAAAATATGCACACCTTCATGTATTGATGATCGAGAAAACAGGCAAATTAAATGTCTTACTTCTAAAATACAAGATATAAATGACTTATGAATCTACTAATAAGAATCACTATTTTATAATAGTGGTACATGTATTGCTATTGGCTAGTTTAATATCAGTCAAATTCTCAGATAATGATCAAATATCAAATATAAGTCATAAAATATTTTACATTTGTAATACTACACTAAAATCTTGATTGTTAAAACATTCTTAACAATAGAAATTCACCAAATGACTTGGTATTACATGTATTTTCATTACATAGGTCATGAACCAACAATTATGACAATGAAAGCCCCCGTTGGAGTCTAGTGATCTGAAAAAATGAATTGAATTTAGAGAAATGTTGCATAAAAATAGTATGTAAAAATACATTTGTAAAATACCTTTTTAACTGGTGAATTATAAAATCTGGTGGATCTGTGTGATTGTCTCTACATAGTCTAACAAAAGTGTGTCTGAACTCATCCATTATTCTGTAATAGAAACAAATCAATAATATACATGATATATATATTATATCCTTTTTTAATTTTTTTTTTATAGTTTTGTATTTATGATACAGTTAATTTTTGTCAGGCTTTTTATTTTTCATAACCACTGACTGTGTTGTCATTTAGTTAGTGACGTATAAGTTTGAATATTTTTTAGGTATTTTCAAACTCTCTTTTTTTTGTTGCTTTTCGGAGAACATGGAGAAAAAGTAATTTGACATTAACTTCAGTATAAAAAAAAAAGGTGTGATTGCCAGTGAGATAAATCTATACATGAGACCAAATGTGATGACAGAAATTAACAACTACAGGTCACCATACAGCCTTCAACAATGAGCAAAGCCAATACTGCATAGTCAGCTATAAAAGGCATCGAAATGTAAAACAATTTAAACGAAAAACTAACAGCCTATTTTATATACAAAAAAAAATAAACGAAAAAAACATCTATCATGTCTATGTACATGTAACACATCAACAAAGCCAATCACAAAATAACAGGCTCCTGAATTGGGACAGGCACATACATAATGTATACATAATGTATACAGAATGTGGCGTGGTTTAACATGTTAGCGGGACCCCTCTCCCCCTAACCTGGGACAGTAGTGTAACAGTACAAAGTACATAAGAACAAACTAAAACAATCAGTTGAAAAAGGCTTAAATCAACAGATGGTTACAAATATAAATACATATCGAAAACACCAAAAGTGGCAAAATAATCAACTTATTGATGGTGGCCGCGTATTGGTAGAAGTAGAAGTGGACGTGGCCGGGTAAGGCCATGAAAAGCAACATTTTAAACATTTTTTTTATTGTACATGTAATGTAGCTTAACATGGGAGATGTTATACCTGAAAATTGAGCAAATTGTTTTTAAGAAACATTATAAATCATCTTTAAAAATTGTTGGTTATGTGTTCTAACATGCCCTCAGAAGTAAAACATGATTTCTTTAAAAATATTCATGTGATTGCGCAGGAGAGTGGTTCAATTGAATTTCAATATATTCATACTATTGAATAGAGATGAAAATTTTAACCAAACATATTGTATAGCTCAAATTGGACACTCTCTCTAGTTTGGAACTTACAAAGTTTGTTTACACCCGGGAATGTCGCTTATGTACTTAACAAACAATATCCGTTTTGGACGGTCTCACTAATTAGCGACAACAAGAATTTTAGCGACAACAAGCGTCAACAAGCGACAACAAGCGACAAGAAACTATTTAGCGACAAGAAAACATTGTTTTTTAAATTAAAATTAATTATTGCAATAAATATTAAAAGAATATAATTTTAGCGACAAGAAAGTTAAAATTGATAGAAAAAAATGAAACATTATTTACATAATATTTTATCATCTATTATGAATAATATAGTGTTATTAACTGGCTGTTTCTGTATTGGCACTGGTATAGATTCAAGGTTTGCTGTATTGGCCTCGAGACCCGTAGGGTCGAGGGCCAATACAGCTGACCGAGAATCTATACCAGTGCCAATACAGAAACAGCCAGTTCATAACACTTTTATTAAATGATTATAAGAGAATTAAAAACCGGAAGTGAACGTCCCGTATTAGCCCATGGGCCAATACAGCTTTTTCCCCGCTTTTTTCTGTATTGGCCCTGTTTTTTCCGTTTGAAAACATTAAGACATTACAAAACATTGCACATCATTTAACCTGTTTATTTTATGACTTTAATTTAAAAAATATTATACAAATGTTTTTATGCATAACGATACTTCAAGAGTAAAGTAATGGCGTAAGAAAATTGAAAACCGGAAGTGAACGTCCTGTATTAGCCCTAGGGCTAATACGACTTTTTTCCCGCTTTTTTCTGTATTGGCCCTGTTTTTTTCCGTATTGGCCCTGTTCGAAGAGCAATATTAACTCTTGATTTATATCGACAGTGGAACGTTTTTAGTATTGCACATGCTGATTTATCCGTATTAGGGCTTATTTGCTCATATCATTTAATAACAGCCAGTATTACGTTTAATTATTGTATTATGAGATTACTTTTCCTCGTGTTTTAGAACATATTATTTATCTTATAATTTGTTTTTTAAAACTCTTTTCGTGCAATATGTATTAAGCTCGCAAAAATTAAATGAATTACTTGTGCATCATTGTCCTGAAAATATTGACACAAATTGTGAAATACAAAGAACTGAAACCAAACAGGAGGAAAAGAAAATTGAAATGTGAAATATGTTTTCATCTTTTTATTTGTTTATTGCCTCATTAAACGATATTTATCATGTTTATGCATATTGATTGAAGATGAAAGGAAATTAATGACAATCCTGAGTTTTCAACAGGTGTTCACTGTTTACAATGATTGTATATTCTGGCGCGTGTAATTGTATAGTCTGACGCGTGTACAAAGTTGAAGGTGTTAATTGGATGTTATTGTAGCAATAAAACATGGGGAAAAGCTCAATCTCTTTCTTTTTCACAAACGTTAAATTTCTTCATCTACCAATATACTAATATAAACTTCACAATCTCTTTCTTCCTCACAAATGTTAAATATCTTCATCTACCAATATACTAATATAAACTTCACAATCTCTTTCTTTCTCACAAATGTTTCATTTCTTCGTCTAATAATAAAACATTTTAATTAGACATATCTGCTCGTATATTTAAAAAAAAACCATTAAATACAAATTTCTTTATATCTAATAAAAAAAAATGTTTTCTTGTCGCTAAATAGTCTTCTTGTAGCTTGTTGTCGCTAAAATAATTTTTGTTGTCGCTTCTTGTCGCTTGTTGACGCTTGTTGTCGCTTGTTGACGCTTGTTGTCGCTAATTAGTGAGACCCGTTTTGGATATTCTCAGATATATTTTTCCGTTATGAAAGAAAATTGTTAGTTTTATCAAGATAACATGGTTTTAGCCATCTTAGATTCAATTTATGAGTTTATTTTGTATATAATCTTTTAAACATATTTTTAAATATATTTTTTCGAAGATATAAGCGTCAAATCGAAAACAAATTTTGACAGTCGTACGTCGTCGTGGTACACGTGAAAGTAATTTTGAAAACCTTGTATATCTGAATGGGAGACGGGGTTGCGAATGTAGTCAATAGGCTACGAGAAGCACAAGAAAATGGAAAATTGGGTAGGTAATGTTTCATGAAAAATGATACGATATGAAAGACAATGTTGTCTTGGCTGTGTCACCGTGGGTACAAGTCAACTCGGCACCCATAGAAAAAGTCAAATCGGCACCTGGTTAAATCGGCATCTAGTACTATTTAAAGTCAATTCGGCACCTGGTTTAATCGACATCTAGTCAAATCGGCATCTATTTAAAGTCAATTCGGCATCCCATGTTATATAAATAATTCTAAAAATGCATAAATTCATGATTTATTTTAGGGGTTGGATTTTATCATGCATTACATTGTTAAAAAGCATCGAGCAGTTGTTAGAATACAAAAATTAATTATTTAAAGTTTCCCCAAAATTCTATGACTGATGTTTTGATAAGTTTTTTTATTTTCAATTAATTAATATAACTTTAATCAAGTACACAATTAATATGTTTCATTGTTTGTTGTTTTAACTGAACTGTATACAAGTTAATCAGAAAACTATGAGTCCCTTTCAATAATTCAAACTTTCATGCAAAATAATTAGCAATGTTTAAATTTTCAGGAAAGTTTAAACAGCATTAAACCAACAATCCTGCAAAATGCTCGACTGGTTAAAAAATGCATAAAAAATATCCAATACAAATGTACCTCATGATCATACATCATGTACGTGTCATATATATATAATTGAAAATACACATTTTCTTGAGAGAAAAAAATATGTACAATGTACTTCAGCCCCCAAAAATTTGAATAAAATTATGGAAATATTTCTGGACAACCCCTTCCTTATTTAACTCTTTTTGTGTAAATACTGAAAAATTTCTGGACATGCTGGACAACTCATTCCTAATTTTTACTGTTTTTGCTTAAAATACTGTTAAAAAATATATTAAACAAATCTAACATGGGCATGATGGGTGCCGAATTGACTATACCAAGTGCCACTTTAACCAGGTGCCAATTTGACTAGGTGCCGATTTGACTATACAGGGTGCCAATTTGACCAGGTGCCAATTTGACTAGGTGCCGATTTGACTATACAGGGTGCCAATTTGACCAGGTGCCGATTTAACCTGGTGCTGATTTGACTAGAATTCGTTACAGTGTGGTGTCCACTTAATCATTACAAATGAAAACTCCAATCGCCAATTTTGAGCTCATAGACTTAACTTATATAAGGCAGGGCAGGTATTACCTGTGAAAGGGAGGGCACGAAGTTAGACAATCTGTTGAATAGAAGAGGGGCAAAGTATACCATAAAAAAGGATAGGATCCTTCAATATGAGCCCCACAACGATCTTACAGGTAACTAAGGACATTCAAACCCATAGTCCAATAAAGAGGGTAGTAATGCCCTTTACTGTCAGTCTAGGGAAACTTTGCAAAAAAATCAAAAATTGATATTATGTTCATTCTGTATAAAAATGTTCAAATTCATAGATATTAAAGTTTTATTCCGCTAGATAAGCGATCACCATCGATTTTAAATTTAGAGTATCAATTCTCCGAGATCCGCCATCTTGTCTTCTTTCCCGATGAATAAAAACGATATGTCTATAAACCACAAAGAAACAAAACTACAGTAACCGATGTAGTCGTAATTGCGTGTCGATATCTTGTCAATCGTACGGTTGTTTAATACGACTAACTAACTTGATACGGAAAATATTCTTACTTTTTTTAAATTACCATGGTCTGTTGTTTTTAAACTGTTGATATTGGAATTAGGTGAAAAGTCAAAGTTGAAATCATAAATAAGTGTTCCGTGAAAATTGTTTTCGAAAATCTAATTTGTTCAAAATTCTTTAAAGTAATAAACTTTTTTCAAATATATTTTGATCTTCCCGTATCTGATCACCAGCATGGCTAAAGGTATTACTTCCAAAGGTATTGTGAGGGGTGTGAGGTGACACGTCCAGGTATTCAAGCGATTTCCTGTCGGGCTTGCAAGTTCATGCATCGTTTCACTTCTGCAGGTATTGATCAGTGTACACGGCTGATAACTTATAACTTATAACTTTCCATTTTGAACTATCAGATGTATAATATACAACTCTGTCTTACTTGTCATTACTAAACTCATACGCTTGTTTATAAATAACATTTCTGGTGTAAAGAATATAATTCATAATATATAAATAATACCCAAAAAATAAGATTTGATGAAATTAAAATCTATTTAAATATTTTTTCCAAGGGTGAATTTGGGAAAATGTAATATATAGTCATTGTCAATGGTGAAGGACAGATTGGAACAGACCAGAAATATTGATTTAAAAAAATGTACGCACTTGCCGACGATTCGTTTATACGACTGGATATAAAGTTACGGAACTATAGCGCAATTTAAAATATATACGTGTATACATTGAACATAAGAAAAAAACATATATTTTGAATAAATAGGGGTAAAAGTGTTGTAAATAGACTAGCCAACGTATGCCAACAGTATGTAATCATCGAATCACCAAAAGAAGAAGAGAACCAATTTGATTTAAATACAGGTCGATGTATAACTTTTGCTTTGGTTCATTGAAGCTGTGGACCTAGGAAAATCACAGATTTATATTTCAATAAGATTGTTCTCAAACAAAGGAAGGAATTCGTCATCACAATTGTTATATATGCCACTGGACGAACACTAATTATCCCCAGGGGATGTGAATATTTTGCTGGGAAACTTTTGAGTATCAAAGTTTCAAATTAATTTCGGGATTTATTTTCTTTCTTGGTATTCAATAACCGAAAAAAGAATAAATTACTTGTTCGCTAAATAGGGATATTCTTGTCAGATAAAAGAATTTTAGTTATATTTAAAAAATAGGGAAATATGACATTAAATTGGTTCTGTCTTTTTTAAACATCGTTAAAACGATGTGTGTCTAAGGTGAACGCCACAAGAACCCTGTAATACTAGTACGAGAGTATAGCATGTAAACATTCCTTCTCAATAATATGGTTGTATTGGAAAACTTTTCATACAGATTGACAACTCATTGTCCGATATGCATGTAATATTTGCCACATGACGCCCATAGTTCTTTCTACCATCATCACCTTATTCCTTGATATTGCTGTAAACATCGATGGTTCACACCCAAACAAAATGGGAGTAATGAACCTTCAGAGCTTCACCGTGTTATACACTTGTGAAATATATAGACGAAATTTCTGTATTGAAATGAATCTACATCTCACAAACAGGATTTTCAAATAACGATTTTGAGTAATCAGCTTACAAACCAATATAAACGTATGGCAAGATATAACCATGAAGGAATTTAGTTTTTGTCAGAACTCATCACTATATCATAAACGTATACGTATATATATGCATACAGTTTCAAATATCAAGAACAAGCGTTCGATGTCGATAGTCTGTTCTCTAACTGTTCAGAGTTAGACATGTCACTTGTTCATTCTTGGAAGCCTTCATATTCCCCGTCTAACGATGGGAACTCTTTCTGATTGTGTTGACTATAAATGCTTGTATGGTAATTCTGTCGTTTATCTGTACAAGCGGTTGCATTTCCTCTCCTTTCCCAACAAACAAACGAACGAAACGCAACTAGTCTAATTTCTCTGGAGCTCATCCTCAATGGCTCTTATAACGTCAGGAAACTTACATGTATACTAATAATGATTGTTTCATGAACAACGATGTATGAACGAACTATTATAAATTCGTCAATATCTGTAATGCATGACTAAAGTATAACTTTTATTACAACTACTGTATTACTTATTTGGATTAATGACGGCTATCATGTTCAACATTGCACAACTATTATCATAGAATTTTAAAAAAAATCCTCAAAAATCCTCAAAAGATATAATGCCTTAGCTTAGATAATTAGTATTCTTTTCACAAAAAGTTCGTGTAAATGATTGTCAAATGAATTTAATTATGTAAGAATAAAATGTTAAAAAGAAACTAAAAAAAAATTATGCATGTTGTATGTTGTATTTTTTTGTCAATTAAAAACTTTAAAATTGCAATAGTTTTATTAGCATTTAAACACAGCCAGATTTGAATACAAGTTAAGAAATTCCGGTAAAGTCAATGATATCAAACAGATGTACAATGGTATATCAAATTGGGTAATATTGCATTTAGTTTTTATTAAAGATTAAAACTACTATTTTTTGCTTCATATTTGAATCTTTACGCCAATTGCCGCTAAGAAAGTAATCAAAAATTGTTTCCTTTTATTTTTATACACTTTCGGAATTACGAATCTGAATTTTATTTTCAATTAATTTACACAATTTAATTATTGTATCTTTATTCTCATCGTGTATTTAATCTTAGTGTATTAACATCATGACAGCATATACTCTAATCCTTTCTATTTATCCTTTCCAAATAACAACATTTATACCTGTGTACGCTTGAACTCACACCTGCGGCTAAATAGCTACAAGGTAAACGAATTGACCTCAAGCCGAGAAATATACAGTGACCTTTACAAAATAATATACACACTCTGCTCACACATTAGTTGCATTGAAATGATTATCAAAACAATAACGGTAAATAGAACTGAAATATTTTCAGTTCAATATCAGTAAAAATGTTCAATAAATATTTTATGAAAAAAATCTCAACAATAATTAATTAAATTTATTCAAAAACATTTACTAGAGATAATTTTATAGGAGTTTAATTCAATCAATACAAAACGGTATATATATGCATATTCACTTTCGTTCATTCTTATATTGTGGTTTATAACTTCGACCATATTGTCAGCTGTGCGCTTTTAATTACGTATATTGTCGATAAGCTATAAGAGTTAAACAGATTTTATTTTTTCCCAGAATTCAATAAATCGGGCTAATACGTCACGACCCACTCGAGAATTCAACCAAAAAAGTTACAAATACTTGATTTTCTCCGTTATTAGAAGGAATATAAATTTAAAACTTTGCAAATGTGTTTTTTATGTTAAGATGAACATAATTAGATGATAAGTAAAAAATCGCGGAATTTCCCTTTAAATGGTCATTTTCACAACCGTTATCGTCAATTTGGTTAAAATTTTACCCTTATTGTCAATCGGTCATTTTCAACTACCTAAGGTACATTAATTTTGACTGAATTTTGACAAATCACGTTAAATATTTCTCAACAATGACGGCAACTATAATTATTTGAGACCTCTGAGAAATCACGATAAGGATGGTTTGACGAATTACGGTAAAATCTTAACCAATTTGACACTTACATAATTTGAGAAATCACGATAAGGATGGTTTGACGAATTACGGTAAAATCTTAACCAATTTGACACTTACATAATTTATGTAAGTGTCAAATTGGTTAAGATTTTACCGTAATTCGTCAACCATCCTTATTTGACGAATTACGGTAAAATCTTAACCAATTTGACACTTACATAATTTATGTAAGTGTCAAATTGGTTAAGATTTTACCGTAATTCGTCAAACCATCCTTATCGTGATTTCTCAGAGGTCTCAAATAATTATAGTTGCCGTCATTGTTGAGAAATATTTAACGTGATTTGTCAAAATCAGTCAATATTTTTATCGGCTAAAAGAAAGTGTACATTTTATCGTCATGCACCAAAAATTTCAGTTAACGTCATTTTGCAAGAATTTTTACTGTTAATGTCATGAAGGTACACCCATTATCACCCTCAATAAACTGACAATGCCATGGCCAAAAAAGAAAAGACAAACAAGGGTACACAATAGACAACATAGAGGACCAAAGATTTAGTCAGTAGGCAAGACGAACCCCACCAAAAAATGGGGATGATGTAAGGTGCTCCTGAAGGGTAAGCAGATCCTGCTTCACTTGTGGCACCAATGGTATGTTGCTAATGTTATTACAAAACTGGAATATAGTCATTGATAGTCTACTTCAGTGGGTCACATTCGTGAAAAAGGAACAGGATTGTAGTTACAATATTTGGAAGATATCAGATATCATCGGTGAAACAGATATTTCATAAGGTTCAACCAACTCGTGATGGAGTTCGTAAATTTTACGAAGGGATAATTTCAACTTTATTTTTTGGAACTCTTGGTTTAATAGTTGCCTTGTGGCAAGCAACCCTCTAACACAGAAATAATGATAGGAAATAGAAGCCCACAAATGTTGTTTCAATTGGGAGATCTATTCCATATTAAAAGCGCTGCTGGAATGTTGCTACAATGTACATAGAAATGTAAAGTTCACAATTGGAAAGCTTAAATCATCTCTTTTGTCATTAAGTTTAGATTTCAACCAACCCCACCATGCTCATTTTTAATTTCTTGATGTAAAATACGAAAAATATTCCATTAACATGATTAACTCCATCATGACCTTGATAACAGCAAATTTATACTTTATAAACATTTTTTGTAAAAATTTAGTGAATAGTTGGACTGGCTTTAGTCATGTGTTAGTCAGACTGACCTTTAGAAAGCTTTCATGAATTGTAAACATGGTAAAGCATTATACATGTATGTCATATTTTTCATGTTTTTATTATGAATTAACATGATCATTGATGATGAACATGATGAATAACAATGTTCATCAGTTTTAAATCTTTTTATTTGTTTTAGATTTATCAGACTGTGCACTTACACAGATACCTGATGCAGTTTATATGATGATGAAAGACATCACAGTTCAAAGCTGTGATTTATCACAAAACTTGCTACAAAGTCTCCCCAAAAAGATCTGTTCTAAATTTTCAAAAATAACAGGTAATTACATTGTATCATAAAAATAAAAAAAGTTTGTACTGTTATTCTTATACTAAAAATATGTTATGGAAGGAATACAGCATCATAGTTCTTGACAGGGCCTCTAAAATTATGTAATACATTTACATGCATGTGAAATCTCTGTGGGAACTTTTCCCCTAAAACTACAATAGAAATTCAAATATGTCTAACTACATGTACAATGTACATGTATTCCTTATTATGGTCTTTATAGGAAAAGAAGCATATAAAACATGCAAGACTAATTAAGATCCACTCCAATGTGTGTCTGTTTCAGGACAGACTATCTAGATATGTGAGTGTTGTTCTATTTTTGCCTATCTTTATGATGTAAGTATTTTTTTTCAAAGTTGTCTGGTGCAGGTGGTTGGTGCAATGATCATTTTATTGCAATACTAGCCATTTGACAGGTTAAATTTATCTGATAAACAATATTGAGCATATTGAGACAGGCACTAGCATTGCAGACAATTATTACATTAAAATCATAGTATCTAATTCATGTTTGATATTGTTATATTCATATACTGGTAGTTAAAGCTTTCACTTAGATCATGCATGACATATTTGTGAATGGGTATAAGAAAACAACTCCTGTAATTTTTCTTACAAATATGCACAAATGATTTTTTTTTAGGTATTTGCTAGACTTCTTGTATATTGCATACATATTAATGAATTTTCCTGATTTAAATTACAGCAGTCTGCAGCAAAATGTTCTTGATTTACATGTCTGAAAATGGGCGTTTGACATTTGCGCCGATTTTGAAAATTTCCATTCTTTCATTTGCGCCGATTTCATTTTTTCATTTGCGCCGATTTTATAATTTCTCCTAATTGGATTTACAGGTTAAAATAAATTAATACTTTTACTTGTACTATATTAAACTTGAAGGTTTATTGGTATATCTGATTATAAACGTTGTTCACTTATGTTTAATAGATATAGGAAGATGTGGTATGAATGCAAATGAGACAATTCTCCATCCAAGCTGATTGGAAGACTATTTATGAAAGTAAACCATTTTTAAGTTTATTTTGATTCTAATTGTTCTGGAAATTCGTTGTAACACGATGGACATGCATATTGTAACGACCCGATGAGTCAATTCTTTAATCTTCGACAGCCATACATATCGGAGGGTCAGTGTCCAGAAAAATAACATATCTTGCTGATGTACCATTAAATCGTGTAAAGCCAGAGTCACAATGGATTCTGATTGGGAGACTATTGTCAAACCAAAACTCAGAAAGAACATAACCATGTGGCAGTTGACCGAAAGACCGAGGCTGAAGATCTACGAGTACGGTAAAGGAAAAGTCTGGAGATGTATCTTCAAAGACTGGGATGAAAAGTTATCTCATTGGCACTAATACCATATCCTCTTATATCTGTTTACCTGTTATTTACCTGTAATTTACCTGTAAAAAAATCGGCGCAAATGAAAAAAAAATCGGCGCAAATGAAATCACATTATCAGTCTTCATAAAATTTGAAGTTCATTTTTTTTTAGACTTAATTATATATATAATATGGCTGGGAGGCTCTCATTTCAGGAAAATTGAACTGTCACCACAACATTTTTACTGGCCTGGGTTAGGCTTGTCATGCTTGTGGTAAGTCTTGAAGATTCAAGGAACATTATTTATTTCATATACATGTATGAGCATGGTAACCATTGTAACAATTATTGTTCCACTGCTAGTGTTTTCTGACCAGTATTACTATTTTACAGAATTGAACATAAGCGGAAACAAACTACATACACTACCAGACGAACTTAGAAACCTCCAAGAACTACAAAACTTAGATGCTTCTTCTAATAACTTAGATAGAATACCACAAGTTGTGTTTCAGTGTATACAACTTAAACAATTAAATGTGCATAGCAACTGTATCTCAGGTTTGTAGAAAATGTTTTATTTCAGTTATTTTTATACACCTACCTAACCATGATAATTTAAAATACAAATTACCTAAAAGCCTGCATCCAGAATTTGTAAAACCATGAAATCTAATGTCTTTTAACCATGTTTTTTCCTTCTAATTCCTTTAGAACATGTATATCAAATGTATGTAAATGAACAAATCCAATCGGGCACTGAATTTTGTGTATTGTTTTATTTAGTAAACAGATAATTTATAGGGCTATTACAGAATAATTACAGCTGTGAAGTGAAATGTGGAGGATAGATTTTTATATACCAGTAGTAATATATTACAATAATCATGATAATCATATCAACTTAAGTTATGATAATTATACTCTAATGCCACAAATCTAGCATTTTTATCATTATGTGCACATTACATTCATACAGCAGTCAGAGATATAACTCTATAGGGTTATTACAGAAAATAACTTGCGTGTGTTATTACAGATTTTCTTCCTTAAATTTTCTAAATCTGTAATAACATAAGTTTGTTATTTGTAAAACTATTTCATTTATAGTGGGCTCAAGGGAACTCTTGAGACTTTGCGCAGAAACTAAATGCATAGCCTTGTTAACCAATTTCTGAATTAAATTAATACATTTTTGATTAACCATGGTAAATCAATGAGACGAGGCTATTAAGGGATAAACTTAGCTGTAATAACAAGGCTTAGTTATTAAAGGAATGTAACTTATTATATAAGACACTTGGAATTACTGAGAAACTTGCGCAGAACCTCATTACATGCTCTGGTCATTATTTCTTACAATAAATTAAAATACATTGTAATTAAGCATGATCTATGTCTGAGCAAATCCTTTGAAGTGATATAGAGAAGCTGTGATAACACCCTTTTGTTATTACAGGCATATTTTTTCTGTGATAACATATAGGTGTTTTATGCAAAATGGCAAACTATGAACTGTTATATCTTTCAATAGTTAAGTATACATATAGACAAAAGTAATATCAATAGAACTTTTACAAATTTTATCGAAACTAATGATGTATATTGTCCCTTTGAAACATGTAACATACGTATGTTATCACAATTCTTTGATTTTTTAGTCTACAATAACAAATGTATGTTATTTTCCTGTAATAACCCTATAGAGTTATATCCCTGACTGTACAGTCAAGGGTACTACTTGTACAAGTTATTTTTATTTACTTGAAGAAGTAATATTAATATACTTATATAAGTAAATTTAACACATTCTGTTTCAACTTGTCAATATTCTGATTTGTCAAATATGGAGAGTATGCAAGAATCTGCTTAATAACACCTCCTTAAAATTTAGATAACTGAGGTTTCGCCCCATATCTTAGAAAAAATTGACACATGTTGATGCAAATCGTGTCCTTACGTATTTTCAGCTATTTTCTTAGAAGTACACGATTGCAAATGTGCATATACTATTTTGTTAGTCTGAGGATTTCGGTCTCTGTTTGGAAAAAATATATTAGGCACAATGGGTACTTGCTTCCATTTGTGTAATCTGAAGCTTTTATTTAGCATGTTCAAAAACAAAATAAATGAGAATATACGTTTTATTCAAACTGTTAAATTGTGACTATTTTTTTAATGAAAATCTGTTTGTCCCAGTTATCTGTATGGATAAAAACTGCATATGTGACACCATAGTCATGACTGAATTCAGTCATCTTGCACTACAACTTTCATCTTAATTTATTTGAATATTCAATTGATAATACATTAAAAATTAGAGATTGGTAGCAGTTGGGTGTGTGCAGTAAATGCTCTGAGGGGTATATACAGTTTTTACAGAAGTGCATAAGAAAACTGTTGACTGAATTCAGTCAATTTACAAACATCAAGAATCATCTTCCTTTTTTCAAAACTAGATTATAGTATTATAGAAAAAATTTCCAAGTTGATTCTAAATATACATATTGATGTTAACAATAACGAAAATCTTGACTGAATTCAGTCACTGGCACCATTAGTCATTGACATTATCAAGTACATCGGTTTGTACAGTAGAAATATCTATACAATATATACAAACACATTTTAAATCTAAGTCTATGACTGAATTCAGTCACATGCTTTTATCGTTCTGTCGTATACATTAGGGTATTTTCGCTGTTTTATCCACATCATAGATGTTTAATAAGTGATCTTGTAGTTTTCAGACATCAAAACAGTTGGTCTATATTCCTATTGACTGTTTATTATTCCTTGAAACTTCTTTAAGCGTAGTAAGGTAATCTTCTGATGTTACTACTAATAGGAGGCGTACTTCTATCAGCAACATATTCTTTTTAGAAACAGTGTTATATAGACAATCCCAATATCATTAGCGTTGATAGCAAAACAGATATATATAGCCACGACTGGGTCAAG
Source organism: Mytilus edulis (assembly GCA_019925275.1). Taxonomy (NCBI): domain Eukaryota; kingdom Metazoa; phylum Mollusca; class Bivalvia; order Mytilida; family Mytilidae; genus Mytilus; species Mytilus edulis. Next base: position 45,613,010 of record CM034356.1, on the reverse strand, counting down.
ATCGATTGGTAGTAATGCTTGTGATAAACTGTCTTTTTCATTATGATTAGTGAGGCTACTATTTATAAAAAAAAGCCTGTAACTACGATTAAATATTTTCCTCTCTTATTTATCTTGATCTCTATATCATTTTTATTCTCAATTAATTGTCAATCTTAACTTCTAGGTTGCCTTGGCCGTATTTGGCACAACTGTTTGGAATTTCGGATCCTCAATGTTCATTAACTTTGTGCTTGGTTGGCTTTATGAATGTTTTCGTATGAGATTCACTGATGAGTCTTGTGTAGACGAAACGAGCGTCTGGCGTGCTAAATTATAATCCTGATACCTTTGATGACTCTAAGTTGTCCATTGCTGATAAAGCTTCTTCTACCTTCAAAGAAATTTTATCTTTAAATTTGATGTTATTTGTGCATATATTTTACAATTTACGACTATAAAGACACTAGTTATCTTTACATATGAATATCTAGACCTTTATCATGATCATTTATTGAATTCAAGTAAAATCAAGCTTTAAAAATAATTATTAAAATTTGGATAGGTTGTTTTAAGGTGACACACTTTACCATGTTTACATCAAATACAATTGACATTTGGCTTAGAGATAAGAGATGAACCACAATATTCACTGAAGAAGGAACACATACTTACATAAAAAATTGCACCTGAATATGACCAATCAAAGAACTTCATACGTTTTTTTTTTTTTATTTGAGAAATTAAAGGGAAATAATTGATAACTGTTCGGAAAATAACCTTCCATTGCATACGTATATAAATCTTCCATACAACTGGAGATGACAGACATAAAAATCTTCCATGAGGAACGAAATGGTTTTATTATGATTCAAGGCTTCTAGATGTACTCTCGTCAAATGTAAAAATAAATCTTCCCTTCGATTAGATGAAAATTAATTATATTATAATTATGCAGCTACATAAAGTACATCATGATGAAAATGTTGTGTATAAAACAAGTAAATATATGTTTGTGAAACTTAATAAGGCATGTAACAGTTCATTGTCTTCTTGTATAAATGGCACCAATGAATTTTGACGGGACGTATTATGGTACACAAATGTCCGGCGTACGTCCGTCCGTCCGTCTTTCTGTCTGTCTATCCGGTGTTAACATGTCGCACCGTAACTTGAGAACACTTTTTCCAAATTTCATGAAACTTAATATAGTTGTTTCTTATGATGGTCAAAAGATCTGTATACTTTTTGGTGAAAATTAATCGATTTAATTTTTTTGAGTTACGGGACTTAGTAACTAAAACAGGGGTGTGTTTTTCCTGTGTCGCGCTGTATCTTAAAAACGATTTATGATAATTGATTAAAACTTAATACACTTCTTAGTTATATTTATCTAAAGATCTGAATACATTTTAATCATGATTAAAAAATTTATATTTGAATTATTTAGTTTTTTGTAAAAAAAAATTTGAAAGGGTTCCATGGAACCCAGTGTCTCGCCTACTTTTGCTGTAAATCGCAGGCTCAACAAAAATGAGGAAAAAAATCAAAACAAAAAAAATTCCTCTTGATACTATCTATGATTGTAAGAAGCTTCTGTCCAAGTTTGGTAAAAATCTAGGATAGTTAATGAATCTAATAAATGTTTTGAAAACTTTAACTGCAGACTGTATGTAATGTTAAATGGAAGAAAATCTAAGTCCATTTAAAAGTAAAATACAGAAAAAATGGAGTGATCTTTTTACAAAATTTACATCTGGATACTATCTTATGATCATAAATAAGCTTCTGTCTAAGTTTGGTACAAACCCAGGATAGTTTAAGAAAGTTATTAAAATTTTAAAAACTTTAACCACAGAGTGAATGTAATGTTTCCCCGCAGAAAAAACTAAGTCCATTTATAAGTAAAATACGGAAAAAATTGAATTTAATTTTACAAAATTTACTTCTGGATACTATCTTATGATCATATACAAGCTTCTGTCCAAGTTTGGTAGAAATCCAGTATAGTTTAAGAAAGTTATTAAAATTTCAAAAACTTTAACCACAGAGTGAATATTTGTGGACGCCGCCGACGACGACGACACCGACGACGACGGAATGTAGGATCACTTAGTCTCGCTTTTTCGACTAAAGTCAAAGGCTCGACAAAAAGGTGAAGTTTTTTTTTTACATTTCGCATATCTCAAATAACAATTTACGATTATTGCTCAAAACTTAACTCACTTCTAAGTTATATTAATCCAAAGATCTGTATACTCTTTGGTTTTGATTCAAAATATTAATTTAGAGATATTGAGTTTGTTTTTTTAAGGGGGGAGGGGGTTCACATGTAGCGCCGTATCTCAAAAAACAATTAATGATTATTGTTTAAAACTTTACCCACTTCTTAGTTATATTAATCTTAAGTTCTGTATTCTTTTTGGTGATCATGATGCTTCAACATTTTAATTATGAGTTATTGAGTTTTTTGTTTTAAAAAAGTATGTTTTCACTTGTCGCGCTGTATCTCAAAAACAATTTATGATTATCGGTTAAAACTTTACTCACTTCTTAGTTATATTGATCGTAAGATCTGTATACTTTATGGTAATAATTCAAAATTTTATTTAAGAGTTATTGAGTTTTTTGTTAAAAAAAAAAAGTGTGTTTTCACATGTCACGCTGTATCTCAGAAACTATTTATGATTATTGCATAAAACGACGGGCGTATCATGAGCTCATGGCGCAGCTGTTTATTTAGTAATGCGTGAAGTACCAAGCAAACTTTAAGATCGATGACTAGGAAGGAAGAAAAATACACAGATCATTTAGGCATATTTTAGATAAATAAAAAAAGAGATGTGGTATGATTAAATAAGTTTTTATTGATTCAATATACTGCATATTTTTATAAGATCAGAAACAGGTAAAATTATAAATTATCTCCCCCCAAAAGTGCCCCCCTTTTATGCTTTAATGGACCCGAGATGTAGACCATAGAACTAGACTCTTTGTTTGCAAATTATCAAAACATGTACCACAAGTTCACAATTGGTTTATGTTTAGACAGTAGGATGCATATCCCAGGTTTTTTGTTTACATAAATCAAAGGCATTTGGTTAAAGTCCGGTTAACATAAAACATAAGGACAACTTTCTATATATTTATTTCATATTAAAGAATCGAAAATTCCGGAAATGAATTTGCATCAACATGATTAATGAAAATTGCAACAATAAATGTTAAATTGTTGTAAACCATGTAAACTGAGGTCACAACTTTCAATCATTCAAATATTTATTAAAATAATGAAATAACAAAAATTTGATTGACAATGATAAAAATATAAAATCAAAATTGTAACTTAATTGCAAACAATATATGTTTGACTTTCGATCCTGCATAGAAGGTGCGGAAATTTAAACCTCGACAAGCGGTAAACCTCTGCAGAAACTGAATTTGCTACCCTATTAGATTGTATGATTTGTCGTAGCCTCGGGTCCTGGCTCACTGATTGCTATAGCCTGTGATCCTGGGCCACTGTTTAACCATAGATCGAGTATAAGCTAACGCTTACGAAATAGAAGGCTGGATTAAGATGTCAGTGATGCCGGAAGAAATCTCAGTACGACTTATATAATTGATTAATGATTTTTACCTAAGAAAATAGGGTCAATATAGGGCAAAATACTTTATATCGATCGAAAAAAAACAAGGAGATCGAGCATTGATAAAAATTCCTTAATTGTTATTTGATAATTTGAATAACAGTTAACATGGTTAACAACACACATATTTTCTAAATACCAGTTAACAAAAGTATGAAAGTACCTAATCAACCTAAGCAAAAAAGACCCCCCCCCCCCCCCCCCCCCCACATTTTTAATAAAGAATTATCCATATTTTTACATATAGCTTGGCAAGTCCTTTCTGTAATTTTGATATAATTGGGGTCCAGCCATTTTTAAAAGGGCCCGAGTTCAAACCCAGGACGAAAGGGGGGGGGGGGGGACAGCCTTATGTATACCTAATCAGACGCATCTATCGTCAAAAAGGGGGGTTCCACCACCTTAGATACGCCGCTTGTCCCAAAAGCAGTATTTTACCGTTCGCTGTGAAAACTTTTTTTGAGCTAGAAAAGGACTAGAGTGATTTTTTAATTTGAATTTATTGTCTGAAAGACCTGCAGACAAAATGTTACCCAGAGTTTATAATATAAGTTCACTGACTTGGACTTTCCCGTACTATTTATAGGATATCTGATGAGTTGTTTTTATTATTACATAATCACATATTCTTGCTGATTAGCGACTATGAAAAAGGAAAGAATTAATTTTCTTCGATGCGACTATCCTGTCCGATAAAGGTCTTTGTCAATTTTGGGAAAACGTCCTAGATTTTATCCTTCCTCCGTCAAAGTTTTATCTTTGATTATATCATCATAAATCTGTCTGCGCATCTCATTACAGTATAACCACAGTATACGTGAAAGGCTTATAATTTACTGTATTCGATACATACTAACAATATCATTTTCAAAAGTTCAGATTTCATTCCTAAATTTGTCCGTCGAGTATTGATTTGATATTTAAAATTCCTTTTCAGTTTTGAGAGATTTCTTTAATTGTCTTGTCTTGTATTTTAAAATCTCAATACTGGTTGGAGTGTATCATCTGGTATATAAATAAAGCGCGCTTTTCAAACAGCGTAAACACATGACAACATTGAGATTTTTAAAAATGAAATATCCTATACTTATTGTGTACATATGAAGAGTTTAATTATATTTTGTAACCAAAAAAATACAGGGGTCCTGAAATATAATATGTCACAAATGGTCTTTATAGGTGTTTTTCTTTTTAAAGAACCTCTTTGATCTCCAACACGTCGGTTGTCTCGTATAAACTCTTTTCGTGTGCGTGCTACATCACGCCTTAAAAAGTCTACATGTGTTTTATAAATCTAACGTCTCAGAAATTAAAGAAACTCAGTGTCCTTAAAAAAAGTTTTGTGATATAAAAGAAAGATTGTTGAATTCTTACCTATTTCAGAGAACTAGCGCAAGGACAGGTGTGGTATGTCCCCAACGACGAATACACATCTAACTTTGCTCATTTTGTGTAGAAAAGGAAACTGCAAAATGAAGATCAACCTCTGTATTTAATTTCTAATTGAACGTCTTCCTGTCAAAATTTTAAGCGCGGAATCTTGTTTACAAATAGGTTACATTTAAATAACCTTAGTTAACCTTTGCACCTCAACCTATGATTTATTACAGTTGCGAACATTGGGATGGGTGTTACGGAATTTCGATGAATGACTAAACCTTAATGAGGTCAAGAGCAACTCTACAAGATCCAAGTAAAGATAATAACAAGGTCACTTAAAAATTTCTGATTCAGCATTAAATATTGTAAAATAAAAATGAACGGAGATTCAAACTGAGTTATTACTATACTAAGTTATTTATGATGTTAATGTATCTTTAGCAATATTAACAAAACTATGTCTTATGATAAGTTATATCAAATTATGTGATAAATATCGTTGGTTTTATTGTTATTTAACTAAATACAAGTTTAAATATTCCCATTTATACTTTGAAACTCTTGAGATTTGTAGACATAACGTTAGCTCATAATTTAAATAGCACGATTTTGAAGAGGATTCCAGTTTCTAAGCTGGCTTATTCTGCAGTTTTTTAAGTAAAAATTCACAGCATTTCAATACCACCACTCTCTCCCCCCCCCTCCCCCTTTTCCCCCCAAAAAAAAATCAAAGCATCTCAGGTCGTTTCCTTGGATAGGACAAACACATAAATGTCGCTTCAGAAATTGTTCAGAAAATGTCAAATTTAGGACATTTATATTATATATAACGAAATTGAGCTATCATCTGCGAAAAAACTGAGTGACAGATACAATAAACATATTCACAACTTTCTTTTCACTTTTAGTGAATTAAACTTGCGCTTGTGTATTGTCATTATTGGGACTCTGTGCATTGTGTTGTTTGTTGAAAATCGTATCCATATCAACATCGCTTGCGATGACTTTTTTGGTTTTGTGCTGTTGGGTTTCTGGCTGAATTACTTTCACTCTCATATACTTTGACTCACAACAACAATTCTTCTGAAGATCTGCGTTTACCGCAGAATTTACGTTGGACCCGTGTTTATGTTACTCTTTTGTCATTTCCTGAATATTTCATTTGACGGTTGGACTATACTTTATCTATATGACGCAAACATTTACTAGTCTTCTACATTTATAAGAAAACCTGTTTAAAATTTCATGTAAACCGATATAAATTTACAACTTAAATGTTGTGTACAAAATAAGCAAATACATGTTTGTGGAACTGAATCAGGGAAAACAGTTCATTGTCTTCTTTATACAAAAAGATTAAAGTTTATCTTGATGAAATTATACCCATGATTTTTTTAAGTAATGCATTGAGTACCAAGCAAACTTTAAGATCGGTGACTTGAAAGGAAGAAAAATACACATATCATTTAGGCAAGATAAATAAAAAAAAAAGGGATGTGGTAGGACTGAATTTGTTTTTATTGATTCGATGAACTGTTTTTTATAAGATCAGAAACAGGTAAAATTATACCCCCCCCCCCCAAGAAAAACATAAAAAAGTCCCTCCCCTTTATGCTTTAATGGACTCAAGATGTAGACCGTAGAACTAGACTAGAGATGTGGTATGATTTGATATTTTTTTTATTGATTCGATGTACTGCATGTAAATTATAAATCACCCCCCCCCCCCCCCCCCACCCCCCGCCCTTTACGACTTTTTAAGGCATGATATAGCACGCACACGAAAAGAATTACGAGACAACCGACGTGTTGAAGATCAAAGAGGTTCCTTAAACCAAAATTTTTGTTTTAAAGTTTTAAAGTATAGTCTATACATACATACCTACCTTTTGTCTTTCCATCTTCTATGTTTACCGCTGTCTGACTTTGTATTATAGTCTGTATACAAGCATTCTTCTTGAAATCGTATGCAAATCTATCAGTTTTCGAACGAGCTCCCGTGAATCCAGAAAATTACGATCAGCCATCTATTTGGTTTTTTTTAATATATTGAAAATGTATGTAAAGATCAAGAATAAAGACTTGATGTTGGTTTTAACTGTAACCATGAATAGTTTTATTGATTAAGTTAAGGGGCAATATTGACAGAAACAAGTGCGTACTATACTCACTTCAACGGGAGTCTAAAGCTACAACCGAATGTAGGTTATAACCTAACACGGTACAGTAACCGGCTATATTCTGGTTTGAATTATTTTACATTTGTGATTTCTAGCTGACTATGCGGTATGGGCGTTTTTCATTGTTGAAGGCCGTGCGGTGACCTATATTTGTTTTATTTTTTTGTGTCATTGGGTCTCTTGTGAAGAGTTGTCTCAATGACTACATCTTCTTTTTTGTATGTATATAAATTACTTAAACGGCATCTAAACAAAAGTCATCCGACCTCGACACAGATTTTATTGCCAGATCCACGAGACAATGGTGAACATATTTCTATAAGCAAGTTGGGTTCGGTAACTATAGGGGTTATTTCACATATGATGAAAAAAATCATGATATTCATGATCATGATAGAATAATACATTTTTTGCAGCCGTATAAAGAGGTTAAATAACAAAAATGAAGATTTCAGTCATTTATATAAATTGCAACTATTGATCTATTGATAATTTCCACTTCGTTCTATATTTATGTCTTGTCAAATTATACGTGTTTAATGGTAATTATCTATAATAATGGAATTATATCCGCACATTTTGTTTAACAAAGTTCGTAGCCAGGAATTTCCAAGAGGGTTACATATACTCGTTAATACATTGTAGTCGTTGTTCCAACAAAGGAGTAAGGGCCGATTTTGGCCTCATATTTCAGGTTCATCTGACAAATGATTTTGACCATTTTTTAAACACTTCAGTGTCTATTTCATTTGAATCAATTGATCCGATTCAAGCTCAAATATGAAAAATCAACCAAATATGCCGAAAAATGTCACTTTTGGATGGTTTTTGGCAAAAATGAAAGTGGCCGCATCCGTGTTCATCCTCAACCTTTATATATGTTATGTATTATCATAAAATACAACTTCCATTTCAATAGTATGGATGAACACGAATGCGGCCACTTTCGTTTTACACGAAAACCGTCTAAAATTTAACTAAAATGTAGGAATTGTGAAGAATTCCGAGTAATTTAGCACAACTTTAAGGTGCCAGTACCCGATATATGTTCATTGTATATTCAAAAATAGCCCATATTTATGTAGCAGAAGCACTCTACTGTTCAATAAATAACTAAAAGTTTACATTTTATCAATTTTGTAAAACTGCTATATTTTGGGTCCAAAAAAGGCTCTTACTGGACCTACTCCTTTTCAAATTTAACAGTCACAGTTCAAACAGAACGTCGACTTGAAATGAGCTTATTCGTTTTCAAAGCCTGGGATTCGTACGAATCCCTGGATCCCTCTTTTTTGGCTACTGGTCTGTTAAATATATACAAGTATGTATGTATCTGTTGGTTCAAGATTTAACCGTCTTAGATTTTGAGTTAAGATAGGTCCTTATCAATATAGAAAATACATTATGAAATCATGATCACTTAAACAAGTTATTTTATTCGGATTATGTGATATTCAAGTTACAAATTTACTAAATAAGTTATTTTGCTATAAGCGTCTGGGGAGGGGAGTGTTTATTTTACGGTACTTTGGTATATTTAAGAATAAAAGAATATGTGAGATCGATGTCGATGACAAATAACCCGAGAAAAAAATAGCAATACATGTAACAACCCGAGGATAACCGAATAAAATAATACTGTGGTATCTGATATATATAAATTAAGAAGACAAGGAGCACAGTAAATACAATACAGACAGCAATACCTGTCCTTTTTCTAGATTTGAATATTTCACTACACTAACCGACAAAATAGACAATTTTTCGTACCAAATTGTCATGTTTCCCTTTGATTTCCCTTAAGCCCCTTTCTCCTATGTACATGCATATTTCACAACTTGATAACCATGATCGGTACTGTAGTCCCGATAAAGTTTCGATGAATTGTTATTTATGCAATTACTGTCCGATAAATTTGGAAGGCCGTTGGATGTGTATTTTTTTCAATCTCGCACATTCTTAATGTGCATTTCCTATAAGTCAGGTTTATGTCTGTCATGTTTTGTTACAAATGAGGCCGTTATTTTTTTCTTTTGAATTGTTTTACATCTTTCATGTTGGGGACTAATATAACCGACCATATGGTATGGTTTGGTTATTGTTGAAGGCTGTCCGGTTGCCTATAATTGCATACATTCAATTTTTATCTTTAAGAATACACGTGACTGAACTTTTGGCTTTATCTTGATACAGAAATAATCAGGCAGTGATATACGCAGCTCTTTAACTTGAATATATTTTTTTATTGCGAGAATCCTGATGTCGGGGTTAACGGATTTTGATGCGACCTTAGTGGAAAAAGGGAGATATTTTACAAGTGTAAAGCATACTATACACTAATGACATATTTTAATATTAATGCAAATTGAACAAGTTTGTTTGGAATTGAAACGACTGAACGTGAAAATGTATGGACAGCAAAGCTTCAATTGTCTGCCTGTTTATAAAGCTCCTTATTAATGTACACAAATACACCATAATGTTTAACAACAATAAACCTATCCAATCGGTGAATTGAACATTTGATTCATCATTTAAATGACGATATAAAATTATAAAATATGAATGCCGATATGAAACTACTCGTCCAGAAAACAAATGGCGTATAGCAGTTAGGGAGTAACCATTTGATTTTTATGGGGGGGGGGGGGGGGGGGGGGGGCTAGGATGAAAAAATGTTGTCCTGCATTTTTTTTAGTTGTTATCTCTGTCCTGCCTTTTTATTTTTCACTCTATCCGGTCCTTTTTTTTTTTTTTAGTTTATCCTGACTTTTTTTTTGCAAGTGTCCCATCCTGCCTTTTTTTTTACTCAAAACTCCTGTCCTGCCTATTTTTATTCAAATTTTATCCTAGCCCCCCCCCCCCCATAAAAATCAAACAGTAGCTCCCTTAGCAACTTTCATGATATCAACGGCCTTCAAAAATAAGCAAAGCTATACTGCACGCTTAGCTACATAAAAGGCCCGATACGACAAATATAAAACAATGCAAACAAGTGAAACCTCTAATCTAATTATTTGTTCTCTCGCAGTTTTCGAGATATAGGAATTGGTATTCGGCGGCGGTGGTGGTAATGGGGTAAACTATTTTTATGAAACATATATAATTTAGCAGGAAGAAGACATGGATGTTTCATATCTAGTAAACAGGTACATTATGTTACGAAGTCATCTGTCATGTGTCCATACATTGTCCTAGACATATTTTATCATGGTTCAGCAACTACTTAATAAAGTTGTCATGTACATTTCTCATTTACGGTATCATGAGAAAAAGAAGAATTATATTTGGTATATGGTTTCCTTACAATGTCTATATGTCCGTCGGGTGGGTGTGGGCGCAGGACATATTAGCGAAAAAAAATTGAACTACAAGGAGACAATAGAGCCCATTTTAGCGCGGGATTAATCCGTTCATCTGTATTTTCGATAGTTCATTTTAGCGAAAACTTACTTACCTGATTAAATAATACTCGCTTTAAGCTTTGGCCAGAAGCTGAGTGTAATTCAAAGCGAATTAATAATGGATCTGAGTCGTCCCATGACATTATAATGAGCAACTTTATAGTTATCATCCAGCTATATACTTTTTTTAATATACTTTTATCGAATTGCAAGGAATAGCATATATAAAAATACGAAGTATAGACAATTTATATGCACAACATTAATCTAGACAAGATAAAGAGAAAGAACAGTTCCTAATGCAATTCAACAATTTTGTACATGGGGTATATCCGGAGCCTATTATGTACGTTCTCTAGGATATAAATTCCAGGCTAGAGCGAACTTTTTTAACAATTGATTAAATCTTTAAGACTTTTAGTGCTGTATCTGAAAGACATCATATATTCTATAATTTTTCGCTAAAATGGGTTAAAAACCAGGCGCTAAAATGGGTTCTACTTTGGCGCTAACACGTCCGATTTTTCTCTCTCAAATTTCCTTTCAATGCGCTAAAATGTCCTCCGCCGATGTCTGTCAGAGTTCACCTGACCTCGACCTGTGTGTGCCGTCTTGTTTGAAATAGAATCTAAAATTTAACTAGTTAGAAGAAGATCAGTCTATTTTTTTAACAGTGGGTAAACCGGTTCAATAGTTATCTACCTTCCAAGTTAATCACACCAGTGTTTGATGCGTTTGTCGTCATGAATACTTTGACTACTGCAGTAAATGCATATACAACATATATTTTGATAAATAGTGAAAGAGGGAAATAACAATGCGATAGAGTTATCAAAAAAGAATGTATTTTCCCTCGACATCTCAAACGATCAGATATTATATGCTTTTTTGTAGTTTTGTATAAAATCGTTTAAAATATTCTGACACTAACCAACGGACCACTACCTGTATATTTGTCATAGAAAAAATACTATATATAATAGAGTCGAGTTGTCGTAGAGTTGTCACTGGCTCAGACGTAGCTTATATAACAATATAATTATTTATGTGACTGCATCCTACATTAATTTGCAAGATCCTCTACGATAGATAATTCAGCTGATTTTTGATATTCCATATTCATGCCTTATATATTATACATATATTTCCCATGCCTCAGGTAGAGATTTGTTCAACAAAGATTATAATATTCATATTTCACGAGGGCTCATGTTTTTTGTTACGACGCTAGATAAAAACAGACGAGAAAAGGTAACACTCGGCAACCAAAAGCTTGATTTTTGTCGAGCCTAAGTGCTCGAGTGGTCTAGCGCAAGGAGATTTGGTACCACGATATCTCTTTAGCTTGTCAGTTCGAATCCCACCCAGGGAAGAATAAAAATTTGCATTCGCTTTGCAGGTCTTAAATTGTTGGGGTGTTATTTAGACGAATTATAATTTTATATATTGGAATTGATTACGGTTAGTTTTTCCTGACATTTTTTACTATATGAAAAAGAAGATGTGGTATCATTGCCAATGAGACAACTATCCACAAAAGACCAAAATGACACAAACATTAACAACTTTAGGTCACCGATCGGCCTTCAATAATGAACAAAGCCCATACCGCATAGTCAGCTATAAAAGGCCCCGATAAGACAATGTAAAACAATTCAAACGAGAAAACTAACGGCCTTGTTTATGTAAAAAAATGGACGAAAAACAAATAAGTAACACATAAACAAACGACAACCACTGAATTACAGGCTCATGACTTGGGACAGACACATACATTAATAATGTGGCGGGGTTAAACATGTTAGCGGGATGCATATATTGGTCTTTCTTAACCTTCTCCTATCATTCAGTGAAACCCATGCTTAGATCGTGCTGATCTAATATTTTTGGAAAAGGGAGGTTGGGCGTGTAAAGCCAACATTGGAAGTGATACTTGTAAAAAAGTATATGCATTAATACATATATTAATTTCGAAGCTCAATAAGGGAGGACCCGGTCCCCTGCTCCCTAAATCCGACGTTAATGCTTAAAGGGAAAGACTTGTAGAGAAATGCTAACGCTTTTAAATTTACATTAATAAAAGGGTATATAACAATTAATGCTATAGGACTGTTATACTAAAAAAAAGTACTAGTGTATTTAACCATTCAAAGGGGAAAACCAACGGTCTAATCCAGAGGCGGATTTATGAGGGGGCCCAGGGGGCCCGCTCCCCCCTTTTTTGGGAAAAAATGGTTGCTTATATAGGGAATCACTGAAGCGTGACTGGAGCGGGCCCCCTCTTAGGTCAGTCAGTGGGCCCCCACTCATGAAAAATTCTGGATCCGCCACTGTTAAATTTATATAAAAAACGAGAAAAGAGAAACAATTATGAACCACATAAACAGACGACAAGTCAACCATTTTATTCCTTACAGTACGGTTTCTGTTTTCTTCGTTGTTGAAGGTTCTTTACATAATAAATTTCAATTGCTGGCTTTCTCATAGGCAATCACATCAAATCTTTATTTTTTTTATATTAATGTTAAAAAAAAATATTATTTTAAAATCTACAAAACGTGACAAATACATATAGTATGGTGCACTGTACAAAGAATATTCATAATACAGATATAGGAAAGGTATCTTTTCGGAAATGTTTTATCTATATTACTTTCTATTTTTAAACAGTTAAACTGAGGAATCCCTGTAAGATTTTGTTATCAATACATCTGATCTTTGGTATTGTTGCAATTGGTGTGGTCGTAAACTAGTTCAGATTAAAATTGCAGTGCCTTGATTCATCGAGAGTTCAGCCTTGGATAATTAACCCCGCCTGTTTCACTTGATAAAAATCATAAATAATGAAAACAAATGTGTTTTATTTTAAGCGTTGCTTTACTTTTGCGCCTATTCGCATTTTATTTGCCCAAAATAATCTTTCATTTACGACACAACCTAGATTTCATTTGCGCCAAAATAAAACTTTTTATTTGCGCCAATAATACAAGTAAATTTATATAAAAAAATATACTGTTATTCAAGAGAGACTTTCAATAGTAACTTGAAAACAAAGATTTTGATTGTATATCAAAATCAAATAAACTAGTACAACGGTTTTCAAATATGTGACATTTTATAGGCAAACATTAAAAAAACAATGCCACCAGGCTGGGTATTTTTATACTAATTAAAAACCTTCTGTTTATCGTGTCTCATAGTTTTTAAAACATACATTTTTGAAAATTTCATTGTTCAAAAGTACCATACTTATAAAGATCGTGAGTTAAAATGGTTTCTAAAAAAACATAAAATACACGTTTTAAAGTGTCTTTATTTTCATTCTGTGTACGGTTCTTCGTCATTACACTTTTTTTATACTACGCTTCGTTGATGCAAGTTTTCAATGAATTTTGCATGTGTTAATATATGCTTTGAACGTTGGTTTTCCCGTTTGAATTGTTTTACACAAGTAATTTTTTGGCCCTTTATAGCTTGTTTTTCGTTGTGAACCAAGGCTCCGTGTTGAAGGTCGTTCATTGACCTATAATGGTTTACTTTTTAAGATTGTTATTTGGATGGAGAATTGTCTCATTGGCACTCACACCATATCTTCCTATGTCTATTTGATATGATGTTAACTAATATTCTGGTTTAAAAAAATAATTTACAACCATTACATCAACCTATAATATCTGTTGTATTGTTGAAACACTCTTGAGGGTATTTTGTACTTAGCATTTTTTTTAAAACGTCCACTTTACAACAAATAGTCACACTCAATGTACTGTTGCACCACTGTCCCATGCAGGTTCGGGGAGGGTTGGGTGCCCGCTAACATGTTCAACATTGTCAAATTATGTATGTGCCTGCGTGTCCGAAGTCAGGAGCGTGTAATTCAGTGGATATGTATATTTGTTTTTCGTTCGGTTTTTTTTTTTGCATAAATAAGGCCATTAGTTTTCTCTTTTGAATTGACTTACAGTTGTCATTTCGGGTACTTGAATACATGTAGCTGACTTTGTGGTATGGGCTTTGCTCTTTTTACTGTGTGCCGAAATCTAACGGATTTGTCGTTCTGTATATTATAAGCATCTTTTAAAAAGTCTATACCCATCGATATGAATTTCATTCAAATATTGACTTATGTGTTTTATACCGTCTTATCTTCATGAAAAAAAAACCACACACACAAAAATTATCTGAAGAACCAACGATCTGGAATTGTTCTCTAGGAGTTGGATATCAAGAACCCCGACAAACTCAGTGGTCTTGATTTTTCGATCCCCGGAATGGTTTAGTCCGATTGAACGATCATTCGAAAAAAAAAGTGTGGAATATGTAGTATTTCTGGTGAAATGCAAAATTCTGTTACCAATGTCAGTATCTATCAGTATTTAGAAACACAAAAACTTTTTGATTTTCTTAACATTTGTCATTTGTAAATTGTCAGCATATATATAAGAATATAATAGCGTTAAAACATTAAGCCCATGCACGTTCCTTCATATTTATACTCAAATTAAGAAATAGGATAGACATAAGAAATGGATTAAATCATGCACGTGTAGTTAGAATGATTGATGTTTTCCTAGCGTCCTATGGTTAATAAAGTATACAAGTACTTTAATAATTGCCAACAAATACAGTTTAAACGTCATATGATCGAATTTGATCGGGATGAGATAGTGGTGGTAGGGGGATTGACTGGCCCTTAAAAGTGCCACTTATTGGGTCCACAAAGAGTTGTTGTAGTGATTCGAATTCTTTTAACATGCAAATGGCAGGGCACTCTCAATGCGGGTCATCGGAGTGAATGTCACAAATCTAAACGAACGTGTTGGCTAATTAAGACATTCATCATAGCCAAACGAACACCCAATTTCAGCACAGGTTGTACTGTCTCGGAAGAAAACCAAGGGGACCATATTGTTATACCCCAGTTACACATGGCGTCGTCGGTATAAATGATACAGTTGGACAAAGCACCAATCATCTACATAAGCTTATATATTTGCGTTGTTGCGTCTTTCATGCATGTCTTTATAATAGTTATCAATAAACAATGAAACGGTTCAAAGTTGGTACTGGTGAAACTGCCCTGAAAATTTTCTGGAGCCCATGAGTTAATGACACGCGTATTGATAATGCATGATTGTTGTTTGCTTAACGTTCACTTGCAAATAGTTCATGAATGTCCATGATGAACACAAAGTACCAATACTACAGGTTGGTTTTGAGAGGAGGCCGTCCGGAGTAATGTCACGGAAGTTTGGACTGGCACTGGATAAAATCAAGTATATTGGAAAAGGACAAAAATAATGCCTTGCAGCAGACGATTTACGGACCTCTCGTAGAGTTTTTGCAAGGGTTCGTAAAGTGTAGAGAGAGTGGTGCTCTCTCTTTAGAGACATTGTATCTTATATTCCCATTCTGACTGGACGTGGTAGCGTTTACATCCCACACAGCTCAACAGATGTACCACTTCGGAGAGGGTTTACCTCCGGTCGGAAAAATACCAAAGTGCCCATAACAATTCCCCAGTCAGCCTTTTGGATCACAAGAACATACTTGTAATAGGCTTGGGTAAATCATGTTTGCAAGTCCATCATCTACTTAAACTGTGACAATAGTGTAAAACACAAGATGAACCTCGTCATGAAAACCTGAAAATGCATGAAATACTTGTCACTGGATGAAATACATATGACAATCAAGCAATCTCTACTAAATCCGCTCAACCTGTACACACGGGGTTTTTGTTTAGGGGGTTTCTCTAGGCACGTATATATTTACTTTGAAAGTTTTAAAGCGGTTATAAAAAATTGTTCCGCGTATACCCGAATCCCAAACGATAATCACAAGTTAATTGTTTGCATAATATTCTTTCTGCTGTTGGTCTACATGTAGCTCCAAGTTTCTGACGTCTATAAGGGTAACGAGAGGAGAACGACTTGCGCTATCTTTTTTTCTTAAATTGAAAAAAATCCTGAATGAAATCTAATTCCACACTTCGTTGACTGATGGCAATAAATTAAGATGTTGAGCATCATCCTGTGGTCCTATAAAACTACTGCGGGTGAATTTAACGATTTCTATTGTACACAAAAACCTGCGCAGGTATAGAATACCGGTGTGTGGAGTAAAATTATGCCCAAGGCTCCGAGTGTGGTCTGTCATGACATTCATGAAGATTGCTGTCGATTGCCGCTATCGCTGTAAGCATTTTATGCCACCCTCCACGTAGTTGTCACCAATATTCTATTGTCAAATAAAAGGTATTTAGTGCATAGATTTCACAAAGAATCGATAGGATAAGCATATATTTGTGCACTTGCAGCACGTGCAGAAAGTGCAAATACAAATGTGCAGGAATATGTATTTAGAATATCAAACAGGAGATAAAGGAGTCACATGTTACATATATACCAGTACATTAGAGGGAGTACTTTTCTGACTATTTGAAAGGCTGAATGGTCAATCGAGTAAGACAATTTCATACCTCAGGAATTGCAATGCGAATTTGTTTTGAAACTTCACATGACTATGTATAGCTTGACCTACACGTTTGTGTACCATGCACGTTCATGCTGCATTCATACTACGCTCTCAGCAATAACGTCAATAGCATGTACCATACAACTACTGTTGTATTCCTTCTTTTATTTATTTATACGTAGATTTCTCGGAAACAGTAATGCCATCATAATCTACAAGGACTCATGGGCGTGGTAGTAGGAATATAAGTAGAGGCATATGATGACCTCTGGTCTATTCCTGCATGATCCAGTAGACAGATTGACTGACCAATCCAACCTATATTAATTAATTGCTGGTCCGTTAAAATTAAATGACCACTGTGCTTAAACGGCTGTGGGTACCTTAAGTTGGCGGACTCTAAACTCGTTGATATTTAATTCATACAAAATGTACCTTTTGCGACGTTTTTCATGCAGAATGTAAATATTTATAGGATTATTGAATAAAGAAATGACTAACAATTACCATAAATTTGTTAATATAGAGTTCACTAAAGCGCAAGGTCAACTTTAAAAAATGCATAAGATGTCCGTAACTTTTTGATCGAAACTAAGCAGACTGTCCGTAACTTTATTTTTAGATGTGGGTAACTTTTGATTTAAAATTTGAAGAATTATAATTTCAACAATTAGAAGACAATTAACATCATATTTGTAACCTTCGCGGCCGTTTATACTACTCATTCACCACCAAATGTGATTTTATTAACGCATCATACTTACACCACAGAAGTTTTCTGTGGGGTTTGTGTTACTCCATCCTGGTTATGGTTTGAACTTTTATTTACTGATGTGCGTCTTATCGACGTTTTTCGATTGTCAGACCAAGGTTTTTCCATACTCTTTAATGTTTTGAGTTTAATTATATGTTTGCGGTTTACCTTCACCTCTGTTTCTTTCTATGTGTATTTTGATGAATACTCTTTGACGCGGCTCGGTATTTATACATCCCACCAGTTAGTTATAGTGTGAAGGAAGGCGGCTCCATCTTGGGCTGTGGATAACTTAGTTACCCACAGCCGTTTAAGCACAGTGATGATGATGTTTTTAGTGAACGACAGTGGGTCGTAATATGAACGTAGTCCGTTCTCAAAAAGAGCGTGATGAGGATGCATATGCATGGCATGAGCGTACTATAATCGTACTATAAGCTTGAACAGCGTGGTATGAACGTGGAACAGTCGAAGTAGAATCGTTGTTGGGTCGCAATGATATCATGATGGTCCTTATAAGGTCGTAACATAGTCGCTGTGAAATCGTAGCGCAGTCTCTTCGACAATAATCGTGCTTTTGCTACGCTCTCGCTACGATAGTACGATTATTGTTATGATCTTACCACGACCTAACTACGCTCTCCCTATTATTTCTACCGCGCCCTCATTTCGCCTCGACTGCATCACGATTGTTTGGAACATGTTCGAAGTTGGTCCTCGCTTAGCACGATCAAAAAGACTTCATGATCACCACAAACATATACCACGACTTTACTTTGATCTACACGATTGCACTACGATCGTCAAAATTTGCATTTGAGATTATAGTGCGACCGTGACCAAGTGTGACGGGGGTATAACCCACACACCCTCCTCTCATGCATAATACAAATTTAACAATTCTATACGTATATGTAAAACTTTTATGCGGTTTTGTCCCGATTTCAGTCCAAACTATTACAGGTACGTGTCTCAGAGTGTATATATATATATATATATAGGGATATATTAATTATTTTTTTCCCAGACACCTATGAAAACCATCAAACCCGACCTTACTTTCAATGTCGGAGGGGGGTCACTGTCTATGTAATTAGTGGTAGGGATGATCCCCTGGAATATGTCACCTTTTCATGCTCCATCGGCATGGTATATGAAAAGGGTGAGAAATTAAATTCAGATTAAATATATCAATAGATTGATATTTTTACTTGCTTGATTATATCATAAGTATCTGAAACTAATCAGATGTCCTTATTTTTTGTGATGCGGTTAAACCACAGTCGTAAATGCATCAACTATTTGTCAAACCATTTAAACATTTAAACATGTTAAACTCTATTAGACCTATGTGGTATTTCCGCTAATGCTAGATACAGATGCTATAAATCTCATCATTTTGACATTTGCACCTAATAAACATTCAAAGGTTTGTTTACATGAAACATGATAACAATTATTTAAAGAAATTTCATAGTGTCAGCTATGAGATGGAACGGCAATGTACAAAATGTAACTTTTGATCAGTTTTTCATTAATATAAAAACTCAGTGAAAGTGTTTCTCTCGGGAGTGTTACTATAATATCTGAACAAACATCTTATATAATGTTTTTTGAAATTAAAATTTCTTTTTTAATGAAAGATATAAAAAGGGGCAAATAGAGGAAAGTGTTTAAGATGTGACGAATTTATTAAATTAATTGAGATTATTGCAACTGCTTTGCTTCTAAACAAGTACGTGAAGATAAGCGGGACCCAAAAACAAATTATAAATTCCCATGTACCAGAAGATGAAAAATATCCAAATATCTCAAAAGTGTTTTTTTTTGTTCGTTGATATATGACAAGGTATATATTTCTAATAATCAAAAGGTTTGGTACTTGATGTATCAGCTGCTCACCCCTACCAAAAATCTTTAAGCCCCCCTCCCGAGCTTTCAATATAGACTTTTTTCAAGTAAAGATTTTTCCATCTGTTGATGTTATTAAACCACTCCCAAAAGTTGAGGTTACGTTACATAATACCTTGTAGTTTAAAGTGAAAACTAGTTAATATCATGATATTATTAATTTACGTTTACAATATACATTTTTACATATTGAAACGTATAATATTTCGAAAATAAAGACCACCGTATGTTCATAATGGTTATATCCAGTGGGTAATACACATGCTGGTTCTTTTCTTTTTCATATCATATTTTATTGCTAGAGATGTTAATTGGGTGTTATATCCTTCTAATGTTACCTCTTTGATTGACCCAATTCTCGGAAGGAAGTATTATATTGAATACACCGTATGTTAACCGTTATCATGTTTATTCTTACATCAGTAGAACTTTCGCGGTACAATAATAATTTGGGATTATTGTGTGGCCAGTGATGGATTATGTCGCGTGTTTTGTAATACACGCAGTACTGTAAAGTGAAACGAGGTCATTCTGTTGTGTACTTTAGTCAAAGGAAGAGAAAGATGGAGTCCCTTAGAAAAAGAAAATGAGACTGATGGGATTTCGTTTTAAAGGAAGAAGAGTCTGAAGCTAACGTGTATACCTACGAGAGTTCTGGTAAGATATAATACTTTTTAATTACTTTATTGAAAAGCACTTTACGGCCATCTGGGCCAATGGCTTAAAACATTATACATAATATACAGTTTACATAAAACAATGAAAATAAACAATGGAGACACTTTAATCCATAGAAAAGATGAAGAGAAAAAATAACCAAATTGTGTTGATAATTAAAATATGATTTAATATGATTAGGCAGCAACCATTTGATTTTCTGGAGGAGGGTGGTCTATGGATTTTTTTTCTGGACAAACTTTTTTTTCGTCTGCGGGGAAAAACAATCTATTTCTTTCACGACAAGTCGAAAACAATTCTTTTCTTTCAATTTTAGCAGTACATATAGTGGCAGCTGAGGGTGAAACACAAGCGTTTTTTCTCAGAATCAAAAACAATTTTTTTTTCCTAAATCCATAGCCACGAATAAAGTGTCTGAGGCCTATTTAACATTCAAAAAGGATATTTCTTATTAAACTTTACATTTACTTAGCATGATAACTTAGTACAATAAGTGCCAATTTTAATTAATGTCTAGCAGTTATTAAAACAGTTTGGAATGTTATATATATATATATATAAGTGTATCTATCTGCGGAAACATGTTATTTGCATTTGTATTAAGATTTCAGTCAAAACTATAAGAACATATTTGTTAACATGGTTAAGTAATTTATTTACCAAAATAAGGCTCGATCCAGTCGGTAACCATACTTGTACTTAGTTAAAATGTGATAATTTCTAAAGCTTACTGCCATTTATGTGCCAGTTTTTTTGTGCAATTTTATATCTCTATGATGCTCAAATGAGAAGTGGTCAATATGATGAGTACAGATATAATTAGCATAATTGTGGGTGAATTAGTACTTATAACTTTATATATTTCCACTGCCTATCCTTATTGGTTATGTGTACTTCAAAGCAACTTAAATAATATAAATTTTCAATGTTAAGATATTTTGCTAGCTCTTTATATTTTGAATTGTATATGTGTTGTTATGACATTCTATCTCATATAGGGTCGATTCGTTTTTGGAAAGCTTATTGAAAATGCTTCCTATTAATGAACTCTCATTTATAATTAAGAAATAATGTGATGCAGTCTTACGATTTTTTTTCTTTAATTTTCATTTAAAAACATATAAACGGTAAAAATAGACAATACCTGCTTTATATGCTTAGATATGGTCAAAATATGAAATTAGAAGATGTGGTATGATTGCATATTGGCAAAGTCAAATATGTGTGAAAATCCTGTTTTTTCAATACATTTTTAAAGAAAAAAATATATACAATCACTTGTTGTATGCACTGTTTTCACTTTTTATGAAACACTGTTTAAAACTGTGTAATTTGTATTAAAACAGACGAATCACCAAAGAAAAAGAATAACTCAACTTGAGTTCTGGTGGCCTGGGTGCAGTGAATTCAAAATATCAACAGCGACCCTCAAATACAGAATATGAAAGAAAAAGGTGAGGTTACAAAATTTTATTTGCAAACTTTACTTTATAACTTCCAGGTGTCACTGCTAATAGTCAGCGGAATTACTTAAATGATCAAATTTTATTGTAGCTTTATATATATCATACCAGGCGGAAACCCAGTTAAAATCGAAGCTCTGTGTTAGAGAAGGCGACGAATGCTTACTGCAATGTTTACTATAGTAACACAATTTTTAAAAATTAATATAGAAAAAAACACAACGACAATTTTCTTCTTTTAAAAACACCATTTGCATAAGTTTTCAATTTATCTACATATCAATGCAGACCCAATGCTGCAGAACAATTCGATATCAAGTCGACGACATAGTAATCTATCAAGTTGGATATAGAAAATGCATAACCTCCATTTTTTTTAAATTACCACGGACGGAGAACATATCAATCTATTAGTTCAGTAATTTTCGTGTCTGCCTTTCCATTATGTGACTCGAGAAAAATTTCCAAAAATGGTTTAACAATTGTATCGAAAAGAGAAAATCGAGTGCACCTTTTTAGCTCACATGGCCCACAGGGGCAAGTGAGATTTTCTCATCACTTTGAGTCCGTCGTCCGTCGTCGTCGTCTGTTAACTTTTACAAAAATCTTCTCCTCTGAAACTACTTGGCCAAATTAAACCAAACTTTGCTACAATCATCATTGGGGTATCTTGTTTAAAAAATGTGTTCGGTGACCTGGTCAACTAACCAAGATGGCTACCATGGCTAAAAATATAACATAGGGGTAAAATGCAGTTTTTGACTCATATATTTCTAAAACCAAAGCAAATCTGACATGGGATAAAAAATTTAACCAGGTGAAGATCTATCTGCCCTAAAATTTTGAGATGAAAAGGGCGACTCGTTGTTAGGTTGCTGCCCCTGAATTGGTAATCTTAAGGAAATTTTGCCGTTTCTGGTTATTATCTTGAATATTATTATAGATAGAGATAAACTGTTACAGCAATAATGTACAGGAAAGTAAAACCTAACTAGAGAGCCTTTTTTGGACCGCAGATGAATTATCACGTTGTGATTGGTTAAACGCCGTGTGATTGGTTAAACGCACGTGGTGACCCCCTATGAGGCGTATGGGGTAAGTAAGTTTCATGTGGGGTTCATGATGCGTTAATGGCGACGTCATCTAGTATTTCATTGTTTATTTTTCAACAAAACGCCGCAGAAAAAGTCCAGCGTCCAATAAATTCATTATACGGTTAACTACTGACCATCTACGGATCCGTAGAGGGTGAATGAAATTCATGGCCTCCGGCATCACCCCCTATGGATTTTACTAATTAGTTAACCCTCTATGGATCCGTATGTGGTCAATAGCGAACCATATAACTTATAATGTTGCTATACAATAAAAGGGTTATTGCATGAATATTTGGAAATATTGTCCCTCGTAGAACATATATTGCACTCGCAAGCTTGTGCAATATAAAATTCTACTAAGAACAATATTCCAGAATATTCATGCAATAACCCTATATTATATGCGATATCTCATATAGTTTATAAAGATATCTTATATACTTTATAAGATATAGTTTTAATATAAGAATATCTGTGTACGGCAACGACTGAATGTATGATCGCTATGTCTCGCTTTTTCGACAAAAGTCGTAGGCTCGACAAAAATGCATTTACAAAGAATCATATTATGGTATTATTCTCACTATTTAAATGATCTTTTCTGAAATAGGTCTTTAGCATAAATTATTTTCTCTTTTAGACTTTACTATCTATGAGTACCAACATAATCTTTAAGCAGTTCGATGAATTTGGAATCCAGACCAGACAGTCAAGAGAATTTACCATAAATAGAAAATTAGCAAAGTGACAGCAACACACGTATGTTTCGAATTGTGTGATAGATTTTGGACAGGAGTAGCAGACTGTGGTGCATTGATTCCTAAATCTTGACAAAACAACAACTGAACACCTTTTTGTCTTTTTCAAGTAGGATTGTGCTAAAAAAAATTAAAATGCCAGAAATTAATATGGGATAGTTTGAAAGAAGAACTTTCAAAATGACACATAAATTATTAGCACAATGATTCATTGCAATGAGACAATTTCTGATTTTGTGTATTTTCAACTTTTTATTTTTTTATAAACTTTAAATAATTTGATGAACTGCAAGTATTATTTAAATATGAACACGTAAGTCTCAAGTGTGGTTCATGCAGTTTTTAACTGCTTTTTGTTTAAAAAGGGGTTTCCCTTAAAAGAAAATTTAATCAAGACATCAAAATAAAATATTGAACTCGATTTCAAATTCATTTTATTTTCCTATTTTTGCCATGTTTTTATCAAATCTTAGCATATTTTTAAGTGAGAAAAGAAGACTTCTTGATGCTTCTAGTGTGCCACACTCAATTTTAAACATTGTCACATTTGATTTTCATATGTTATATTCTGGCTTTCAATGTTTTATGTATTTTTTGTTTGTTGGTGAACGTGCAAATTGTGTTCTGACCAATGTAACTTATTCAGCAGTTTATTGAGCTTGATTTTGTTGTTCTTTAAACAATGAAAAACCATTTTTATTAATTTAAAAACTAGTAGAAATTCATCATCTGTTCTTCTATAAGGTTGCTTCTACTCAATGAGATATTACCATTTTTATAGATAAATAATATTAAATATATCAGTATATTACGTGCAGGTGAAGTCATTTCTTCTAAATGAAACATCATTACTTTCCTCATTTTCATAAAATTATAAATACTATAAAAAATTAAAGTTTTTGGAAAGTTTGGATCTCTTTGGTATGATTACCAATGAGACAGTTATCCACGAATTTTCAGATGAGGTGAATGCGAGCAATTAAAGGCAACCATACAACCTTCAACATTATAAGAAACAGCCATACCGTATATTCATCTATAAAAGGCCCCGACATAAATAAATATGTTACAATTCAATTGAAAAAGATAACGGCCTAAAGTATTACAATTTACGAAGAAATGTATGGCAGAAATGAACCAACAACAACCACTGAACGACAGGCTCCTGACTTTGGATAGGTACATTGAGAATCTGGAGGAGACAAGTTTGTGAGCGCTCAATCCTCTCCTAGCCTGGGACAGTGGTGTAATAGCACACCATACGAATAAGCATTTAGATAGTCCAGTATCATTTAAATACAAAAGCTTTCAAAATTTCATTTAATTTTGAAATCAAGAATTAGTAACAAAACTAAAATGGAAAATTTAATACAGATTGAATCACCTGGGTGCAATGTTGACAGATATGTATAATACAAATGTTGAAATTTAAATTACAATACTTAAAAATAACTAATTACCCATTTTTATCAGTGTTCTGATATATACAAAAAAAGTCTTGAAAAATCCCAAAATGGATGAAAACGCTAGACAATGCTGCTTTAAAAACTCTTTTTGTGTATTTCATTTTTAATTAAAAATCGACCCTTTGCAAAAGTTTAAAAGTCGATGAATCACATGAATGGGGGAGGAAAAATAATCATCATGCAAAAGCTAGTACATCTTATGTACTTATCGTTAGTGTTAAGCTTTAAACTGACCAAATCACAAACATCGACCTGTAAACTAACTATGTGAATTTATTGCTCTATTGAATATAACTGTGTAAACCTAATATTGTGACTAAATTCAGTCATTCTATTTTTTACTTTTGCAGAATTGGTCTATTTTCAACAAATATTTACTGAATTTGTGTTGACTGAATTCAGTCATCTGTTTTATAGATGTTAATACTATGTAATCTCACTTGGTGTAATTTAAGTCTTATGAAACACTCTTATTTAGTTCAATTTCTTGTAGCTTCTTTCAAATGTTGTGTGACTGAATTCAGTCAACAGTTTGTGAAAATAATGAACAGGATACAGAGTTAATTTCATTTAGCTGTTTCTGTTATATGTTGTTTGTATTTAATCTGAATTATCTGAAATCCGAATTCTGTTTCCGAATTTACAGTTTGGGCTTTATTTAAGAAGAACAAGTACAAATAAGATTTATGTTACCTTCAAATATACTGATTGAATTCTTTGATATAAAGATGAAATCGAGTGACTGAATTCAGTCAGTCACTCAAAATGAAATAATAATAACAATACAATATTTTTTTTCTTCATATGTTGTAAGTTAACAATACTTACAATGTTTTTTTTTCTTCATATGTTGTAAGTTAACAATACTTATAAAGTATTTATGCAAATATTTCTTTGCCACGGTTGACGTTTTAATACGTTTAAAATAAAAAGGAAATGAAATGATGCACGGTATAATATAATGAATAATATATCTACTAAGTTCAACCCTTGAGATTTGACAAATCAGAATATTGACAAGTTGAAACAGAATGTGTTATTTGTAGGATACTTACACAAGTGAATTTTGGCTGAGTTATGTCCCTTAGACATTCAGATTTTTTTACTTGTAGAAGTAAAAAAGTCATCCTATCTTCCTTTTATTGAATTCTTATGATTTCTTTGCTCTAACAGAATTTTGAATTATCTGCTCATTGCAGATGTCTTTACTAATCATTTAAGTGTAATTTCATGGACAATGAAAACCAAATTTGTCTGTTATCTTCAGAACACTGCTCATTTACAAGCCCCCAAGGAGCAATTTTTGAAGGCCTTGCGCAAATACTTAAGATCTTTGTGCAATCAGTTTCTTTGTTGAATTAATGAGATGAAACATTGAACTCTATTAATAAAATTTGAGCAAACCTGGGAAAATCATTAAAGGCATGATTTTACATCTCAAAACTTGAGGACTTTTGTGGGATTGTAAGAAAAATTTACTTATTCAAGTAAATTTTTCAGAAAATTAAGGGGAGATTATTCAAACATTATTTATTTACTTATACATGTTATATGTGTATATTTATTTTACTTCTTCAAGTAAATAAAAATAACTTGTACAAGTAGTACCCCTTACTGTCATAAATGCATGAATTGAGAATTTACAGTGAACATAACAATGGTGTGTTCTTTGTAAAAAGACAACTTAGTTATAATATTTCATCACTGAATTTTTCATAACAGATTTTTGCTTTCTTGTAGAAGTAGATGTTATGAGACTAGAAGCTATGGACTCACTGGAAACTTTAAACATAAAAGGCAACCCTCTTCCAGACGATGTCAAATCACAATTGTCGGACAGCAGATTGAACATAATCAAAAGTTAATCCTTCCATAGCACACAATGATAAATGCAGTAGACTATCTTATGTGCAAGACCCTGAGTAAAAACCGATTTTTGTGGTTATATTATGTTGCCATTATTATTACTCCTGAAAGGGATCACCACAGACAAATTTTTGAAGATGGGGCTTATTAAATGATTATTTTAATCGTTATTTTTTTCATGCCTTTGCAATTAGTTTAAAGGACATATACATTTGTGTAATTTTTTTTTATATATGTGGTATCTTTACAAAAAATATTATTTTTTTTTTAGATTATGCCTAAATGTTTTTTCACTTCATCACTAAATTTACGATGATGCTGAGAAAATCAAGAGTGGTGCTAAAAATTCAAGGGTGGTGCTCATTATTCAATTCAAATGTAGTGCCAAACATTGATGGGTGGAGGAGCACCACTGTTGAATAGCCTTAGGTGATCCCTGTTACCTATAGTATATAAAACGTAAACCAGAAAATACAACTAATGTACCTGCATGTAGTATTATCCATAGGAGAAGATATTTACTACTTTTATTATTTACACACAAGACTTACACAAAGAAAGATAGGATTAATGTTATTATTATGCAAGAGACATTTTAACTTTCCACATTTTTTGTACTGTACTAGGTCATAGGTATCTGACCTATCTTGCATACATATATAAAGCGTTTGTATTGTTGATACTGCAACTTCTAAGTCAGATACTTATGTTTAGTACATTTTATATAAAAGTAATGTCCAGATGTCCTTATTTTGCTGTAACGGCATTTGAATGCTTGAATCAACTTTTGATTCATATGGAACTATATTGAGACAATTGAACAAAACACTTTTTATTAATTTTTTTGTAAATTTATTTATTATAGTGATATTTCAAGAAAGTATTTATAGGAATATTGTTTTTGTGTTTATTTGTTTTATGATAACTGATGCATCGATCTAGATTAATCAGAAGTTTTGAAAAATATTGTTTTTATAAAATGTCTGTATAATGTACTTACAAGTCTCTGTGTTGAAGACTATACTTTGACCTATAATTGTTTACTTTTACAAATTGTGACTTGGATGTAGAGTTGTCTCATTGGCACTCATATCACTTCTTCTTATATCTATTTACAGTACTTCATATCAATAACAGACATGCATTTATACCTATATACATGTATAATATTAAAACCCGATTTGAACTCAAAAGTTTCGAAATAAGGAAGAAGTTTGCTGCTTTTTAACAAATTCTAATGGGAAACTTAAATTTTTGAAATATTTTTTTTCAATTTTTAGAATGTTCACTCAAAACATTAATTTTGTATTTCTGATAAATTAATCCCTAGCATAGACAAATACAAAATACAATTGGCTTATATCTCAGAAACTACATCATATCACCAAGTCTTAACAGCTGTAAATCAAGTTGTCATATACTGTGTATTTATTTATTTTATCATGATTTGAGAAAAACTTTGTTTTTGTGGGTTTTTGATTTAGTGGTTGTGACAAAGTCCTCATACAGCCTTTGGAAAATTTGTACTTCGTTGAATTTCTTTATTTGTAATTTATATGTACTCTCTTAATCCATGAAAAATTGGTACCCTACAAATAATAATAAATCCATAGTACAAAAAAGGAATAATTTCAGTATTACATACAACATACAAGTGAAAAAATTGTAATCCACTATAATACTATATATATATATCTGTTTTTCTAAGTATTGCAAGATTTTTATATAGAAATTACTTACATTAATATTTTTTTTAAGGAATTTTAATAAAGGTTGTTATTGCTTTTCTTTTCGATACCTATTTCATATACATTATTTTCTCCACATTATATTGAATCTGTTTAAGAAAAATGTATTATGTCTGATCAACATGTTGACAAAACAAACCTCTGGTCAACCTGTTCCTTTTATAAAAAAATAATCATCAACCCGTGAGTCCTGATAAGTGATAATCCCTATTTCTAGCAAAACTAGAGGCCAAATCCTTACGTCCTCAAAAAGAATACTTCCACCCCTTTTGGTATGTTGTTTATTCACAAGTAAGGAATATGGTCTTTTCACTTTGAAGGTATGAGGTCATATACTGTCAAAGGTCAGGGACACAACATGAAATTGTAGGAAATAAACAATTCACTTAATCTTTACTACATAGTCAAAGATCAAACAAAACTAATTTTGCATTTCACTCAAAGAGGTATACATTTGTATGTTGAGTACACAAATAAGAATTGAGAATATTATTTTTACCAGCACTATGTAATTTAGCATTAAAAAATGTATTTTAAATTTAAAAAAAAATTGACATTTTGGTTTCAAATTGAAATGTCAAATTGTCTCAATATATATTTTTTTTAGCAAGATTTTGTTTTTGAAAGTGACATAAAGAGTCGTCATTTATTATTTGAGTTTTGATATGAAATCTATATTATCTTTTGTTTCATAGCAGTTTTATAAATGTTATATTTTGTGGTAGTTGTACACCGTGAATCTCATTTTAACGGATTCATTTATAATTTAAGGAAATGATATGTATTTTGTTATTTTTAGGAATGTTGAACAAGCCTTCGATTTAAATATTATTTTAAACCAATTCAGATGTGTCGTTAAAGATTTTAGCATATTTTTTTTGTAATAAATAAAATCAAAAGTGTTTGATTATTTGCTTGTGGTCTTGCCTTGGCAATTTCTAAACTGGAGCTTGCTGTTCCCAGAATCAGCGACATCAACAATTTGTTAAAGTGTGTGATTAGGCCAGTTTAAGGAACAACTTATGGTAAGTTGCCATGGAGATTATTTTAAGGTATTGAGTCTCTTGACCCCTTAGGCTGGTCTATTGACTGAAACTTTTCATTAGTTTAGACTAGGTCAGTTTGAGGAGAACCACTAATGATAAATCAAAGCAGGAAAGTCCCTAATCCAATGGCAAAATCAAAAGCACTAACACATTAAACAAATGGATAAAAACTGTCATATTCCTGACTTTGTACAGAAATGTTTGTATGTAGAAAATAGTGGATTAAACTGGGTTTAAAGCTAGCTAAACCTCTCACTTGTTAAATTACATGTATACTACATATAAACACAAGACTTGTATGTTTCAAGTGATTATTTTAAAGATCTGTAGTAACCAAATGAATAACATTGCATGGACAAATAAGAGTATTCAGTCTTAAAGCAAAACAAAAGAGCAAAGCACATGTAGACAAAAGTCTACAAAAGTATGTTTACGATTTTTGTAATTAAATTACATCTTTTCACCAGGGTTTCCGCTGGCGGTCGCCATTTTCGCAATTTGCGAAAAAAATAATAATTGTGGCGATAAAAATTCGTCATTTGCGAAAGAATTTGGCGAAAGAAATATATAAACCGATTTATTTTCCTCCATCTTGTTTATTTACTTTTTTTCGAGTTTCTCGGACTTTACACGATCAGACAATACTCGGAATTCACCTTGACCTCATTAAGATTTAGACAGAAAATCAATAATCAGCTGATTGCATTTTATAGCTATCGACAACAAAGGACTAATTAATAAAGGTGTTGATTGAATTGTTTCACAAAATGATATGGTCAAATGGCTTCCGCTATAAATGTCACATACAGAATTTATTTACATCTTTGCGACGCACGTGTTTGAAGCAAACTTTTGACATTTTCTCCCTTTAAAGATAGTTTTGAAAAGAAAGCTGTTGTTGTGACAAAAATTGTTTAAAAGCAAGAAAAATCACCAATTTAAAACTTTAATTCTTTTATCCTTTGACTTTAATAAAGTCGTTTGAGTGACACATGCACGTGTTTCAAGCATAGTTGTACGTCTCAACTTTTTCATTTACGATGGTCAAGAAAAGAAAACTGTCGTTATGAAAAAATATATCCAAAAGGCTGGGAACAACCCCTCGAATGAGAGTAACCCTTCAATGTAATGACTACACATGAAATGAGGGATCAATTTCATGTGATAAAAGCTTTTGTTTTCTTGTAAAAATTACTTCTTAGTACAAAAGGGCACAACAGGAAAAATATATTTATGTTACTTGGCGAAAAAAATAATAAAGTGGCGAAAAATATATTGTTTTGGCGAAAGAGGTGGCGAAAAAAATAATTGACCCAGGGGAAACCCTGCTTTTCACACTGTATTTGTGGAAAAGAATGAGTAATTTGTGAAATTATAAACATAGCATTTGTTTCACTAATACCAATAAGTCTCTGTTGAGTCCAATGTATATTTAAACATCCAAATCATATAACAAATATTTAAAAGCTTCAAAATGACCTACAGTGTATTTAAATTAAAGATATGGAATTCGTCCAGTTATGCATGACAAATATATTCCATATTTTCGAATAATTTCCGGAATTAAAAAAAAATCAATGAAATAACTTTATTGTGTCGCCTTGACGGAGTCAAAAAGCGAGACATATGTATGCTGTTTCCGGCGCCGTCGGCGGCGGCGTCAACAATGTATTTGTTTAGAATTAGGTGTAGTTTATGGTGAACGGCAAGTGATAGGTCAATCATATTTGGTTTGCAGTTGTATAAGCATGGCACATGTCATTTCCATGGAGATTATATGGCCCTGCCCCCTCAGTCATGGTCTATTGACTTCGAAACTTTTGCTTATTTTATATGTACTAGTTTGTGATAAGGTCAGTTTATGGAGGAACCAAAAGTGGTAGTTCAATGATTTTTGGTATGCAGTTGTATAACCATTGGCATATCTCGTTTTCATGGAGATAATTTGGCTCCGCCCCCTTAGTCATGGTCTATTGATTTGAATTTTTTTCTAAGTTATCATGTATTAGTTTGTGATAAGGTCATTTCAAGGGGAACCATTAGTGGTAGGCCAATGTTAATTGGTATTCAGTTGTAAAAGCTTTGGCACATCTCATTTCCATGGAGAATATTTGGCCTTGCCCCTCAGTCACAGTCTAATGACTTTAAAACTTATCTTAGTTTACATGTATTAGTTTGTGATTAGATCAATTTAAGATGAACTGCTTATGTTAAGTCAATGATATTTGGTATGCAAATTTATTGACATTTGCAAGTATTTTTTCCCTGGAGATTATATAGCCCCACCCCCTCTTCATGGTTCATTGACTTTGAAACTTTTACATAGTTAACAATTTAATGTTTGTATTTAGATTTAGGAACGACTTATAATAAGTCGATGGTATTTGGTATGCAGTTGTATTAGCATTGGCACATTTCATTTACATGGAGATTGTTTAGTCATATATAAGGCCGTGTTCACACCAAACTCCATGTACAGTAAACTTGTTTACAATTAGTTTAACGTACTGGCCATTGGTTTCACATTAAATTTGTTCACAACATTAATAAATAACACCATAGAATCCAGTGAGTTTCCCAACAGACTCAAAGAAGCTCAGGTTGTACCATTACATAAAAAGAATGATCCACTTGATAAAAAGAACTATAGACCTGTGAGCATTTTACCAACAATTTCAAAAGTCTATGAAATGGTTATGTCTGACCAGTTAACTGAATTTTTTGAGAATATATTTCATGCTTTTTTATGTGCATTCAGAAAAGGTCATGGATGTCAGACAACTTTGCTGAGACTCCTTGAAGATTGGAAAACAGCTTTGGATAATAATATGTATGTGGCAGCTATTCTTATGGATCTTTCGAAAGCTTTTGACTGTTTACCTCATGATATTCTTTTAAGTAAATTATCTGCCTACGGTCTTTCTTCTAAATCAGTGAAATTACTTCAAAATTATCTTACAGATCGTAGGCAACAAATCAAACTTCAGGGAGTACTCAGCAGTTGGGCTGACATCCAGAAAGGGGTACCCCAAGGCTCAATCCTGGGGCCCCTATTATTTAATATTTTTATTAACGACATATTTTATTTTATTGAACATGGTACCTTGTATAATTATGCAGATGACAATACTCTGTCTTATGCTGACAATGATTTTGATAATTTATTATGTACACTCGAAAGAGAAAGTGCTGTTTTAATTGACTGGTTCAGATTTAATTGTATGCAGGCAAATCCTGACAAATTCCAAGCCATTGCAGTTGGAAATAAAACATTTGCAAAAAAACCTGTATTTAATATACAGTCAGCAAAAATATCCTGTGATGAGATTGTCAAACTTTTGGGTATTGATATTGACTATCAACTTAATTTTAATCACCACATTAAAAATATTTGTCGTAAAGCATCCCAACAACTGAATGTTTTGAAGCGCATTGGCTGCTACCTTACTAAATTGAATAAACTGACAATTTTCCACACATTTATTTTATCTAATTTTAATTTTTGTCCTTTGGCATGGCATTTTTGCAACAAAAATAACACCACCAAATTGGAAAAAATTCAGGAAAGGGCTTTACGATTTATATATGAAGACTATGTTAGTTCATATGATGAACTACTTTTACGAGCAAAGGTTCCATCACTGAAAATAAGACGTATGCGTAACATGGCTATTGAGTGTTTTAAAATTTTATATAAATTGTCACCACCATGCTTACATGATTTAGTTGTATTGAAAGACTGTAAATATAATTTTAGATATTCTAATATTGTAGATATACCTAGGGTCCGAACAACAACCTATGGTAAGAACTCTTTTAAATACACAGCTGCTGTTTTATGGAATGATCTACCTGATAATTTTAGAAAAATTGCTAATTTCAGTCAGTTCAAAAATATTTTAAAGTCATGGAATGGAAATGACTGTAAGTGCACAGTTTGTGCAGACTTTTAGTTAATATATTATGCAAATCTATTTACCATCTAGATCATATCCCATTTTTTCAATTTTTATGCTATGCATTTTTACCAGCTTTTATGCCTAGTTTACACTTATATGCTTTTAGCCTAACACCTAGCTTATGCTTATATTCTGCTTTTAGTGCTTCATTTTTGTGCTGTGATATTTATTGCATGTGTACTATATTATGTATTGTGTTGTTATAAATGTTGTACTGTTATATAATGTCTCATATGTCGGTTAAAAGCTCATTAGAGCTTATGTTTGTCTATGTTTTATATACCATGCCGACTCTAAATAAAGCTTATTTATTTATTATGTTCACATCTATACACCTTGTTTAATTACCTGTACATAAGATTCGTTCACACTTGTAAACTCTATGTCATTTAAATGTTCCATTACGTAGAATCGAATGAAAAGTTTTCGGACAACTTTTCTAGCAGTAAGGGAACGACCATTGGACTCTGAATAGGGGGGATGGAAATATTCCAAACCCCAATTGGATAAAGAAAACAATTCTGGTTCTATAGATGATAAAAAAAATATTCTGAATCAAGAGTTTCCCCACACATTATAGTGTTAAATGTTGAAGAAAAGAAAAATTGATTACCAGCATCAAATAAAAAAAAAAAACCCAAACAAACCCGTAAAAAGTTTGCGCGGAAATAATTCTGACTCAGATAAATAAAAAAAATACCCCCCTTTTTTGAAGTTAAGTGGTTGCTTCTTTATGAAAGCCATTTTGATGATTTGCAGTAGTTTAAGGATACTAAAGATGTCTCGATTAAGCATTAGAAAACGTAGGCTGCAACAGCGTGCTTACAGACGAAGAAAGATTGGTATATTAGGGATCACTAGATTTCTATCTTTTCTGTTTGTTCAAATGGTACTCTTCTCCAAGAAGTATTTGGCAAAGGTTGGGGGTGTATGTTTTTTTTTTTTTTTTACTTTTTAAGTGTAATTTCACGGATCCGAGATACTGCACAAACAATACATTTACCTCACACTTTTTAAGTAATGCGTTTATGAGTGAATCTTTGTTTGAGTAAAGACCAGTGGCAAATATTTCTGTGTAAGTCAAGTTTATTCGGAAATACCTTAATTTTCAAATGAATTATGTGTTCGGCAATGATGCTGCTTTGAGTCTTGATAAGGGCTTAATAAAGCTACGTTAAGTTTTATTTCTAAACAAAACAAATAAATATATCAAGTTTAGACAAATATTTCTGTAAAGAACTTTTATTATAATAATTGCTATAAATATCAATTTTATTCAAAAATCGTTTCTTCTTTAAATATGCACGGTGAAACTAATATTTTAAATGCCTAGTTTTATGTACACTGAATCTACACAAGGCCTACACCGAGTATCGACTGCATGTAGACAAAACATGATTTACACTACATGTAAACATTGAGTTTTATCAATGGGAACGTAATTTTGTTTAGTTTACGTGTGAGTTACACTTGCACAACACCGAGTTTAGGTCAATGGGAACACGGCCTAACTCAGTCATGGTTCATTGACTTTGAATATTTGCATAACTTATGTAAGATGTTAGAGTATTGCTATTTGGATTTCAACATTACAAAAAGGCGAGACATATATTTGTAATAACAGTTCATTTTTTATACCGGTATTCAAGGATTTGTTCAATTCCTTGCAGTGTTGAAGTACTTCGGGACTATAAATAGTCAACAAGAAGAGGAAGTAAAATGAAAATAGGTACACATCTTACGGCACCATAAACCAAATGAGGAAAAGAAAATTTTGTTCATTTTCCCCCTTTGACACGTGCACTGTGACAGTAATTTAAGCTAATTTGGCCAAAAGTACTTGACTTGCCGCGATATAGCCTTTTGCGCTGATGAGGCGTAAATCGACCATGAATAGACCAATCAACAAATCAACCAAGGCTTGTGTGAGGAGTTGTTTATTACTTGACATCCGTCTTTAAAAGATATATTCATATTAAGCTAGTGAACTAATCCAATTGCCAATGTAGCTTCACAATTTGCTGATATCAATTATGTCAATGATAATCACTAGGCGTGCTATTACGTTTCCTGTGAGCCTGTAAATGTGCCCCTGGATATTGAAAAGTAGAAATGTGGCATTGCAATGGAACCTGGACTAGATTTTGAAAACCGATCCAATTTAATTTTCAGTCCAGGAATATTTATTGCATAAGCAGGTGCGGCTTGAAAACTGTTGCAAAGGCAAGGACATCACGCATATAAATGAAGTACCCTCTAATGTCCAAACAAGTTGGAGCTCAACTTATCATTGTCATCAGAAGTTAAGAAGGGTCTGAAATACCAAGATGAAAGATTTATAATTGTCATATTTTAGAACAGGATGTTTATTACCCTCGAGATCAGGTGTAGTGACTGCCTCATTGTGTTATTCTGTACACCCGATACACATTGAGAATACTTAGTCGACATCGAGCAAATAACAGTTAGCCAATAATAAATGGTTTGGGTAATAAGTAGCTCAAGTAGTATTCCTTCAATCAATTAAACTCAACAATAATTGCAATCGGATTGATGCTGTGCACCTTTTAATTTGGACGGATTTGTGTAATTTTGTGTCTGTTTCACACGACTTTTTATTAGTTTATTACTACAACTGAATAATGTAGAGGGTACTTCTCCTACAGCTTTCCACAAACATCTTTAAACTCTACAATGGAAACACATAATGAATATGGGCACCTTCTCATTTGAACAGATTTGATTGATTTGTTCCTCTGGTTTCCAATGCATGAAATTAGAGTTATTGTTGTCATTAAATCCCCAATAGGTTGCATAGTTTGTAACAGGTAGTATTTCCCTAACCTGAGAATATAATCATCTCCAATTTGGACGAATTCGAATTATTTCAAAGTTTCGTGGATTTTTTATAAGTCATTTGCTTTATTGAATTGATTAAAGAGAGAACGAAGTTTGTTTCAAGCGTAACACCAACAGTTATTCATCAAAATTCTGTGAATTTTGCCAAGATATTGCATACAGTTTGAATATTTTAATTTTGTCTTGTAAATCTCAATCATTGAATTTGATACAGCTATTTGTGTATCTTGTGTGTACGGTGTCTGTGTCACAAAGGACCATTTTCTATGCATATGCCGAACTCCTTGCTAGGTAAATCGTTATCTATTGCATTTGAAATCATGGTATATTACTCTACAAACAAAATATCATTGTTCGTATAATATTTTTAAGGTATCTACCGAGTCGGACTTAACAGGGGGTGGGGTCTTAATACTAAAGATTTCAATGCATATGCCATGTGTTTCTGGAATAATATGCATAAGGTATGGCCAAGACAAAATGCCTAGAAAAGAAAATATATAAAGCATCGCATTTTGCTAAACAGAACAGTATGAAACCGTCTGGGTCAAATTTTCCCGAGTAAGTTGTAGATTAAGTAAAGCATTTAAATCATGGAAACTATTGTGACACCAATTAGAACAAGCAATCAATTTCATTTAATAAAACGGATAGTAAAACGACAACAATGTGACAGTAGGTTGCAAGTTTACACGAACAGACAAAATTTGTTTGCAGCAACAACCTTGGGGTGTTTTATAGTTCTTCAATGTCTACAAGAGTACATTGTATATATCGAACTATCCTCCTTTTCTCTGTATTTATAAGAAAGCTTGGTTTCTTTAAAAATGAGTTTGTTAATGTCACTTTCAAACAATGATGATATAACTAATGTTATTATCCTTATTCTAGAAGATAATAATAGATCTTCTTATATCACATTGGATTTAAAATTAGCGAAACCACAGACAGCAGACTGTGAATCATATTCAACTTTTCCTGGAAATCAATCAAGGTAATATTTTAAATCAGGGATGGATGATTGATGATTGAAAATTTTTCCAGCTTTCAATTCTAATTACAGCATGTACAGGTACATCTGGGACAAATGAAGTCGTATGAATACTAATATGACACCAGTACAATGAGTATATTAAAAGGCATACTGAAATAATTTCTTTAAAAGTTATCCCTTTCGCTATGGTATGATTGATATCTCCTTATGCGAATGTATTACATTAATTTCCTATTTTTGCAACAAGCTTTGAAAATAATATTTTTAATAATATTCCTATGGGTATTTTTACAGATAAAAGATTTTGTGTTTGCGTTACACATAATTCATGTGTGTAGGCTATACTAACTTTTGAACCAACTTCTATTTTGAACGGGATTGGGTATTTCCTCTAACCAAATCTACCATATTTTTTGTATTTTTAATTTAATTATTAATAGACATTTGAACATTTTTGTTTTCCTGTTTTCCTGTTTTTTTTACACTACTATTTTTTTGGGCCCTTAATGTATAGCTTGCTGGTCGATGTGAGCCAAGGCTGCGTGTTGAAGGCCGTTATTTGAACTTTTAGAATTTGACTACGATTGAGAGTTGTCTCATTTAAGTATGTCGGTTAATAGATTAATTCGATCATAAACAAGGTCTGCTCCTTACACAAAAGTGCGTCAAGATAATACGATGTCTAAGCTCAATATCGACATGTTTTGCGGTCTGAAATGTGTCGAAACATGTACAGTCGTCAGATCTGTTATTTAACTGATGTTTTAATTTCGGGTTGCTACATTTTGACTTGAAGTGAAATCGCATGGCGGGGAATGCGTGCCATCACTATCAAAACAACCGATCTAGCTCTTTTATTTTGGCATTGATGCGATTCGCTCAGTTTTTGTATTGTTTCTTGATTTGTCTCTTCTTAATATATTAACATCGGTAAACTACTGTCGTCTTAACTTTTTAACCGAGATATTAATAATACCAATTCACAATTCCATTACTTTTCAACACTTTCCTTCCAATCTCAGAGAAAGGATATTGATATTTATTTAACAGTCCTTATTTTGTATATTTTACATTTGCTAAAAAGTAAAATCACAAAAATACTGAACTCTGAGGAAAATTCAAAAAGGAAAGTTCCTGATCTAATGACAATAACAAAAGATCAAGCAATTGGATAACAAGTCTTGGTCATATTTCTGTCTTAGTAAAGGCATTTTCTTCTGTAGAAAATGATGGATTAAACCTGGTTTCAAAGCTAGAAAAACCTCTCACTTGTTTGACAATCGTTAAAACTCAATCTTTTAAAAATAACGTATGATGAAAATATATTTGAATTTATTTGTTAGTTCAGTTTAGTTCAATTTTTCTATCAACTTTTTCTTTATTTTCCTTATTTTTGTTTTGTTTTTGATTTTATACGTATGGGACACACTGGCATTTTATGGCATAATATGTTATCGAAATAGATTGTTATTAACATATAACAATGCATTAACAAATCGTTGAAGAATAATACTATACAATTTATGTATTTTGTCATTAAGCTAAATGAAGTAAAATAATTAATGACGCATTGTCATGTACATTCAATCGTATTACGCGGAAGTATTGGCTTCGACTTAGACATAAGACGATATTTTATTAATGATGACGTAAAAAACTATTTCATCCTAGATTAATTTCAAAATCTAATATGTTTGTAAAGTATTACTTTGAATACGAAATCTAATTTACCTTTTTAAACTGTGTACTGAATTCTATAAATCAAGAATCTAATTGAATTAGTAAAAAACACAAGATAGATAATTAATTAGAATTTACTTCGCACAAAACCATCGATAAGATTTTTGTTCGTGTTTATTGCATTTAACAAATCTTGTATCATCCCAATTCAATTTATACATGAACTTTAACATTGTCTGAAAACTAACCTCATATCTAATACAGGGATTATCTGGTATTATGCCAGACGTCTACATTCGAAGTGGCGCTCGAAGAATCAAAACACGTGAAAGGTCAATTGAAATACGACGTCGGAAAACATTATAAACCGAAAATCCGATATCGTTGTGCCAAATATCTATGTCAATTTATATTTGATGTTAGATAAATCTTGGTGTTGATATTTCAATAGTTTATAAACATTAGGTTTACTGAACATGAACTTATCTGATTCAATGATATTTCCTGTCAACCCAAATACAGCGCCCACGACTGGGCTGGCGATACCCTTATACACGAAACGTTCACCAGCAGTGACATCTACTCAGTTGTCATTTTAAAACAATCACTAGACACATTGTCCTTCATTCCACTCATCAGAAATGGAATACGACGTTTGAGAGCAATACACGTGAGAAATAAACATATTAAAAACAGTTATGATGTGGTATACTACATTGCTACAGCTGACTTAGTCCTATAAGAGACTTCTAAAATTTATCTATCATGTAAATGTAAGATGTCTTAGACATATTTGAATGTTCAAATTGTTTAATCATCAAACACAATATATTTATAAGCTAACAACTGTGAGGATAAAAAAAAGTTAAACACACCTTATTTGTTTTACACTTTCAAGAAGAAATAAAAATACCGCAAAATTCATAACAAACAGCAACAAAAGACAAACACGTCATTACATGGTCCTTACTTGAGAGAGGAACACACAAAATGTGGCGGTATGAAGCATGTTTGTTAGCATCCAGTATATGTCTCAATGTCGAACAAAATCTGATGATAAAAACCAAATTGAACATGTTTGAAAAGAGACCATTCAAAACTCATAATTTGTCATTGTTCTGATTTTTTACATATTGAATAAATTTTCTTGCCGAGTTTTTATTGTGTTATAAAATATAAATCATTGTAATCTGGACTAAGGATTCTAAAGACCAAGGGAATCCTTATCATCAATATAATTCAATAAACTTGAACAAGATTGTCAATGTAACCAAGCAGCACACAAGTACTATTATATCATTTAAGGTAATAAATGATCGGACGACGAACTTTTGTTTTCTTGAAATAAATATTTTAAAAGTAAGAAGACTGTGAACATCAACTTAGATTTTAATTGATAGATGGTAACGTTAAGGGTGGAATGTGTCAGGCAATTTTATTAATGATAAGTTTGAAATACTCAATTTATATGAGTTCTTGTTTATAAATTTCAAAATGAAAGCATCAGTTTGATTTGAAGTGAAGATAACTTTGAATTTAAATGAATTATCCAGGGATAATTGACCAAATGAAACTAGTTACGTAAAATAAAATTCATGTTCATGAAAGCCATCAATTTTCTATTTTCCTAAAATAGAAAACAAAAGATACCATAAACCTTTCATGGAAGTGTTTCAAACATTTCATTTTGGACATTTACCTTGAACTATTTTAGATTGGTGTGCGCATGATAAATAATTTAACAGATTAGTTCTTTTAACGAAATGATGTCTTTCGTTTTGTTATTATTAGAATAAAAAAGACAATAAATCATTGAAATGTCTTTATTTAATCTCTTATTTATGATTTTGTTCTGTTTTATATTAATCACATACTCATAATG
This sequence comes from Mytilus edulis, assembly GCA_019925275.1. Lineage (NCBI taxonomy): Eukaryota > Metazoa > Mollusca > Bivalvia > Mytilida > Mytilidae > Mytilus > Mytilus edulis. The sequence goes on along the minus strand of CM034356.1, from coordinate 45,571,779 downwards.
AGCAAGAAATAACAAAAGTTACTCAACTTCATAGATAAAAGGAACTAAATAACCTTAATATTACATAGAAATATGTATTTTCTTATTTGAATTTTAAAAATATTTTCTTTTTATAAAAATCAGTTTTGTCGTTTCTTTCATTTGTTTTAATCACCGAGAAGACTTTGAATAGCGTGCGATCGTCATCCAGTCAGTTACAATCACATCAAATACAAAGTTAGGATCATAAATAACTACTGACTAGATCTAGAGCACAATTATACTATTGATTTTTATAAAAATTAAATGACAAAAATACTGAACTCCGAGTAAAATTCGAAACAGAAAGTCCCTAATCAGATGGCAAAATCAAATGCTCAAACACATCAAACGAATGGACAACAACTGTCATATTCATGACTACATTAACGTAGTTATTCACGAACAAAACCCATAGTAGTGACAGGATGGATTTATACTCAGATACATAGATTTGGAGAGAGATATATCGGGTGTTCAGTTTAAAATGAATGATACATACAATGAAATTATGAACAATCGTCTTCAGTTTAAAGACTAGATTCTATACAATTTGTTTAGACCTGTTGATACACACGTTTATAGGGTCAATGATTTGATATAACGCATTTGTGAGCTTACGTTCATCTATTGTCTACATTCACAAATTGTGGTAACACTCTTTTAAATTTTGATAGGAAATAAATATCCACATTAGTTTTTAGAGTCTAAACAGACATAAAAACACGAACGGAACCAATTTTACTGCACCAGATGAGCATATCAACAAATTAAAACTCTTCAGTTATGCTCGATAATAAAATATTAAAAAAGCAGAAATCTGATACAAATGTCGACGAGCTATATTACAATGCAAGATGGACATAATCTCATTAAAATTCAGATCTGTCACAACTTGCATGCTTGTTTCAACTCATGTGAAAATGGCAAATAAGAGATCTATATTTCAATAAGATTGCACAAGTCCAGACAAGAAAGGAGAGCTTTGAAAGGAGATGTATTCTTCATTTAAAGTTATTGCTGAATGCTATGACTGTCACAGCAAATTTCGTTGAAACACTAACTGCATTTTAAAGCTAGTACAGAGGTACTGGCTACTGAGTTATACATAAATTGGCATAGATTTCTGAATATCTCAGAACAACATTGAAGGTTTTGAATAAAAACATGTAAGCCTAAGGATTTAAACAAAAACTGACGAAGTTAACGTCCTTAAACAGATACACATGCATGTATTATATGTATGATTTGTTTTTGTACTCGTATGAAGCAGAATTCATTCAGAACCTTCTAAAAGACAAAAAGAAAAAGCACCTTGCGAAATTCTTTAATTTTACTTTCCGATATATTGATGATGTTCTATCATTGAATAACCCATATTTCAGCCAATACTTACATCTCATATATCCAAGTGAACTTGAAATTAAGGATACCACTGATACTAGAAGGACTGCTTCATACCTTGATCTTTTCCTCAATATTGACGTAGATGGACGACTTCACACGAAAATCTATGATAAAAGGGACGATTTCAACTTCCCAATTATCAATTTCCCATTTCTCAGCAGTAACATACCCTCTGCCCCTTCGTATGGTGTTTACATATCACAATTGATACGTTATTCTCGTGCTTGTTCACACTATACGGACTTCATATACAGGAGTGTGCTCCTTACGCAGAAACTGCTCCAACAAAGTTATGAGGAGGACAGATTGTAATTGACACTCCGTAAATTTTATGGACACCATCACGATTTGGTGGATCCATATGATGTTTCGTTGACCAAACTAGCTAAGGACATTTTTACCACATGGTAGATTGTGTTTTGTCATAATGTCGTCTAATCTTTTAATTACCAAACGTGACTTATTCCCAAATGTGACTGTTTTGCCGAGTGTGAACTCGCATTACTATAAGACGTGGTACGGTATTTATCCTTCCCAAATTCATGTATTTAGTTTAAATGTTTAATGTTATATTTGTAATTCTCATCGGAGTTTGTCAAATGTGTTGACGTCTTTTCTATTATATTTATGTGTTATGGTAAAGAAAATTAATCACCGCCTTCATTTATCAGATTTGATTTCGTTCAAAGTAATCAGTACGATATTTTACGTTTGAAGTTAGATTCATAACAAACCGAACATAGTTTTATAATATAGTTAATTGCTACCTCAGTTTTATATTAATAAGAATTAAAATGTGCTTTGTTATTAAATGCAATATCAGTATTTAGTTCAAATATATAATCTTAAATTAATCCTAATTCTATCTTATTCATTCTTATGTGACGTCATTTTTCATTTTTTGATGCTCTGTTTTACTAATTCAAATGACGTCATTTTTTCGTCATTTTTCAGTTTCAAATAGGACGTCACTTGGCGTAGAGGTTTAAACGTATTCGGATGTGTCTACTTTTGTGTTTCAAATGTCTGGTTATGTAAATGTATTTCAGTTGTTTCCTGTAATTAGTTAATACTTCAGCTTTATCATGTACATCTTTTGAATATTCATTTTATTAAATTTACTGTTTGCAAAAGTATAAATTACTCTAAATTATAGGGATTTTCTGGTAACTTAACAGAAACAACCTTTTTGATCTTTTGGTCCTCGATGCTGTTCAACTTTGTACTCGTTTCGGCTTTCAAACTTTTGTATCTGTGCGTCACACATAGGTCTTGTGTGGACAAAATACACTTCTGGCGTATTAAAATTTTGAACTTGTTGCCTTTTGTTGGCTGTTGTTCGTGTGATTCTTTGTCAATTGTGTTCTCCAATTTATTTATATTGTAGTCCTGTGTTGTCATTTTGATGTTATATTTCACATGGCCATAAAAGTGCGAGGTTTGGCATGCCACAAAACCAGGTTCAACCCACCATTTTTTCCTTTAAAAATGCCCTGTACCAAGTCAGGAATATGGTCATTGTTATATTATAGTTCGTTTCTGTGTGTATTACATGATAACGTTGTGTCGTTTGTTTTCTCTTATTTTTGAGTGTAAATTCACATTGCGATAAGACGTGTCACGGTACTTGTCTATCCCAAATTCATGTATTTGGTTTTGATGTTTTATATATATTATTCTCGTGGGATTTTGTCTATGTGTGTTACATTTTAGTGTTATGTCGTTGTTCTCCTCTTATATTTAATGCGTTTCCCTCGGTTTTAGTTTGTTATCCCGATTTTGTTTTTTGTCCATGGATTTATGAGTTTTGAACAGCGGTATACTACTGTTGCCTTTATTTATAATGTGGCAGGTAAAATATGCCAAACCGATTAACTTGACCTCTGGTCACCAAATCGTCCCCTGAACAGATTTCACGGAGTGCAAATAAACGATGTTGATCTGAAGATAGGTTTATTATAAACAAAATTGTTACAGGTTAAGGTTTGGATCAATAATATGCTTTATAGAGATACTGTATTACGATAAGAACTTACAATCTTCGTTGTAACGTTTCTTCGATAATACAAGAATGATTAAAGATGACATTGACTATTTTATTGGCTTATAATGGGTTTTGAAATCAGTAAAGCCAAAAGAATTCGAAATAAGACGAAATAAAACAATGGGAACAAAAGTGCCTCTCTTATCGTCGATTGTTTTTTTTTTAGATGGGACAGAAAGACCAAAACGGGACACACCTTGCCATATACTTTCAAAAATCACATTACAAATCTCTTTTTTACCCTTTGTATTATCAAGCAATACTATTAGGGTGTTTTGGCACCGATTTTCATTGATTTCACAGTAATAAGCAAACCACGAATTCAAATGTGTAACGAGGAACTTACAATCAATGTTATCTATGCTTCAGACTTTGCAAATCAATGAAACCAAATACCAACGAATATACAACTCTTCACCAATCCAATGAAATTCGTATCCACTTAAATAAATAAATACACACACACTTACTAACCTCGTTTTACTGACTAAATCCACCTCAATTGTGTTTTTCTATTTACCTGCTTATGGTGGCTTCTTATGAAAATACGCATATCAACATGTATTTCAAACCAGACGATCCTTCTTTCCTATTGTTAACTTTTCTTCTCTGAATGGCGATGTTTCAATGGTTCAATCTTATTGAGAATATATTCCGAAGTCCCACATAATAATAAAAGAAAATACTGTTTTCTTTACCTAAACTATTAAATGTACAACAGTGCTATATGGGCGTTTTTCAATAAAAACGTATTTTCTTGTCCTAGCAAATTTAAAAAAAATGTGTTTGATCTTTGCAAGTAATTTTTTGTGCAGTCAGTACATTGAATTAGATTTAACATTTTTAAGCAAAGAAACTGTTTATTTTTTAGAGGGATTGATAGGATATTGACTCCTGAATGGTCCAACACAACCAAAATGGCATGTCCCTAGACCGCCTGTCCAACATTCATACTCTAAAATATCGTAAAAAAATGAAGAAATTAATGTTTTTTTTACTTTACATAAGTTCTTTAATAATTCTAAAGTATGTTCAGAGCCAACATATTCTAATAAACAGCTTTCAATATCGGTTTTTTAATTTCAGAAGGTGTGACCCTCACAAATTGTCCACTACGAAACGAAGTCATTAAAATTTGCCAATAAACAGTTTTATAAAATCAATGTAATTTTTGTTTGCAAGAAATATAAACATTAGGGTCTTACAAAAGAAGTGATGCTTTTATAACGGCAATTAAATTGTTGGTAAGAAAAATTGAGCACATCAAATGGACCAGAGTGATACCATATTTTTGATAATGTCCCCTACGAAACGGGTCAAATCTCCTTCAGTATCTGGTTTTAAAATTATGAAAAAAATATCAGTGTACAGCTTGATAAATGCTTAGATGAAGTCTTGTTACTATTACAATATAGGGATTGTGGGGAAAAAATAAAGCATGCAAATACGTCCCTTACGAAACGGTCCCCTACGAAACAAGTATGGGAGAAAAACGTTTCGTAGTGGACACTACCACTACCATGGAGTCTTTTTTTAATCTTTTTTCAATTATATTCGTGCAAAAAAATAACAAGGGTTAGTTTCATGTAATTTTTATTATGTTTTTATTAACATATAATAGGGTTGATGTCAACTACGAAACTTTTTGTCCACTACGAAACGGTTTTGTCCACTACGAAACGGTTTTGTCCACTACGAAACGCATCAAAATGTCCACTACGTAACATGAGTTGAACCTTCATATGTGAAGTACTGTCTAATCTTTATCGATAAAAATGATTTTCTAATTCAGAAAAAGAAATGATATTTTTCTAGTATTTAAAGTAAACAAAGTGGAATGTCTATAGGAGACATTTAAAATTGCAAAAAATATGTGTGTTTAGAAGAAGTTTCGTAGGGGACAAAAGTCCCCTACGAAACAGTACACAAATTATGAAAATAATATCATTTTAAAGAATATTTAAGATTGCACTTTTTGTTTACAAACAGGTCTATTATAGAGGTATTCAAAATAACTCTTGAAATTAAATTTTAGACAAGTTGATTTTCCATTTTTTTTTAGGTCTGAAATGTACGCTTTTATTGAAAAACGCCCATATAACATTATCATAGATTGGTCAAATATTTAACTAAGGTTTATCATCACCAGTAAAGAGATTTATTGATGAAATAGTTTTTAAAAGGCTCACATTTGGTACAGGTGTTATGCCATGACTATTGTAAATGTGCTTAAGCTTGTAATTGTGTTTTTATCATGTATAACTGCATATTAGGGTGTTATTTCTGTATTGATTTGATGTAATTTTGTTGATGAATTTTATGCAGCTGTCAAACAAGTGAGAGGGTTAGCTAGCTATACAACTAGGTTTTATCTACCATTTTCTACATAAGATAAAACCTGTTCCAAGTCAGGCATATGACAATTTTTATCCATTCGTTTGATGTGTTTAAGCCTATATTTGATTTTGCCATTTGATTAGGGACTTTTCGATTTGAATTTTCCTCGGTGTTCGGTATTTTTGTGTTTTACTTCTTTCTACACACTTATTTTGACATTATTTGAGATAACAGAGAGAGGTTTGATAGTTTTTGTTTAATTAATACACAATTATTTTAACGATTAGGAATATCAAAAACTTGACATAATGTATATACACTTGTCTATTGTTGAAGATCGAATTGTAACCTGGATATATCCTGATTTAATATATTTTGGTTGCTGTCGCATGAACAATAAATCCAACTATCATAGGTTTTGATTGCTTGTCTTGTTTTCGACGATTTTCTAATAATGTTTAAGGTGTGTTACTTGCCAATAAATTCTTAACGTAAATTAAATGAAATTAATAATGGCTCTTTGATCAAATATAATTATCCAATTAAGGTGGTACCCAACACTTTCACTAAAATAAATTTGGCTCGTTTAATTTTCATAAAATTTTGTCAAAGTATTTATTTTGACACTTTAACAAAAAAATAAATTTTTTTTTTTTTTGAACCAACCGTTTTGTCAGAAAAATTACACTGGTTATATAGCAGTTTGACAAACACTAATTTTCATCATTGAGAAGCTTTATATTGCCTTCACAACGCAACGTAATTAAAACGTTTAGCTGATATTACAGAGTTATCTCCCTGTAGTGTTAGATACCACCTTAATTGTCTTTTGTTTTTGTTTTCATATGGTTTTATAACCAGAGCATCAGGTACATATTACAAACAAAATGTAGATATAATAATGAAGCTGTATTGTCTTTCACATTATCTGTTCGAGTACAAATAACTACTTTTCAAAGGTATACTATAAAGCCCTGAGCATTTTGTTCTCAACTACACCTTTAATCACTTAGATGTTTTAATTTAGAAAAAATACAATTCATACCAACTCTATCCTCCATCATTCATGTTTATTTATTGATTTTGTCAGTAAAATTATACAACAGTAGACTACCGAGGTACAAACCTAATGTCGAGGTACAAACCTAATGTCGAAGTACTAACCTAATGTCGAGGTTCAAACATAATGTAGAGGTTCAAACCTAGTGTCGAGGTTCAAGCCTAATGTCGACGTACAAACCTAATGTCGAGGTTCAAACCTAATGTCGAAGTACTAACCTAATGTCGAGGTTCAAACATAATGTAGAGGTTCAAACCTAGTGTCGAGGTTCAAACCTAATGTGGAGGTTCAAACATAATGTCGAGGTTCAAACCAAATGTCGAGGTACAAACCTAATGTCGAGGTTCAAACCTAATGTCGAGGTTCAAACCTAATGTAGAGGTTCAAACCTAGTGTCGAGGTTCAAATCTAATGTGGAGGTACACACATAATGTCGAGGTTCAAATCTAATGTGGAGGTACAAACCAAATGTCGAGGTTCTAACCTAATGTCGAGGTTCAAACCTAATGTCGAAGTACTAACCTAATGTCGAGGTTCAAACATAATGTAGAGGTTCAAACCTAATGTAGAGGTTCAAACCTAGTGTCGAGGTTCAAACCTAATGTGGAGGTACAAACATAATGTCGAGGTTCAAACCAAATGTCTAAGTTCAAACAAAATGTGGAGGTTCAAACCAAATGTCGAGGTACAAACCTAATGTCGAGGTACTAACCTAATGTCGAGGTACAAACCTAGTGTCGAAGTTCAAAACAAATGTCGAAGTTCAAAACAAATGTCGAGGTTCAAACCTAATGTCGAGGTTCAAACTTAATGTCGAGGTTCAAACTTAATGTCGATGTTTAAACCTGATCTCGAGATTTAAACCTAATGTCGAGGTTCAAACCTAATGTCGAGGTTCAAACCGAACGTCGAGGTTCAAATCGAATGTCGAGGTGCAAACCTAATGCCGAGGTTCAAAGCTAATGTCGAGGGTAAAACCTAATGTCGAGGGTAAAACCTAATGTCGAGGTTTAAACCTAATGTCAAAGTTCAAACCTAATGTCAAAGTACAAACCTTATTTCGAGGTTCAAACCTAATGTCGAGGTTCACCGAATGTATCGATTAAGATAATACAAACAGAAGTTACAAAAACATTAGGAAAAAAAATGAAAACAACACGTTTTATAACTTTCATGCGTCCGAAGCGCTTGTCTGAATTTCATCAGGAAAACTCAAAGCCAAATATTTGAAAGCCAAGGATTTATAAAATCCAAAACAATGGCATATAAATATGACAAAAAATATGACTTATAAAATAGCAAAGTTCATCTAGGACCAACTTTGTCTGAGTGAGTTGAAACCTTAGTTTCTTTATAATTTCAAAATTTTAAATAGAAAATGTTTGAAGGATATTTATAAATCATGTCAGTGACGAAGAACTAACTACTGAGCTGATGATACTTTCAGGGACTGAAGTCCACCAGCAGGGTAATCGACCAGAGAGAATAACATGCATTGCCAAAAAAAGCCAAACAGGGTCTGTGAACGGGATGAGCGTCTCGTTCTTTGTATTGACTATTCACCATGCGATTTTACACTCAGTTAAAATGTTAATGTTGGAAATGAGACATTATTAGTAAAGTAATTAATTGCGTCCATGCCCTTTGATATATCTGAGTGAAAATGAAATTGCAATAAACATGATAAATGCATAAAACATAGTTTTAATACTTTAATTCAAGAATATATTGCACAAAATATTACTTTCTGATCAGCGTAAAATTAATTTGATCCGATCTTCTTTGATGTGTATTTTTTTTTAACAAAACGCGTGTCTGATATAACAAATGATTACCTAGGTATCTTTAATGAGATTTTAAACATATTTGTCACATGATCCTTATACAATATTGCGTCTTCAAGTCACCATAGACGTAATCATACTGAATATACACTTAGTTCATTAAACAGAAAGACATTCAACTTTCAAGACTTGTGAACATGTCAGCTCTTAATAAAGGACAATAACCGCACTTACTAAGAAATTAGCCCATTCTTTCTATTTATAATCACTATCCTATTCCAAGCTACAAATTGATATTTCAAAATTTCTTAGCAATTGGTTTCCAAAAAATTGAGCGATGTCTCACAATCATAAGTACCAATTTATCATAATGCTTTGGCTCTAGAATTGGCAAAGATTTTTTATCTAAGGATGTAATCAGGTAAAATTGAAAAATCTGGAATTCAAGCTTGATAATTCAGATCCAGAAGAGCATTAGTTGAGAAACAAAATAAGCTAAAACATGGAACTCCTTTTCAAGCTTTTCTAACGTCAAGAAATCATTTAGATAAACACCTATATTTAGATTAGACGTCTGATATACAGCTACCTACATGACATTGTATAAACCAACATACAATTCTAATTTCGTAGCTATGTAACAGGAAGGGGAATACAAAACCGTGACAAGTGTGAACTTATGAACTCTAAGAATACAAAAAAAATATGTGATATTGCATAGATAGTCCTTTCTATATTTTTTTCAATTTTCATTTTGGATCTGACGAACATTCTATTTGGATCTAAAACTTCATCAATCGCGACCCTATTAAAATTTTACGTAAGATATTGAGACATATTTACAACCAAAACCACATAACAACAACTTTCTAAATTCCAGTAGAATTTATCTTCAAATTGCTACGATATTCCCGGGCTTGTATTTCCCATTATGATTATTTGATAGAGGCTTGCTGCTCACAAGGAAGCTATTAAACCAAGAGTTCCAAATGGTGAAGTTTGAAAAAGTTTACGGACCTCATCACGAGTGCGTTAACCGTTATGGAATTGACGTTTCACAGATAAGTTCCTTATGTCGTAACTAGAATCCCTTTCACTTTTCACGAGTTTTTCCTTTTCAAAATAATTGAGTTTTAAAAAGAGCGTGAAAAAACTGAATCGGAATTTTAACTTATATAAAATTTGATGTTATTTGGGGTCTTACGTAGTAAGAAAGAAATCTCGAACCTGCATAAATTTTGATAATGACCTAGCCTACAATGAACAATTGAACTTTTTTATGAAAGTAAAAATGGTTGATTTGAGGCAAAATATTTTTCTTATCCAAGCAGAAAACTCTAGCCGTATTGGGCACACCTTTTTTGAAATTTTGTTCCTCAGTTCTGTTCGACTTTGTACTTGTTTTTGGCTTTTCGAACTTTTTTCATCTGAGCGTCACTGGTTGGTCTTGTGAGGACGAAACGCATTTCTGGCGTATTTAATTTTTATCTTGTGCCTTTTGTTAGCTATTACTCGTGTGTTTCTCTGTCCTATATGTTCTCCTATTTATTTGTATTGTAGTCCTGTAATGTTATCTTGTCATTTTGATGTTATATTTAACATTACCAATAAAGTGGGAGGTTTGGCATGCCACAAAAGAAGGTTCAACCCACCAGTTATTTTCCTTAAAAAATATCCTGTACCAAGTCAGGAAAATGGCCATTGTTATATTATAGTTCGTTTCTGTGTGTGTTACTTTTTATCGTTGTGTTTCTGTTGTGTCGTTTGTTTCCTCTTATATTTAATGCGTTTCCCTCAGTTTTAGTTTGTAACCCGGATTAATTTTTTCTATTGATTTATGAGTTTCGAACATCGGTATACTACTGTTGCCTTTACTTACCATGTATTATATAGATAAACCAATTGCGTCTGAACATATGACAAACATTATTTTAAAACCTAAAATGACGACTACCATAAGGAGGGGGAAATAATAACTATATACCAGACAGACAAAAAAGAAACCTACACAGAAAACGACAAACGTAGCAACTGAAACCACCGGTGTCATAAATAGATGTTCTCTAGTGACATCCCACGTATTGCTCAAATTAGAACATGTTGTTCATAAAGCAAATACATTAATAAACTCACAACAAAGATAAGACTATACAGTGTAACCGGCAGAAAGTACAAAGACACTGGTAAATCCAACTACTAAAAATACTACACCAAATATGTATTATTTAAAGTTGATTGAACTCAATTGCGTCAGAAGTACGACTAACAACTATTGTTTCTGTACAGTGAATTACTATTAAGTGAAATCCCTTGCATATTCCTATCCCATAATTTAACTATCGATAATTTCTATGGCAATCCAGTCTAAGCTTGAGTTTTGAAGATTATTTGTTTTACATTGACTTTATATTGTAAAGTCCGTATGAAAAAGGGGGATGCGTATGCTCCTTTCATACTTAACCAACTTGTAAACAATTGACCTATTTTTGAAGAACAGAATTTAACTGTCATAAGACCAATATATGAAACACTTTTTGTATCAATCAAATGTTTTCCTTCTTCCCTATACCAGTAGACATATGTACGACTTTTTCTACAAATTTCCAAAAGAAAAACGTATTATCCCCGGCTTAGTATATATCTAGGATTTTGATTGATAACACACGTCGTTACAAAACCCGTAGCCCCTGGGTGTTGCTAACCCATATCCCGGACGTTTCTAACCATTATCCCGGGGAACTTCACGCAAGTTTTCCTTAGTTCCATGATTGCTCCTTGTGAAATATTGAATTCTTTAGATTATCCAGGATGTTTGTAATTAAATATTTAATTCATTAACGATTTTGACCTACTATGCCGATCATTTACACTCATTTCATTAAATGTATTACTTGACTGCCACATTTTCAAGGAATGGAACTACTGACCTAGTTATGCAAACGACCCACGTTGACGTCACACCATCTATGACGTAACTTTCACAACATTGAGCGCCAAATTTGACTCAATCCAGTTTCTCTGTCTCCGTATTAAAAACGTCTTATATTTGACTACCTGTAGGATCCTACCAAAGGTGGAACCCTACATCCCGTAAAAATATATGTAAAATTTCTAAATTTCAATAAACTTTTTTTGTTTGTTTTCACCTTACACTTTGTACCCAAATTTTCATAAAACTCGCCCGATTCGGACTAAGACCGGGGATAAATTCGTTATTTACGTTCTTATCCGTAGATATGGATATTTTGACACCCTTCAGTAACCTGTACACCCTTTGGCTACGTCTCATGGTGTACTGGGGTACTTCAGGGTGTTAAAATATCCATATCTACGGATATGAACGTAGATAACTTATAATATCAATATTTTTTATGTTAACAGAAAAGCTTTTTACAGATAGAACAAAGAAATACACTTTTATATGAGCTGTTTTATACAAATCGACAAACCATCAAAGTTAATTCTAAAACAACGGGGTGTCATATTCATCAATAAGAAATAATACGTCTGGAAAGATATAAACTTACAGCTTCTTCATAACATCCCAAAATATTTTATAGATTCTTGTACAACACAGCTTGACCTCCAAAACTGTGTCTCAGATTTCCCAAAACATCAATAGAACAAATTTTATGCCACATTGAATTTAGTGATCTCTTATGAATTGATGTTGCAAACTTCATTGAAGATTTATGAGAGAATGAAATACAATAGGAAAAATCTGAGACACAGTTTTGGAGGTCAAGCTGTGTTGTGCAAGAATCTATAAAATATTTTGGGATGCTATGAATAACAAAGAAGCTAAATTCATTCAAGTATGGACATCACAATATAGCAACTAATTACATAACAATTAATTATGTAATAATTATGTCAACATGAAATTATCACAATTTGAAAGATAAATCATTCTTCTTTCTTTTGGTACCTCATTTATAAAATTTAAAGAAGGATGAGTGGAATTACATCAGTTTAAAGATGTCTGATTGGGGATGAAAAATCTTTGTATTGTGCTACCTTAATGGAATAAAAATGATTTACAAATACCTACATTACATTGTTAAAAGCGAAAATAATAATAATAAAAAAAAAATAGATAAAAAAAACCCCAAAATACCCAAAGCAAACCAACACATTATTTGAGATGAGAACTCATTTATTATGATTTGTAATATTGCAAAGATAATCCTTTCTATTGTTTTTTTTTAAATTTTCATTTGTACTTAAACCATTGGGATCTGACAAACAATCTATTTGGATCGAAAATCTCATCAATCACAACCCTAGTCAAGTCTATTTCTATGTAGGATATTGAGACATACAAAAGCAAAACATCTTAACAACAATTTAAGATGAAAGATTAAAGATTCCAGAAGGACATTGAAACTCATAGATAAAAATAAACTGACAACGTCCTTGCTATAAAATAAAAAGACAAACAGAAAAACAATACTACACAAGACACAACATAGAAAACTCTGGATTAAGCAACACGAACCCCACCAAAAAGTGGGTGGATCTCAAGTAGGATGTTTTTTTTTAGGAAACAACGCTTTTTAACTAACGTTCGTTCATCACAGCCACATGTCAGATCAATGTCAAGGTCAAAGGTTAGTGGTTTATCCTTAGACTTGACAGTTTACAGTTGTTTGACTATTTAGATAGAACTATACATGTGAATACGAATCTGACCTTTATAATGTCACAGGTACAGACTTCGATTTATTTATTCATTGACTTGCACTTAAAATTCGACAAATGAAATAATTTTATTTGTCCCATTTTGAACTTTCCATATTTAAATACTAACAATTCAATTACAGCTGTATATGGTGTTTATCTGTATAGATACCAGAAAATGTGTTCCTTACTTAGAATGTATTGATACATATTTGTTGCTTATAAGGAAGACTTATATAAGGTTCTCTATGGTTAAGCCATTTTAAAACATTTTTGCAATCATTACATCAGTTGACAGTTGACAATTATATTATGTTCACAATGATCATATGCATGTTTGGTTTGTCGCTTTCACATTTCAGGCAATTTTTTTTAATCTTGATTGAATGCGTTAGGAAAAAACGTGCATATGGCGTACATATAAAATTTAAATCCTGGTATCTATAATGAATTTATTTAGGACTGTTGAAATTCTTTCATCTTTTGGCAGCAAATAGTCATCACTTTGCCCATCGACCAATATATCTGTTCTTTCATTCACGGATCCGAAACAAACGTTATCAGTTTGAAAATTTGAGATTTCTTTCTATGAATGGAACGATAGGTGGAAAAGGAGAAAAGAAAAAGAAAACCATTGCCTTAGTAGTCAGATGATGGAAATTCAAGATTACAGGCATTACAAAAAATATGTAACAACACTGATTTTTGCTTAACAACTTGAGTTTTCGCTGAAGTCGACAAAGCGTATTAAAAGGTAAAAAATATTGAGAAGAGAAAAAAACATACAATGTTTTAGGCCACAAATCAAATGTCTAGCTGCTACCAAACATCACTCGAAAATAGAAATAATAGTAGGCGAAGATTTATGCTTCATGGTGATTATGTAGATATACGTTACAAAGTTTAATCAAACTTATAAAAATGGTTGATAATAGAAAGGAAATAGAGAGAGATTCTATCACTTTTAAGATATGTAGAACAACGACAAAAGCTGTAGACCAATGCAATTTGAAATTAAGGAACTTGATAATAACAAATTATTTATAAAATATATCCAACGAGTGACTGAACAACACATTATTTCCAGAATGTCCGTAGCACATTGATGAATCATCACTGTTGTTCGATCCCGAGCTGTCTATTTTTCGATATACTATTTCCTTGATAAGTCGTTCATTTATAACATTGGCCATATATTTTAAAATGGAAATAAAGTCAAAATGAAAGGAACTATATCGTCCTACGCATTATCAGTTGTATTGATGCAACGCCATCGAAAACTTTTTAAAAACAATCGTTGTTGTACGACGTTAGAGGAGAGAAGTTATCAGATTTATTTCACATTTAAAATTATCAGTGTGAATTTCACTTAGAAATCAAAACATTGAAACCAATAAAATAACGTTTTTATGACAAAGGAGAGAATTCTGCATGCAAACTAGATTATAACAAATAAGGCGTGATTGTATCTACTACATAATAATTTTAAAACAACATGCACAAAAATATCACATTAATTTTTTATGAAAACATAATGATTTTCAGTCCCAAACTATAATGATTTTCTTTCCCTTGTCCATGGGCTGTTTTTAATACTAATGATCGTTATAAAACGAAACGTCTAGACATTCATTCCTAGTATCAATTTTAAAGTATTATATTCTCAAAGCCTATATCCATTAAGATTCACAATATAGCACTCTTTCTTTATAATGCAATTTATGCCTGTATTGAATCGAGCACCGTTATCATTAGTGGTTTGACCAAGTAGGTTGACACTACGTGGATATTACATGTCAACTGTATATGTACTGCAGTTGACAAACTATGTAATTGTCCTATGCGTTAAGTTGGAACTTTTCTAGGAAGTAAGTTAAGACGGTTTGGCTTTTCTATTAAAGATAATAATAATAATAATAATAATAATAATAATAATGATAATAATAATAATAACAATGATAATAATAATACTAATAATAATAATAATATAATAATAATAATAATAATAATAATAATAATAATAATAATAATAATAATAATAATAATAATAATAATAACAATAATAATAATAATAATAATAATAATAATAACAATGGTAACAATGATAATAATAATAATAATAATAATAATAATAATAATAATAATAATAATAATAATAATAATAATAATAATAATAAATAATAATAATAATAACAATGGTAACAATGATAATAATAATAATAATAATAATAATAATAATAATAATAATAATAATAATAATCATAATAATAATAATAATTATTACTATTATAACAATGGTAATAATAATAATAATAATAATAATAATAATAATAATAATAATAATAATAATGATAATAATAATAATAATAATAATAATAATAATAATAATAATAATAATAATAATGATAATAATGATTATAATAATACTTATAATAATACTGATTAATATCTGTATTTTAATAGAGTAAACTCATGTGGATTACACAAATGTTCAATATACATGTAATAATTACGCCGTGAAAGACTTTAAACAATCTATACGGTATGCATTATAAAAAAAAAAAAAATTGGAAAATATAGTGGTTAAAGTTACAACTATTACACTTAAAATTAAAATGACATGTATGAATTTATGAATGAAAATACGGTTTTCAATTTTTTAAATTTATTTTTCACTTTTGAACCATTCATAAAATAGTTCGATTTGTAAAACTACTATGTGGTAAAGTAACAACGCTGTCGGATAATGAAAGTCTAATTATTATTATTTCGGTTCACTCGTTTTCTTAAAGGTATTTGACTTTCCAAATTAATGATATATTGTATATGATGCTACTTTCAAATTTGTCATTATATATTCATTTGAACTTCAATGCCGTTGTTGGTTGACTATCAGCCCAGTTTCCCTCATAGGACATCCGTTCAGTAGCCAATGTATCGGCATTGGCATAACTAAAGTAACAATACTTATTATGTTTAGACCGATCTTATGAGTTCTAAGATTGTCTTGTTACAACATTGTCTAATATTAGGAGAGACTTAAATATTGATACGCATCTTTCTCTTGCAACATTCTTGATGTGCCTATTAAAAGCAAGAATTCTGAATTTTATTGGTTGTCGTCATTTAGTGTGTGTCATTATTGTTTTTAGATATTAATGTAGTATAAACCAGTTCTTAGGCTTTCTCTTTTTAAACAGTTTGAACCTTTGTAACATTGTAAAGCTTATTAAAATTTGAGGGTTTACTCATGGTTGAATGCTAAATGTAATCTAACATTGCGCACATATTTGTTTTTGCTAAAATGTTGTCTCATCGGAAGGCATTCCACATATACACTATATAGTTAATTTCATAATGAGTTTAAATGAATTTGCCATCCAGACCATTGAAACATATCTATTCCAATCAGAATTGAATGAATATCTATTAGAATAATTCGCAGGTGTTATATTCAATCGTTAACTTTCAGGATGCCGATAAAAATGTTAATTGATGCATTATTAAAATAATTTTCCCCCAGTCAATAAAAATCTCCGGTAAACTAGCATGTCAACACTGAGGTTGTGAGTTCAAACTCCGATCTTGGCAGATGCGTTCGATTTTCATCATTATTTGTTATAAGTGTCTTTTTCATGCCGAAGGCCGGTGGTTCACACCGAGAACTCCATCTTCCTCCATCAATAGAAAGGTGAGTGCCACTATATGATCATTGTTTTTTATCATGTCCTGTTACATAAATCCATTGATCAAAAGTTAGTGAATTAACTAAGATTATTCACGGGAAATCATAAAGAAAAATCATATTTTCAAAAGTCTTGAACACCATTTAGCCATTGTTATTCCTCTTTGTACAATATTGTATACTCACATACTTTATTCCGACTTATAAATGTATTTACATTCAAATATTTATAATAAGCCTACGGCGAAGTCTTCATTTAAGCACGTAAAACAAAAAAATAATATGTAATTAATTTAAGAATAAACTATCAAAAAATTAAATACATTCAGTAATACTTTTTATGCTACCAATGCTTACCAATAACCACATAAGAACAGAGAAAAGTTTTTGATTTTTGATTTCGCCATCTGCATTTCTACCTAAAAAATTGATACTTTATTTTGTTCAACTTCCTTAGTCATTGCATTATTTTTAAGAACATAAAATGAAATGACACATTTATAATTAACATAAAAGTATGTGTCTTTTGTAATATGAGTCGAAAATAAACAAATAATTACCCTTTAGAGTGTGCAAATAACATATGATGGTCTTTCAATTTATCAAATGCTAGATGTTTTTTTCTAGATTTTTCAATGGGGGACATATTCCAGCATCTCGGACTTTTGTTGCCGAAACGCGCGTCAGGCGTATAAAAGTTTAATCCTTGTATCTCTTATGAGTTTATTGATATATTTCGCCTCTGTTTTATCATCACCAGGAATGCTCTAATCCGTAAAAAGGCAAATAGTTATCAAAGGTACCAGGGTTATAATTTAATACGCCAGACGCGCGTTTCGTCTACATCAGTGACGCTCAGATAAAAAAGTTGTAAAGCCAAACAAGTACAAAGTTGAAGAGCATTGAGGACGCGAAATTCCCAAACAGTTGTTCTAAATACGACTTAGGTAATATATTCCTGGGATAAGAAAATCCTTAGGTTTTCTAAAAGTTTTGAAAACAGGAAATTTATTATAATGAGCATATTCATGTCAACACCGCAGTGCTGACTACTGGACTGGTGATACCCTCTGGGACGAAACGTCCATGAGCAGTGGCATCGACTCAGTGGTGTAAATAGTTATCAAAGGTACCAGGATTATAATTTGATACGCCAAACGCGCGTTTCGGTCTACACAAGACTCATCATTGACGCTCAGATCAAAATAGTTGTAAAGCCAAACAAGTTCAAAATTGAAGAGCAAATTTTGAACCCAAAATTCCCAAAAGTTGTGCCAAATACGACTAAGAAAATCTATTCCTGGGATAAAAAAATCGTTTTTATGCCCCAATTATGAGTATTATGTTTATTGGACTGTGCGTCCGTCCGTCCGTTTGTTCGTCTGTCTGTTCGTCCGTCTGTACCGCTTCAGGTTAAAGTTTTTGGTCGAGGTAGTTTTTGATGAAGTTGAAGTCCAATCAACTTTTATGCCCCATTTATGGGCATCATGATTTCTGGTCTGTGCGTCCCTCTGTTCGTCCGTCTGTTCGTTCGTTCGTGCGTCCGTTCGTCAGCCTGTCCCGCTTCAGGTTGAAGTTTTTGGTCGAGGTAGTTTTTGATGCAGTTGAAGTCCAATCAACTTGACCCCATTTTCACGGTCCACTGAACATAGAAAATGATAGTGTGGAGGGGGCATCCGTGTACTTGGGACACATTCTTGTTAAAATTTAACATTCGTTTGCAACATTCAACATTGGTTTTCAATATTCGATTTTCAGCATGCAGCATTTGTTTTCAACTTTCAACATTCGATTTCAACATTCAACATTCAATTTTTATATATTTTTTTTTTCAACATTCGTTTTCAACAATCGATTTCTCAAATTCATCATTCGTGTTCAACATTCAAATTCATAAAACGTGTGGCTATTTTAATATCAACATTTACATTTTACTATCTAAAAAGTAAAATCACAAAAAAAACTGACTCGAGGAAAATTTAAAACGGAAAGTCCCTAATCAAATAGCAAAATCAAAATCACTAACACACCAAACAAATGGATAACAACTGTCATATTCCTTACTTTGTACTATGTAGAAAATAGAGGATTAAACTGGTTTTAAAGCTAGCTAAACCTCTCACTTGTTAAATTACTTGTATACTACATATAAACACAAGACTTGTATGTTTCAAGTTATTATTGTAAAGATCTGTAGTAACCAAATGAATAACATTGCATGGACAAATAAGAGTATTCAGTCTTAAAGTAAAAGAAAAGAGCAAAGCACATCTAGAAAAAAGTCTACAAAAGTATGTTTACGATTTTTGTAATTAAATGCCATCTTTTCATACTGTACTTGTAGAAAAGAATGAGTAATTTGTGAAATTATAAACTTAGCACTCTGTCACATTGTTTTACTAATACCAATAAGTATCTGTTGATTTCAATGTATATTTAAACATCCAAATCATATAACAAACATTTAAAAGCTTCAAATGACCTACAGTGGATTTAAATTTAAGATATGGAATTCGAGCTGTCATGCATGAGAAAGATATATTCCTTATTTCAAATAATGTCCGGAATTAAAAAAAAAATCACTAAAATATCTTTATTTACCAGTATTCAAGGATTTGTACAATTCCTTGCAGTGTTGAAGTACTTCGGGACTATAAATAGTCAACAAGAAGAGGAAGTAAAATGAAAATGGGTACACATCTTAAAACACCATAAACCAAAGGTAGAAAGGGAAATTTTGTTAATTTTTCCCTTTCGATACGTGCACTAATACAGTTATTTAATCTAATTTGGCCAAAAGTACTTGACCTGCTGCGATATAGCCTTTTGCGCTGATGAGGCGTAAGTCGAACACGAATGAACCAATCAATAAATCAACCAAGGCTTGTGTGAGAGATGTTTATCACTTGACATCCGTCTTTTTAAAGACATATTCATATTAATCTAGTGAACCAATCCAATTTCCATTGTAACATTACAATTCGTTGATATCAACTATGTCAATGATAATCACTAGGCTAGCTATTACGTTTACCGTGAGCCTGCAAATGTGCCCCCCCCCCCTGGATATTGAAAAGTAGAAATGTGGCATTGCAATGGAACCTGGACTAGATTTTGAAAACAGAAAAAAGTGTTTTAGTGCTAGTGCAACATCGAACAATTAACAATTCGCCAATAATAAATGGTTTGTGTCATGTGTAGCGCAAGCAGTTTTCCTTCAATATCATTCAAACTATCAACAATAATTGTAATAGTATTGATGCTGTGTACCTTTTATTTTGGACGGGTTTGCATTATTTTTTGTGTGTTCCACACGACTTATTATTAGTTTGTTACTAATACTGAACGTTGTAGAGGGTACTACTCCACCAAATTTCAACAAACATCTTTTAAACTTTACAATGAAAACACATAAAGAATATATGGGCACTTTCTCATTTGGACAGCTTTGATTGATTTGTTCCTCTGGTTTGCAATGTATGAAATTAAAGTTATTTTGTCATTAAATCCCCTAAATGTTGCCTAGTTTGTAACAGGTGTTATTTCCCTAACTTTGTAAAAGGATTGCACTCTGATTGAATATAAGCATCTCCATTTTTAGACAAATTCGAATTATTTCAAAGTTTCGTGGATTTTTTAAGTCATTTGCTTTATTGAATTGATCATAGATAGTACGAAGTTTGTTTCAAGCGTAACATCAACAGTTGTTCAACAAAATTCTGTGAACCTTGCAAAGATACTGCATACAGTTTAAGTATGTTTAATTTTGTCTTGTAAAACACAATCTTCGAATTTGATACAGCTATTTGTGTATCTTGTGTTTACGGTGTCTGTGTCACAAAGGACCATTTTCTTTGCATATGCCGAACTCCTTGCAAGGTAAATCGTTATCTATTGCATTTGAAATCATTGTATGATACTCTACAAACACAAATTTTCCCGAGTAAGTTGTAGATAAAGTAAAGCATTAACATCATGGAAACTATTGTGAAAACATTTAGAACAAACCAATCAATTTTATTTAATAAAAAGGATAATAAAACGACAACAATTTGACAGCAGGTTGCAAGTTAACATGAACAGACATAATTGGTTTGCAGCGCTCCATTCGCAACAACCTTAGGGTGTTTTATAATTCTTCAATTTCTTCAAGAGTACATTGTATATATCGGACTATCCGCCTTTTCTCTGTATTTATAAGAAAGCTTGGTTTCTTTAAGAATGAAAGTAACTTGATCTTTCAACGTTTATTAATATCACTTTCAAACAATGATGATATAACGAATGTTATTATCCTTATTCTAGAAGATAATAATTGATCTTCTTATATCACAGTGGACTTGAAATTAGCATAACCACAGACAGCAGACTGTGAATCATATTAAACTTTTCCTGGAAATCAATCAAGGTAATATTTTAAATCAGGGATGAATGATTGATATTTGAAAATTTTCCGGCTTTCAATTCTAATTACAGGTATATCTGGGACAAATGAAGTCGTTTGGATACTAATATGACACCGGTATAATGAGTATATTAAAAGGCATGATACTGAAATATTTTCTTTAAAAGTTATTCCTTTCGCTACGGTATGATTAGTATCTCCTCATGCAAATGTATTACATAAATTTCCTGCGTAGATACTGCTAACGATAATGTATATTTTTGCAA
This sequence comes from Mytilus edulis, assembly GCA_019925275.1. Taxonomy (NCBI): domain Eukaryota; kingdom Metazoa; phylum Mollusca; class Bivalvia; order Mytilida; family Mytilidae; genus Mytilus; species Mytilus edulis. The sequence goes on along the minus strand of CM034356.1, from coordinate 45,550,093 downwards.
CTAGCGTTGAAAATAATATTTTTTATAATATTCCTATGGGTATTTTTACAGTTCAAATATTTTGGGTTTGTGTTACAGATAATTCATGTGTGTAGGTTATGCTACCTTTTGAACCAACTACTATTTTGAACGGGATTGGGTATTTCCTCTGACCAAATCTCCCATATTTTTCTGTATTTTCAATTCAATTATTAATAAACATTGAACATTTCTGTTTTCATGTTTCCCTGGTGTTTCTTTACACTACTATTTTTTGGGCCCTTAATGTATAGATTGCTGTTCGGTGTGCATGAACCAATGCTGCGTGTTGAAGACCGTTCTTTGAACTTTTAAAATGGAACTAGGATTGAAAGTTGTTTCATTTAAGTATGTCGGTTAATAGATTAATTCGATCATAAACCAGGTCTGCTCCTTACACAAAAGTTCTTCAAGATAATACGATGTCTAAACTCAAATAAGAGTATTCAGTCTTAAAGTGAAATAAAAGAGCAAAGCACATCTAGAAAAAAGTCTACAAAAGTATGTCTACGATTTTTGTAATTAAATTCCATCTTTTCATACTGTACTTGTAGAAAGAATGAGTAATTTGTGAAGTTATAAACTTAGCACTCTGTCACATTGTTTTACTAATACCAATAAGTATCTGTTGATTCCAATGTATATTTAAACATCCAAATCATATAACAAACATTTAAAAGCTTCAAAATGACCTACAGTGGATTTAAATTTAAGATATGGAATTCGAGCTGTCATGCATGAGAAAGATATATTCCTTATTTTCGAATAATTTCCGGAATTAAAAAAAAAAATCACTAAAATATCTTTATTTACCAGTATTCAAGAATTTGTACAATTCCTTGCAGTGTTGGAGTACTTCGAGACTATAAATAGTCAACAAGAAGAGGAAGTAAAATGAAAATGGTACACATCTTAAAACACCATAAACCAAAGGAAGAAAGGGAAATTTTGTTCATTTTTCCCTTTCGATACGTGCACTAATACTGTTATTTAAGCTAATTTGGCCAAAAGTACTTGACTTGCTGCGATATAGCCTTTTGCGCTGATGAGGCGTAAGTCGAACACGAATGAACCAATCAATAAATCAACCACGGCTTGTGAGAGAGTTGTTTATCACTTGACATCCGTCTTTTTAAAGACATATTCATATTAATCTAGTGAACCAATCCAATTTCCATTGTAACATTACAATTCGTTGATATCAACTATGTCAATGATAATCACTAGGCTAGCTATTACGTTTCCCGTGAGCCTGCAAATATGCCCCCCCCCTCCTTGGATATTGAAAAGTAGAAATGTGGCATTGCAATGGAACCTGGACTAGATTTTGAAAACAGAAAAAGTGTTTTAGTGCTGGTGCAACATCGAACAATTAACAATTCGCCAATAATAAATGGTTTGTGTCATGTGTAGCGCAAGCAGTTTTCCTTCAATATCATTCAAACTATTAACAATAATTGTAATAGTATTGATGCTGTGTACCTTTTATTTTGGCCGGGTTTGCATTATTTCTTGTGTGTTCCACACGACTTATTATTAGTACATTACTAATACTGAACGTTGTAGAGGGTACTACTCCACCAACTTTCAACAAACATCTTTTAAACTTTACAATGAAAACACATAAAGAATATATGGGCACTTTTTCATTTGGACAGCTTTGATTGATTTGTTCCTCTGGTTTGCAATGTATGAAATTAAAGTTATTTTGTCATTAAATCCCCTAAATGTTGCCTAGTTTGTAACAGGTGTTATTTCCCTAACTTTGTAAAAGAATTGCACTCTGATTTAATATAAGCATCTCCATTTTTAGACAAATTCGAATTATTTCAAAGTTTCGTGGATTTTTTAAGTCATTTGCTTAATTGAATTGATCATAGATAGTACGAAGTTTGTTTCAAGCGTAACATCAACAGTTGTTCAACAAAATTCTGTGAACCTTGCAAAGATACTGCATACAGTTTTAATATGCTTAATTTTGTCTTGTAAAACACAATCTTCGAATTTGATACAGCTATTTGTGTATCTTGTGTGTACGGTGTCTGTGTCACAAAGGAACATTTTGTTTTGCATATGCCGAACTTCTTGCAAGGTAAATCGTTACCTATTGCATTTGAAATCATTGTATAATACTCTACAAACACAATATCATTGTTAATGTAATAGTTTTAAGGTATCTACCGAGTCGGACTTAATAGGGGGTGGGGTCTTCATACTAAAGATTTCAATGCATATATGCCACGTGTTTCTGGAATAATATGCATGGAATTTCTCGCTACATTGAAGTCCTGTTGGTGACCTTCTGCTGTGTTTTTTTTCTATGGTCGGGTTGTTGTCTCTTTGGCACATTCCCCATTTATTTCCATTCTCAATTTTATTATAAGGTAAGGCCAAGACAAAATGTCTGGAAAAGAAAATATATAAAGCATCGCATTTGGCTCAAACAGAACAGTATGAAACCGTCTGGGTCAAATTTTCCCGAGTAAGTTGTAGATAAAGTAAAGCATTAACATCATGGAAACTATTGTGAAAACATTTAGAACAAACCAATCAATTTTATTTAATAAAAAGGATAATAAAACGACAACAATTTGACAGCAGGTTGCAAGTTAACATGAACAGACATAATTGGTTTGCAGCACTCCATTCGCAACAACCTTAGGTTGTTTTATAATTCTTCAATTTCTTCAAGAGTACATTGTATATATCGGACTATCCGCCGTTTCTCTGTATTTATAAGAAATCTTGGTTTCTTTAAGAATGAAAGTAACTTGATCTTTCAACGTTTATTAATATCACTTTCAAACAATGATGATATAACGAATGTTATTAACCTTATTCTAGAAGATAATAATAGATCTTCTTATATCACAGTGGACTTGAAATTAGCGAAACCACAGACAGCAGACTGTGAATCATATTCAACTTTTCCTGGAAATCAATCAAGGTAATATTTTAAATCAGGGATGAATGATTGATATTTGAAAATTTTCCGGCTTTCAATTCTAATTACAGGTTTATCTGTGACAAATGAAATCGTTTGAATGCTAATATGACACAGGTATAATGAGTATATTAAAAGGCATGATACTGAAATTTAAAAGTTATTCCTTTCGCTATGGTATGATTAGTATCTCCTCATGCGAATGTATTACATAAATTTCCTGCGTAGATACTGCTAACGATAATGTATATTTTTGCAACTAGCGTTGAAAATAATATTTTTTATAATAGTCCTATGGGTATTTTTACAGTTAAAAGATTTTGGGTTTGTGTTACAGATAATTCATGTGTGTAGGTTATGCTACCTTTTGAACCAACTACTATTTTGAACGGTATTGGGTATTTCCTCTGACCAAATCTCCCATATTTTTCAGTATTTTCAATTCAATTATTAATAAACATTGATCATTTCTGTTTTCATGTTTCCCTGGTGTTTCTTTACTCTACTATTTTTTGGGCCCGTTATGTATAACTTGCTGTTCGGTGTGCATGAGCCAATGCTGCGTGTTGAAGACCGTTCTTTGAACTTTTAAAATTGAACTAGGGCTGAGAGTTGTCTCATTTAAAAGGTCTGCTCCTTACACAAACGTTCGTGAAGATAATACGATGTCTAAACTTAATGTCGACATGTATTGCGGTCTGAAATGTTTGGAGACTGTTATTTTACTACTTTTTTTTATTCCGGATAGTTACATTTTGACTTGAAGTGAAATCGCATGGCGGGGAATGCGTGCCATCACTATCAAAACAACCGATCTAGCCCTTTAATTTTGGTATTTATGCGATTCGCTCAGTTTTTGTATTGTTTCTTGATTTGTCTCTTCTTAATCGATATACGAGATATTAACATCGGTAAACTACTGTCGTCTTAACTTTTTAACCGAGATATCAACATCGGTAAACTACTGTCGTCTAAACTTTTTAACCGAGATATTAACATCGGTAAACTACTGTCGTCTTAACTTTTCAACCGAGATATTAATAATACCAATTCACAATTCCATTACTTTTTCACACTTTCCTATTAAAAGAGGGACGAAAGATATCAAAGGGACAGTCAAACTCATAAATCTAAAACAAACTGACAACGCCATGGCTAAAAATGAAAAAGACAAACAGAAAAACAATAGTACACATGACACAACATAGAAAACTAAAGAATAAACAACACGAATCCCACCAAAAACTAGGGGTGATCTCAGGTGCTCCGGAAGGGTAAGCAGATCCTGCTCCACATGCGGCATCCGTCGTGTTGCCTATTAATCTAGGAGGATGGCTATTGATATTTGTTTTACAGTCCTTATTTTGTATATTTTACATTGACTAAAAAGTAGAATCACAAAATTACTGAACTCTGAGGAAAATTCAAAAAGAAAAGTTCCTGATCTAATGACAATAACAAAAGATCAAACAATTGGATAACAACTGTCATATTCCTGTCTTGATAAAGGCGTTTTCTTATGTAGAAATTGATGGATTAAACCTGGTTTCAAAGCTTGATAAACCTCTCACTTGTATGACAATCGATTGAAGACAATCTTTTAAGAATAACTTATGGATAAGAATATATTTGAATTTATTTGTTAGTTCAGTTTAGTTCAATTTCTTGTTCAAATTTTTAAATATTTTCCCTATTTTTGATTTGTGTTTTTTTAATTTTATACGCTTTGGACACACTGGCATTATATGGCATAATATGTTATCGAAATAGAATGGTATTATCATATAAACAATGCATTAACAAATCTTTGAAGAATAATACCATACAATTTATGTATTTTGTCATTAAGCTAGATGAAGTAAAATAATTAGTGACGCATTGTCATGTAAATTCAATCTTAGAACGCGGAAGTATTGGCTTCGACTTAGACATTAGACGATATTTTATTAATGATGACGTAAAAAGCTATTTCATCCTAGATTAATTTCAAAATCTAATATGTTTATAAAGTATCCCTTTGAATACGAAATCTAGTTTACCTTTTTGTACTGAATTCTATAAGTTCAAGAATATAATTGAATTTGTAAAAAACACAAGATAGACTAATAATTAGAATTTACTTCGCATAAAACCATTGATCAGATTTTTGTTCGTGTCTATTACTTTTAACGAATCTTGTATCATCCCAATTCAATTTCTACACGAACTTAACCATGTCTTAAAGCTAACCTCATATCCAATACAGTGGTTATGTTGTACTATGCTAGACGTCTACATTCGTCTCATAAGTGGTGCTCGAAAAATCAAAACGGGTGAAAGGTCAATTGAAATACGAGGTCGGAAAGCATTAAAAACCGAAAATCCGAAATTGTTGTGCCAAATATCTATGTCAATTTATATTTGGTGTTAAATAAATCTTGGTGTTGATATTTCAATAGTTTATAAACATTAGGTTTACTTAACATGAACTTATCTGTTTCAATGATATTTTCTGTCAACACTACTGGACTGGCGTTACCCTTATACACGAAACCTCCACCAACAGTGACATCTATCCAGTTTTTATTTATGCTCACCATACACATGGTCCTTCATCACACTCATCAATACTTTTATCTTAACGTATTGAAGTCCAAATGGAATGTTTGAGAGCAATACAAGTAAGAAATAAACAGAATAAAAACATGTATGATGTGGTATACTGAATTAGTCCTATAAAAGGATGTCCAAGTTGCCATCTACAGATATTGAGGGATAAGAAATTTTCATTTGAAGTGAAGATAACATTGAATTTAAGAGACTTATAACAGTCATTTATCTATCATGTAAATGTAAGATGTCTTAGAAATATTTGGATGTTTAAAGTGTTAAATAATCAAACATAAGATATCTTAACTAACAACTGTCAGGATAAACAAGCCAAACACACCGTATTGTTAATTTATTTCAAGAAGAAATAGAAAAACCGCAAAATTCATGATAACAACAACAGCTACACACGACAACCACGTTATTACATGTTCCTTACTTGGGACATGTAAATACAAAATGTGGCGGGATTAAACGTTTTCTAGCATCAAGTATAAAATAAAAAAAGACAATGTCTCAATGTCGAACAAAATCTGATGACAAAAAACAATATGTTTGAAAAGAGACCATTCAAAACTCACAATTGGCAAATGTTCTGATTTGATTTCTTACATAAACAATAAATGTTCTTGCCGAGTTTTTATTATGTTATAAAAGATAAATCACTGTGTTCTGGACTAAGGATTCTTAAGACTAAGAGAATCCTTATCGTCAATATAATTCAATAAACTTGAACAAGATTGTCAATGTTACCAATCAGTACACAAGTACTATTATATCATTTAAGGAAATAAATGATCGGACGACGAACTTTTGTGTTCTTGAAATAAATATTTTAAAAGTAAGAAGACTATGAACATTAACTTAGATTTTAATTGATAGATGGTAACGTCAAGTGTGGAATGTGTCAGGCAATATTTTTAATAATAAGCTTGAAATACTCAATTTATATGATTTCTTTGATTTCAAAATAGTTATCTAACACGCAAACTGTAAACAATTTCTTAGTTGTCGCCGTTGTAGTTTCTTTTATTCGAATTGTTTAGGTTATGTATAACGCAGACTAATATATAGCTCGACATGAATAATTTTGCGAACTTGTTTGTCATTTTGTTGTGTTTCGTATTTTGTTTGCCTTCGCGATATCGTTTTTCATCAACTTACAAGTTTAGAATGCCATTTATTTTCTACCACTATTTCTTTACTACTAGATGCATTATTTTATTGCATTGCGTCGTTTAAAGTGCTGTCTCTGTTATATATACCCCACATTTCCTTTTTTTTTTTTTTTTTAAAGACATAGCCTTTCGTATGAATGAAATAGTTATGCAAATACTAGCTTACGTTAGAGTTATCTACCTTTAGTAACTGAAAAATATTAATAATCATTCGTTGAATCGTCAAGGGATAATTGACTAAATGGAACTAGTAACTTAAAATAAAATTCATGTTCATTAAAACCATCAACTTTCTATCTTTTCAAATAGAAAAAAATAACCTTTTATGGAAGCGTTTTCAACATTTCATGTTGGAAATGTACCATGAACTATTTTAGATTGGTGTTCGCATGTCAAATAATATTACACATTATTGTTAAAGAAATCATGTCTTTCTTTTTTGTTATTACATGTATTATTTGACTCAAAAACACCATAACTCATTAAAATGTCTTTATTTAATCTGTTATTTATGATATTGTTCTGTTTTATATTAATCATATTTATTTTAATGAGCAAGAAATTACCATAGTTACTCAACTTCATAGATAAAAGGAATTAAATTACGTTAATAATTCATAGAAATATGTATTCTCTTATTTGAATTTTAAAAATGTTTTCTTTTTATAAATACGTTTAGTAGTTTCTTTCATATTTTTTTAATCACCAACAAGACTGTGAATAGCTTATGACCATCAGCCAGTCAGTTACAGTGAGATCACATACAAAGTTAACATTTAAAATATTATACTGTAGATTTTTATAAAAAGTTAAATTACAAAAATAGTAAATTACAAGTAAAATTCGAAAAAGGAAGTCCCTAATCAAATGGCAAAATCAAAAGCTCAAACACATCAAACGAACGGACAACAAATGTCATATTTCTGACTAAATGAGCGTATGAAGTCACGAACCAAAACCGTAGTAGTGACGGGATGGATCATACTCGGGAACATATGTTTGGAGAAAGATGTATCGGGTACTTATTTTTAAAGCATGATCGATAAGTACAATGAAATCATAAACAATCGTTTTCAATTATAAATGAGTTTCTATACAATTATCGGCTGTAAATCGTCTGAGTTTAAGGTAAATGATATAAACGTATTAAGGTTCACTGTTTTTCTGGTCTGGGTGGGGATACATGAAAATATATACATGTGTGTTGATAATTTGTTTTGTGTGCTTACGTTCATCCTTTGTCTCTATTCACAAATTGTGATAACACTCTTTTAAATTTCGATAAATAACAGTACACTATCAACATTATTATTTAGATTTTAAACAGACATAAGACATGAACGGAATCAATTTCACTGCACCAGATGGTCATATCGAAACACTCCAATTATGCTCGATACCAAAATATCTGAAATCTGATACAAATGTCGACGAGCTGATATAACCAAGATGGACCTAATATGAATAAAGTTCAGATCTTTCACAACTTGCGTGCTTGTTTAAACTCATGGGAATATAGCGAACTCAGAGATCTGAATTGTAATGAGATTGAACACGTTCAGATAACAAATTAGAGCTTTGAGGGAGAGTATTTTTTATTTAAAGTTATTGCTTAATTCTATGACAGCAAATTTCAATCAAACAATACCTGCGTGTTCAAGCTTGTATAGAGACACTGGCTACTGAGTTATATATGTAAATTGCCCTAGATTTCCGAATAGCTAACAAGAACATTTTTTAAAAGGGCAAATAAATAGGCCTAAGGATCGAAACAATAACTGACGAAGTTCACGTCTTAAAACAGATATACATACATCATTACATGTAATGAAATGTGGCAGGTAAAATATGTCAACCAACGACCATGACCACTGGTCACCAAATCGTCCCTTGAAAAGATTTCACAAAGTGCAAATAAATGAAGTTGACCTGAAGACAGGTTTATTATAAACATATTTTTACGGGTTATTGTTTGAATTAATATGCTTTATAGAGATATTTTATTAAGATAAGAACTCACAATCTTTGCTGCAACGTTTCTTCTATATGATAAGAATGATTAAAGATTACATTGACTATTTTACACGCTTTTAATGGGTTGTTTTAAAACCAGTAATGCAAAGAGAATTCGAAATTAGAGAAAATATAACTCTGGGACCAAAAGTGTCTTTCTTATCGGAGATCTGTTTTTTGAAGATAATACAGAAAAACCAAAACGGGACACACCTTGCCAGATATTTTCAAAAACAACCTTAAAATCTCGATTTTACTCTATGTATTACCAGGCAATACTATGGAGGTGTTTTGAAACCCATTTTCATTGATTTCGCAGTTGAAGGTAAACCACGAATTCAAATGTGTAACGAGGTACTTACAATCAATGTCATCTATGCTTTCGGACATGGCAAATCAATGAAACCAAATATCCACAAATAAACAACTATTCACCAATCCAATGAAATCCGATGAAAATCAAAATGTATGTCAAACCAGACGATATTTCTTTCCAATTGTTAACTTTTCTTCTCTGAGTTGCGATGTTTTATTGATTCAATCTTATTTAAAATATATTCCGAGTATAGAAAGATATCATCCGCATGTTTGAGTGAAGTCCTACATAATGATAACAGTATTATTTTCATTACCTAAACTAAATTTACAACAGTGCTATATAAAATTATCATAGATTGTTCAAATATTTATCTTAGGTTTATCACCACCAATGAAGAGATTTATTGATGAAATATATACTGCCAATAAAAATTTATTCGGGTAATATTTATAAAAACAAAATCAGTAAGTGACCTTAAAATTGACAGTATTTAATTAAAAGACTAATACTAGTTATAATTATACTATAAGAAAAAAAAGGTTGGAATCAAAATATCAAACAACAAATGAGAGGTTTGTCAATGATTTACTAATGTTGATATTTGAAAATATGGCTTTACCTTTTTTTATTTTTATAAAAATATACAAGAAAGTTTCAAAAATGAAGATACCATCAGCTAAGATACATGTAAACCTAGAATACGGTAAACACTGGAAGTTGCTTTAAGTTTTTAAAAGCCTCACATTTTGTACAGATGTCAAGACTGAATTATTGTAAATGTGCTTTTTATTGTGTTTTTATCATTTATAACTGCATATTATAGTGGAACTTTGTATTGAATTGATGTTTTTCTGTCGATGAATTTTATACATCTGTCATAGAAGTGAAAGGGTTAGCTAGCTATAAAACCAGGTGTAACTACATATTATTAAGATAATTCATGTACCAAATCAGAAACATGACAGTTTTTATCCTTTCGTTTGATGTGTGTTAGCTTTAATTTGATTTGCCATTTGATTACAAACTTTCTTATTTTTATTTTTCCTCTTTGTTCAGTATATTTGTGTTTTTACTTCTTTCTACACATGTCACCATTTGAGATAACAGAGAGAGAGGTTTGGCATTTTTTTTTTAAAATTAATACACAATTATTTTAATAGTCGGGAATATAAAGAGCTTGAAATAGTGTATATTCACTTGTCTATTGTTAAAATCGACTACTTACCTTGATATATTGTGATTTAATATCGTTGAGTTGCTGTTGCATTTATGATTAATCAAACTACCGTAGGATGTGAATGATAGTCTTGTTTTCGACTATATTCTAATAATTTTTAAGGTGTGTTACTTGCCTATAATTTCAAAACGTCAATTAAATGAAAAAAACTGATGCCTTTTTGATCCAATATAACTATCCAATTAATTGTTCTTTGTTCTTATTTTCATATGTTTTTAGTACCAGATCATCAGGTACACACTACAAACAAAATATCTTTATAATAATGAAGCTGTATAATATATCATATTACCTGTTCGAGTGGAAATAGCTACTTTTTCAAAGGCATACTCTAAAGCCCTTAGCATTTTGTTCTCAATTACACCTTTGAGTGTCACAAACGTTGGATCACTTTTTTATTCGAACTCGTCATGTCATATAATCTGCGGACTAATATACATCTTGACATAAACCGTATGTTGGTGAGATTTGTATGTCAGTCTTTAGTTTTGTGGACTTGTTTGTCGCTTTGAGGAGTTTCGTTTTTTTCTGCCATAGCAATGCCGTCTTTCGTTAACTTACAAGTTTAGAATGACACCTTTATTTCTCTCGCTTTCTTGTTTCTACTAGATATATTTTGGTTTTTTGCTTTGTTGAAGTACTGTCTCATTGAGATATATCTCACTTTTTATTATTCTTTATAGTCACATTCTTAATTTACAACGAAAGAATCATGCAAATAGCTGCTTATGAGAGAATTATTAACCAATCATACTTGGACAGTATAATAATTAATTGTCGAATCGTCAGGGGGTAATAGACACTATGGAAATATCATTGAAAAATAATATACATTTACATGAAAACAAAAAGCTTCTAATTTTCAAATCAAAAAACGTCATTCATTTTTCATGGAAGAGTTTTATTCATTTTATACTGAAAACTTCCATTTGTCAAGATTACTGTACAAATGTTAAGTAATAATATAGAATAATTCTTTAAACGAAATCGTGCCTTTACTTTTTTATTATTAGAATTAAAACACAATGCATCATTGAAATGTCTTTACAACATCTGTATTGCCAACATAAATGATTGTGTTTGGGTTAAGATTTATCTTATTTACCATAATAAGCAGGAAAATGATTTACTAAAAAGATTTTACTGAGTGCAAATAAACGATAATGTCATAATGATAGGGTTATTATGAAAATGTTTTACGGGTAAATTTTTGAATGAAAAAAAGATAATGCATTACAAATAGAACGTTAACGTGTTCTTCATGACATCTCTTTGAAAAAGCTGTCCATATAATCAGAATGATTAAAAATTAAATTGAATAGTTGATATGCTTTTGATGGTATTTATACAATGTAACCAGTATATTCCAGAGCATTCGAAATAAGACGAACTATTGCAATGGGACTTACTGTGCCCTTCTTATCGTAGATTTGTTCCTTAGATAGAATGAGTTGCATTAAGATCAAAACGGAACATACTACACGTCTAGATATTTTCAACATTTACGTTGTAAATTTCTAAGTTACTAAATGTATTAACAGGCGTAACTCTTAGGAACCAATTTTCCTGAATTTTGTAGGTTAATGTTAACTTTAAAATGAAATGTTCAACGAAGTACTTATACCTTTTCCTTAGACTTGCTTGTAGAATGGACTAATCCATGAAAGCAAATATCCACGAATATATATCTTGACTTGCTTGTAGAATGGACTAGTCCATGAAAGCAAATATCAACGAATATATATCTTTTCCTCATTCCGCGATAATTTGAATCCACGTAAAGAATGAATCCATACTAAAAGGAATTTACCAAGTTTAACTTATTGAATTAACTTCAAATGTGATCGTTAACTTACTTTTTACCTTCTTATGACAGCTTCTCATGAAATTCCTCCTACCAATATGTATGTCAAACCAGACGATCCTTCTTTCCTATTGTTAATTTCTCATCTCTGACTGACGATGTTGTATTGGTTCCATCTTATTCATAATACATTCTTAATATTGTAAACTTATCATAGATACCAATTTTGAAATTTTATATTTGGGCCAGACGCGCGTTTCGTCTACAAAACACTCATCAGTGACACATGAACAAAAAATGTTAAAGGCTAAATAAATTATGAAGTTGAAGAGCATCGAGGATTAAACATTACTAACATGTTTGCCAAATACGTATCATCAGTGTTTTTTCAGTGAAGTTTCACATAATAATAAACGTACTATGTTCATTACTGAAACGCTTAAATTTCCAGCGGAATATATAGAAATGTCGCACGATACCTGTGACACATAACGTTACACACTTGAAGACGTTAGCCAAAATAAAAACGATAGAATGTACGTTTTTCAGAAGGCTTTCTAAAATAAATTAACGGATTTTATGAGCGAAATTTGTGAACTATAAATTCATGTTTAGATAATATACTAAGCTTTTTATTAACAAATTGAAAATAAAAGAATATAAATTGAGCACGAAATTGAATTGAAACGTTTTGTTTAATATACATTTTAAATACAAAAGCAATCGATTTTTTTTAATACACTACGCACTGCTAATGCACCCATTTGTACTCTCAGAATGGCGAGGCGAATGAACTACGGTATATCTAGCATGGTAGTGCCATTTAGTTTTTCACAAACATATACAAGAGAATCAGCGGGACAATAGCTGTTTTCGTTTCTATGATTTTGTATTGTAGCGGATGGGCCTGTCGATCATTATAAATTCCGGAAAACACTTTAGTCCCGCGAGGAAATATTGCCCCCTCCCGTGAATCGATGAATCGGTATAGAGCTTTTACCTAAACTTTAAAGTACCCGTATTCTGAAAAGTCTGTAAAAACCGAAATAATGACCATTTGAAGTTATGTTTGTATATTTTGTTACATAACGTTAAAATCGTATGTGGGGACATTGTATCGGACATTATAGTGTTATCCGATATCTCGTATTTTAAATTAAATTTATGAAAATTTACCATAAAAAAAAGATAATTTTTTTGTAATTTTCCCCCTGATGTTTTGTTTTATGTAGCGAATACCACTGTATCAAATAAATATCACGAAAAAACAGAAAAACGTAACCCTACGTCAATTGGGTTTGAAGGGGAAAAAATATTGGACATTGTTATTCGACTCGAATAAAAATAATTTGTTATTAAAATCCCTGATTTTTGAGGCGAAAGTGTGAGCTTTGTACAAAATACTAGTATAAGAATTATTTACTTACGACATGGTGAGTGTTTTGATTTTCAATTTTTTGGGACAATTTAGAAAAATGACGGCAATTTTTCGTGCATGGGACACATACTTTATATCATCTAGATCCTTTTTTCTCCGTCCCTTCGAAGGAAAAACTCGACATTACATCATCGACCAATTATGACATGCTTGTTCTAGCCAGACTTTTATGATCGTTTGTTATTTGTGTTATTTGCCAATAATTTCATGACGTAATTTAAATGAAAAAAATAAAAGCGCTTTGATCGAATATAATTATTCAATTAATCGTCCTTTGTTCTTATTTTTATGTTTTCAGACCCAGATTATCAGGTACACATTACAAACAAACTCGATATTATAATGAAGCCGTATTGTTTATCATATAATCTGTTCGAGTGTAAATAGCTTCCTTTTCAAAGGCATATTTTAAAGCCCTTAGCATTTTGTTTTTGATAACACCTTTCATCCCTTAGAGCTTATAATTTAAAAAAAAAATCATTGCCTACTCCATTCTACATTGTTTATTTATTGATTTTGTCAGTAATATTATACAACAGTAGACTATCGAAGTTCAAGCCTAATGTCGAGGTTCAAACCTAATGTCAAGGTACAAACATAATGTCGAGGTACAAACTGAATGTCGAGGTTCAAGCCTAATGTCGAGGTACAAACATAATGTCGAGATGCAAACCTAATATCGAGGTTCTAGCCTAATGTCGAGGTACAAACTGAATGTCAAGGTTCAAACCTTATGTCGAAGTTCGAACCGAATGTCGAGATACAAACCTCATGTCGCGGTACAAACCTCATGTCGAGGTACAAACCTCATGTCGAGGTACAAACCTAATGTCGAGGTACAAACCTCATGTCGAGATACAAACCTAATGTCGAGGAACAAACCAAATGTCGAGGTACAAACTGAATGTCGAAGTTCAAACCGAATGTCGAGGTACAAACCTAATGTCGAGGTACAAACCTCATGTTGAGGTACAAACTGAATGTCGAGGTACAAACCTAATGTCTAGGTTTAAACCTAATGTCGAGGTTCAAACCTAATGTCAAGGTACATACTAAATGTCGAGGTTCAAACCTAATTTCGAGGTACAAACCTCATGTCGAGGTACAAACCTAATGTCGAGGTACAAACCTCATGTCGAGGTACAAACCTAATGTCGAGGAACAAACCAAATGTCGAGGTACAAACTGAATGTCGAAGTTCAAACCGAATGTCGAGGTACAAACCTAATGTCGAGGTACAAACCTCATGTTGAGGTACAAACTGAATGTCGAGGTACAAACCTAATGTCTAGGTTTAAACCTAATGTCGAGGTTCAAACCTAATGTCAAGGTACATACTGAATGTCGAGGTTCAAACCTAATGTCGAGGTACAAACTGAATGTCGCGGTACAAACTGAATGTCGCGGTACAAACCTAATGTCGAGGTACAAACCTAATGTCGAGGTTCAAACCTAATGTCGAGGTTCTAACCTAATGTCGAGGTACAAACCTAATGTCAAGGTACATACTGAATGTCGAGGTTCAAACCTTATGTCGAGGTTCAAACCTAATGTCGAGGTACAAACTGAATGTCAAGGTACGAACCTTATGTCGAGGTTCAAACCTAATGTCGAGGTTCAAACCTTATGTCGGGGTACAAACCTAATGTCGAGGTACAAACCTTATGTCGAGGTACAAACCTCATGTCGAGGTTCAAACCTAATGTCGAGGTTCAAACCTAATGTCGACGTTCAAACCTAATATCGAGGTACAAACCTAATGTCGAGGTACAAACCTCATGTTGAGGTACAAACCTCATGTCGAGGTTTAAACCTAATGTCGAGTTACAAACATAATGTCGAGGTACAAACCTAATGTCGAGGTATCCACCTAATGTCGAGGTTCAAACCTAATGTCGAGGTACAAACTGAATGTCAAGGTTCAAACCTAATGTCAAGGTTCTAACGTAATGTCGAGGTACAAACCTAATGTCGAGATACAAACTGAATGTCAAGGTTCAAACCTTATGTCGGGGTTCAAACCTAATGTCGAAGTACAAACTGAATGTCGAGGTTCAAACCAAATGTCGAGGTTAAAACCTAATGTCGAAGTTCAAACCTAATGCCGAGGTTCAAACTTATGTCTAGGTTCAAGCCTAATGTCGAGGTTCAAACCTAATGTCGAGGTACAAACATAATGTCGAGGTACAAACTGAATGTTGAGGTACAAACCTTTTGTCGAGTTTCAAACCTAATGTCGAGGTTCAAACCTAATGTCGAGATGTCGAGGTTCAAACCTAATGTCGAGGTTCTTACCGAATGTATCGATTAAGATGACGAAACAGAGTTTTCAAAAACAATTGAAAATATTGGAAACAATACGTTATACAAATTTCATGCATCCGATGCGCTTTTCCGGATTTACCTTCATCAGGAAAGCTCAAAACCAAATATTTGAAAGCCAAAGATTTATTAAAACCGAAACAATTGAAGAGCTATATAACAAAAATAAACTAATAAATTCAAAATAGCTAAATTCATCAAAGGCCACCTTTGCCTGAGTGAGTTGAAACCTCACAGTTTTATAAAGGATAGTTATAAATCATGTTAGTATAACGAAGTACAGACTACTTAGCTGTCATATGACGTCATCGTTTTGTGTATATGTATATGTTTTTTTCCGTCATCAGAGGTCTTATCGATTAATTGATAAGTGGTTTTCTAACGTCGCATCATCAGAAAAATACTATAATAAATCGAAAGATAGTGTTTACACTACTTGTATTTGTATCAGAGTATAAGTGATATGAGTAATTTTGTTGTTTTTGCACCAATTTGAAATTACTGGAACACATTTCAATTAGATTCGTACGATTTAGCTTGACCATTGCAACAGATAATGCTACCAACCTCTTACATGCAATAGTTGTTTATATTTCTGTTGTCCCATTTCCCCCTCTTCTAATTGATGTGTTTCCCTCGGTTTTAGTTCGTATCACGGATTTGTTTAATATCAATCGACTTATGATTTTTGAAAAGCGATATACTACTGTTACCTTTATTTGATTAAACATGGGAACAAATTAGATAAAGATATGTATCATTTATAAGGACTAACGACCTTAAACTTTCCTCATCTTTATACAGTTATATTGATATATGTGTTTTGAAGGCATTCAGCATTTAGGAGGAAGATTGGCTTCTTATTGTCTTAGATCATCCTAAGATTTTCGTGGGGTTCGTACTGCTGAGTCTTTAGTTGTCTTTGTTATGTTTTGTGTAATGTTGTTTGTCTATCTATATTTTTCTTTGTTAGCAATGGCGAAGTCAATTTGTTTTGACTTAGGAGTTTGATATGTGTACCGAATGAAAGACGTGGTTTGTTGGTATAAGCTCTTTTATTTATTTAACTAATAGGAATTAAAGAAATTTAAGTAAGAACAATGTTTCGGAGGTTAGATAAACAATCCTTAAAATAAAAGTTTTGTATCTCCCTTTGCCAGTACGAATCTAATGCAATAGGTTCAATGTAAATTGAAAACATGATATAGATATTTCTGAACAGTGTTTGATAATGAAAGTGTTGGCCTTAATTGCGTCCAAACCCTTTGACAGATCTGAGTGAGAAAGAAATTGCAATAAATGCATTCAACATAGTTTTAATAATTTTATTCAATAATGTATAGAACAAAATGTTACTTTTTGGATCAGTTTAGAATTAATTTTATTCGATCTTCTCTGATGTGTAATATGTAGACAAATCATAAGGTAGGTATTTTTTAACACACATTTGTCACAAGACCCTATATACATTAATGCGTCTGCAAGTCACCATAGACGTAATCATACGGTATATACACTCGAGTTCATAATACAGAAGGACATTAAACTTTAAAGACGTGTTTCAATATCATCTCTTAATACGGGACATCAACCGCACTTGCTAGGGAATTAGCAACTTCTTTCTAATTATAATCTCTATCCTATACATAGCAACACATTGACACTTTAAAATCTCTTAGTAAGTGGTTTCCAATAAATTGATCGATGTCTCACAATCATAAGTACAACTTTTCATAATGCTTTGCTTAAAAGTGGCAACGTTTAATATTTAAGGATGTCGTAAAGTAAAATTAAAAGAATCTTGAATTCAAGATTGATACTCTAAATCCAGAAGAACATTAGTTAAGGAACAAAATAAGCTAAAACATGGAACTCCTTTTCAAGCTTTTCTAAAGTCAGGAAATCATTAAGATTAACACCTATATTTAGATTAGACGTCTGATATACAGCTACCTAGCTACATGACATTGTATAAAGTAACACACAATTGTAACTTCTGAGCTATTCAACAGGAAGGGAATAAAAAATCCGTGGCAAGGGTGATGAACTCTAAGATAAAAAAAAAAAACCATTATAGTTAACCAGAACTCATTCATCACGATATTTGATATTGTATAGATATTCTTTTCTATTTTCATTTGGGATCTGACGAACATTCCATTTGGATCTTAAATTCATCAATCGCGACCCTATTCAAATTTTATGTAGGATATTGAGACATACTATATACAATCAAAACCTCATAACAACAACTTGACAGGAAAAAGAATTTCCACATTCCAGCAGCGCCTGTAAACGGAGAAGTTATCTCCCAATAGCTACGATATCCCGGGCTTGTATTTCCAATTTAATGATTTCTTTGATAGGAGGTTGCTGCTCACAAGGAAGCTATTAAACCAATAGTTCCAAATGGTAAAGTTGAAATGATTCCTTTGTAAATTTTACATACGCCATCACGATTTGGTTGACCGTTATGGAATTTCCGTTTCACAGATGTTTTCGGAGAAGTTTCTAATGCCGTAACTACGATACCGTTCAATGTTCACGAATTTTTCCTTTTTCAAAATAATTAAGTTTTGAAAAATGCGTGAAAATACTGACTCGGAATTTTAACTTATATTTAGTTTCGAGGTTTTTTTGACTCAAGTCGTTATAAAGAAATCTCGAATCTGCATAAATTTTTATAATGACCTTTTACAAGCTATTGAAGTTTTCTATGAAAATAAAAGTGGTGGATTTAAGGCAAAATATTTTACCGTGTATCATATAAATAAACCAATTGCGTCTGAACATATGCCAAACATTTTTTAAAACCTAAAATGACCACATCCTTAAGGAGGGGGAAGTAATAACAGACGAAAAAACCCTACATATAAAACTACAAACTTGGCAACTGAAACCGGTGTCATAAATATATATTCTCTAGTGACTTCCTCAGTGTTGCTCTTGTTTAAACCTGTTGTTCTGTATAAGGATTCTCAAACGAACGCTGATAAGAAAATGTCTCTATAACATGATATCTTTAAGCATGTATTCATTAAAAGTGTCTTACTCTTAAACGTCACCGACTGTGACATAAAAAAAAACAAATAAATAAATTCAGAATAAAGGTAAGAGTATATAGTGTAACCGACAGAAAGAACAAAGACACCGGTAATTCCTACTACTAAAATTACTACACCAAATATGTGTTATTTAAAGTCAATAGAACTCAATTGCGTCAGAAGTACGACTAATAACTATCGTTTCTGTACAGTGAATTACTATTTAGAGAAAACCCTTGCATAATTCTATCATATTATTGCTTTATCGATAATTTCTATCGCCATCCAGTCTAAGCTTGAGTTTTGAAGATTATTTATTTTACATTGACTTATTATTGTAAAGGCCGTATGAAAAAAGGGGGATGAGTATGTTTATTTTATACTAAGCCAACTTGTACACAATTGACCTATTCTTGAAGAAAAGAAGAACAGTTAATTGCCATAAGACCAATATATGGAACATTTTTTGTATCAATCAAAGGTTTGTGTTCAAGTTTTCATTAGTTTAAGAACAATCGAGCTGTAGTAAAATGAACCCGAAGAACTTGTACATCCTACCACCTTCCATTCGAAAAGTCTCTAATCATTCAGTTACAGATTATTACAAAAAAAAAATACATTCTATTGAAAACAAACTAATAGAATGTCAACATGGTTTATTTTTAATGTAACTATTTCGTATTCCAATTAAAGACAATATACGGTCAAATGTTCCTTCTTCCCTATACCAGTAGACATATGTCTGACTTTTTCTATAAATTTACAAAAGAAAACTTAGTATCAATATTGTTTATGTTGACAGAACAGCTATTTACAGACGGAACAAAGAAATACACCTTTATATGAGCTGTTTTATACAAATTGACAAACCATCAAAGTTAATTCTTAAACACGGGGTGTCGTATTTATCAATAAGAAATACGTCTGGAAAGATATAAACTTACAGCTTAATGGAATAAAAATGATTTACAAAAACCTACACTACATTGTTAAAAGCGAAAACAATAATAATAAAAAAAATGGATAAAAAACCAAAACCAAAGCCAAAGCAACACGTAATTTGAGATGAAGTGGAAAAAATACATGAATCAAGGGTATTGAACTCTGTAAATTTGTGAATTGAGCGAAACAGTAGACATCGAATGTTAAATTTGAAAGCAAAGAAGAAAGAAGAGGCAATGTATAGGACAACATTGTTACAAAAGAACAGAGACACTGACTATTAAAACTTAAAATGAAACACTATGGACATTCAGGTTATCTTGAGTTTATTGAATCTTATTGCGTTACAAATACGACCAATAAATAGAGTATCTGTACTGGAAATCCCTTGCTTATTGTTAGCAGATTCTTTTCTTTGTTGATATTTTCTAGAGCCATCTATCTTGAGCTGGAGTTTTGAAGAATTTTTATGCTTCATTGATAAATATTGTACAACATGTACAAATAGGGGAGATTTTTTATTCATTTTTGTTTTCATACATACCTATGGCAAATATGATACAGCCAAAAGGTATTATTTTCTGAATAATAGAAAATTAGAAAACAGAACATTGCAGCAACAAGGCTTTTGAATTGTTTTACATTGTCATTTAGTGGACTTTTATAGCTTACTATGCGGTAAGGGCTTTGCTCATTGTTGAAGGCCGTACGGTGACCTATATATGTTAATCTCTTTGTCATTTTGGTCTCCTGTGGAGATTGTCTCATTGGCAATCATACCACATCTTTTTTTTTATATGTTAAAACCAGAACACTTTTTGTAACAGTTAAAGTTAACATTTTTGTAAAACATGCTACCAAATCAATTTCATAGAAAAGACACAAGAATATTTTAACATGGTAATATCAAAAAAGATTTTTTTCTGACAGTTTCAATTTAAAGTTAATTACATTCAAATGTTCTCAGACGTTTTCGATTTAATCTGGTCCAGTTTATACTGCTTTCTACTGGCCTTTGGCAAGTAGCACATAATGAGAACAAAACAAACAAAAAATAAAGGAGATTCTTCCTTCTTCCTGGTATCAGTCTACACAGATCTTACTCTTTTACAAAAGAGAATTTGATATATATATCATAGTTACGTTAACAAAATATCCAATTACAGACAATAAAGAAATATATGTCTTCCTTTGAGATGTTTTGCAAACCAAATGGACAAAACATCAAAGTTAATTCTGAAATAACGTGATGTCTTTAATATTTCAATAAAACCATAAACATTTTTTAACGTCAGGAAATCATCTAAATAATCATATATATTTAGAAAAAACGTCTGATATACAGCTACCTACATGACATTGTATAAAGCGACAAACATTTTTCGCCTCATATTTATTTGACAGGAAGGGGAATAAAAACTCTTAGATTAATAAAAAACATTCTAATAAAACAGAACTCATTTATTGTGATTTGTAATATTGCATAGATAATCCTATCTATTGCTTTTTTAAATTTTCATTTGTACTAAAACCATTAGGGATCTGACAAACAATTTATTTGGATCGAAAATCTCATCAATCACAACCCTAGTCAAGTCTTTTTCTATGTAGGATATTAAGACATATACAACCAAAACATCTTAACAACAAAAGAGGGGCAAAAGATACCAGAGGGACATTGAAACTCATGTATACAAAATAAACTGACAACGTCCTTGCTATCAAATGAAAAGACAAACAGAAAAACAATACTTCACAAGACACAACATTGAAAACTCTGGACTTAGCAACAGGAACCCCACCAAGAACTGGGTGGATCTATCTCAGGTAGGAAAAAGATTATCTAGGATTCAACGCTTTTTAACGTTCGTTCGTTCATTACAGCCACATGATGGATCCATGTCAAGATCAGAGGGAAGTGGTTTATCCTTAGACTTGACATTTTACAGCTGTTTGACTATTTAGATAGAAATTGAACTGCACATGTGAATACGAATCTGACCTTCAGAAGGTTACAGACACAGACTTCAATTTATTCATTTATTGACTTGTACTTACAATTCGACAAAAGAGATGATTTTATTTGTCCCATTTTGATCTTTCCAAATTTAAATACCAACAATCCAGTTACAGCTGTATCTAGTGTTTACGGTGAATATGTATCAGAACATGTGTTTTATATTCAGACTGTGTTGATATATATATGTTGTTTAATAGGAAGACTTATATAAGGTTCTCAATGGTGAAGCCATCTCTGAAAACGTTTTATGCAATCATAACATCAGTTGACAGTTATGATATTATGTTTTACAAATGATCATATGTATGTTCGGTTTATCGCTTTTAAATTTCAGTCAACTTTTTTTTACTTAAAACACCTGTTTGAAAGCATTATTTCATGAGCAACTATTAGGTCAAAAACTGCTTCAGGAATATATAATAATACCACTAGTGTTTTGATAAGGTTCGTGTTGCTCAATTGTCATCTGTGAAATATATGTTTAAAGGCATCCGATACAGTTTCTCAATGTAATGTCATTTTTATAGTTTTGAAATATGTTGTAGGCCTTGGCGAGTTATAAAATAAAACACAAAATAAAACATAGGTCACCGTGCTCGTTTTCGAGAAAATTGAGGCTGAAAATTGGGGATTTGTGCAATTTTGTAAAAAAGGTAGGCAATGTTACAAAAATTTTGGAGCAAATATTCTTCGTCGTAAATTATTAGGATCGGGTTCAATTTGAAGCTGTGATAAGTGACAATAAGGGAAAAAAATAAATTCCTACACGAATGACTATACAACTATGCAAGTTTGACATTGCGGACCAGATGCTCAAAGTGGTATTTTTTTTAATCCAAAACATATGGAAATAAAGTGTTTCTGAAAATGTCATTATTATCATTTTTCTGAATAAAGTGCATTTTGTCATGCTTTCTCCAAATCTCAAATAAAAAATATATGTCACCGTGCTGGATTCTATGATAAACGCGATTTATCCTAAAAATTGCGTTTCCCCCTTTGTAACCTCAACGTTAGCGTTAAAGTGCACGACGTCGCTGGCAGACTTTTTCGACGTTATCGCTGCTAATTACCGGCGACATTTTTCAGATGTTTAAATATTACTTGTAAAGAGCTACCTAAAAATTGGTAATATTGTTTTCGGAACTAAAAACATGTAAATCCTAAATACATCTCTTTGTGTCTGGTCGAAGTGAGAAACATTTAAAAAAATGTTAACGGACTGTTGATAATTTTTACGGCTTTTAAAATTAAAGACTCGGCAATTTAGAACTTGATATACAGGTACATGTACTGTACACACTCGTGTATTAATTTATACCATATATGTTAACCTCTAGATGTTTTGTTTTGTTTTGTGGGCTGCTGTTTCATTACAATACTCCTTTAAATCCCTCTATTCACGTTTTAATCACTTTTTAGAATTTCCAATTAACTCATAAAATTAAACTTTTATTCGGGTCAATGATAACAATTGAATAATATTGGGAGGCTCCTAAACTGTTTTATAGCTGACTATGCGGTATGGGCTTTGCTCATTGTTGAAGACCGTACGGTGACCTATAGTTGTTAATTTCTATGTCATGTTTGTCTCTTGTTGAGAGTTGTCTCATTGGCGATTATACCACTTCTTCTGTTTTATGTTGTCAGAAAACAAAAACAAAATCTTATAAAGGAGAATCTTCAATATAAAGGATGCTTTTGTCCAGACAGAGAAACTATACCATAATTTTGAAACTTTGATTTGGAAAAACGATTGAATTAATAAGCGAGAAGACTGCGCATATTACGTATGCGTAATTTCAATGGTAAATAACTATATATATATTTTCACCACAGCGCGACGCATTGTGGAGTACATAAAATATCGCACGTTCATTCCTCTGTCGGTCTTTCCGGTCCCTATGGTTATTTGAATTTTTCAAGTGTACAATTCTTGCTAAATTCTATAAAACGAATATCGTATGGACACGTTCGAAAATCAGTGCATATCAACTATTCTTTAAAAGAGTTATGCCATTCGGAAATATTAATTATGATGGAAATTGCATCGTATTTGCTGTCATTCTGTCATTTCTCAAATATATTTGTAAAAAAATTAAAGAACAAACTAAACAGCTGTGCATGATACGCCCGTCGTCTTATGAAAAAAAAAATACATGTTTTTAAAATAACACGGGGGTTGTACAGGAAGTTATGCGAAGTATATCCTGACTCATTCCTTATTCTTGCTCAAAAGGAAGTTTGTATATATATCACAACATGTTTTCTATGATACCAAATTGAAGCTCAATAAAAAAAAAGAATCACTGAGAACTCAAAAATGAATTAAAGAATCATCACGAAAAAATATACAGATCTTAAGAATAATTTAACTAACAAGTATGTGACATTTTTTATGCAATAATGATACTAGTGTTATCGACGGCTAGCTTCACACTAGTAATAATTATCAATAGATTCTGAGATACGGTGGGACATGTGAAAACCCCCTCTTTTTTCATAAACTCAATAACTCTAAGAATAAAATTTGAATCATCCTCAAAAAGTATACTACAGATCTTCAGATTCATATAACTAAGAAGTGTGTAAAGTTTTAAGCAATAATCATAAATCGTTTTTCAGATACATCGCGGACTGTGCGTTTGACCATCATGAAAAATCAACCATGTTAATTTTAATGACATTAGGATGATATGCTGTTCCATGTTTACGGCGGACAGACGGACGCCGGACATTTGTATATCATAATACGTCCCGTCAAAAAATTTGCATAAAATATTTGCCACTGGACGTTACGCAACCAACAATCAATCAATGTATAGGACATAGTTTTGGTATTAAGCTGGCATTTAAGGTAGTGCCTTCCTCATATCAAAAATGATAATTGAGATGTATTATATTAGTAACACCAAAAGGGTCAGTCATCTTGAGATTGCTAATTATACGATATTTTGTTGAAGATTACACAGAAACAGTAATGTGTTTTATTTATTATGATTTCATTAGACTGTTATCCTGTTAGAATCAAATGCACTAATATTAATGGTGTAGAAGTTAGATGCGGGAGAAACAGAAATAGGAGTATCGAAAAATCCACATTACGTTTCTTATTACGGAAAATTACACGCATTACGTCCCGCAAAAAGTGACGTTTTGCGGGAATTCAAACGCTTAACGTCGCGCCAAGAGTTAACTCCCTTGAAACTGTATCGGATGCCCTTAAGGATTTTTGTTGTCATTTCGTATTTTGGCAACAAATATTCACCACTTTGCCCATCCTTCAATACATCTGTTCTTTCATTCATGGATCCGAAATAAACACTTTCAGTATGAAAACCAGGGATTTCTGCCTATGAATGGAACGATAGATGCTAAAGGAAAAACGAAAAAGAAGCCCATTGACTTATTAGTTGTCAAATGATTGAAATTCAAGATTACAGGTATAACAAAACTAATTTTTGCTTAACAACTTGAGTTTTCGCTGAAGTCGACAAAGAGTAAAACGTAAAGATATTGAGAAGAGAAAAAACCTACAAATATTTAGGCCAAACAGTCAAAGGTATAGCTGCTACTATCACTTGAAAATAGAAATAATAGTAGGCGAAAGTTTATGCTTCATGGTGATTATGTAAATATACTTTACCAATAATAATCAAACTTATACAAGTGGTTGATTATAGAAAGCAAATAAGGAGAGATTCTAAAACTTTATAGATTTGTAGAACAACGACAAAAGCTATAAACCAAAGCAAATTTAATTAGGAACTTGATAATAATAAATTAATTTATAAAACATACCCAACGAATGACCAAACAACACATTAATTTCAAAATGTCCGTAGTGCATTGGTAAATCACCACTGTTGCTTGATATCGAGCTGTATATCTTTTCGATAAACAATAAGTGTTTTTTTTATTACTTTTGCCAGAGAATTTTTAGATGGAAATACAGTCAAAATCAAAGGAACTATATCTTCCTACGCATTATCATTTGTATTAATGCAACGTCAACGAATATTTATAAAACAAAAACGTTGTTGTATGACGTCAGAGGAGTGAAATTATCAATTTTATTTTATATTTAAAATTATCAGTTTAAATTTTACTTAGAAATAACAGTAATTAATTGCAACCAATAAAATAACCCTTAAATGATATTGAGAGAATTATGCATGCAAACTAGATCAAGGAGGCCGAACTATTTTAAATAAAGCGTGATTGTATCTACTACATAATAATTTTAAAACAACAAGCACAAAAATATCACAGTAAATCTTTTTAATGAAAATAATGATTTGCAGTCTCAAAATGATTTTCTTTCCCTTGTCCATGAGCTGTTTTTAATACTAATGATCGTTATAAAACGAAACGTCTAGACATTCATTCCTAGTATAAATTTTAAAGTATTATATTCTCAAAGCCTATATACATTAAGATTCACAATATAGCACTCTTTCTTTATAATGCAAGTTATGTCTATTTTGAATCGTGCACAGTAATCATAAGTGGTTTGACCGAGGAGGTTGACACTACGTGGATATTACATTTCAGCTGTATATTTACTACAGTTCACAAATTATGTAATTGTCCTATATATTAGACTGGAACTTTTTTCTAGGTGTCAGACCGCCAATTACTCCCTCCAATTTAGAGCGTATGTGAAAGTAGGCCTAATCGAACAAAAAATAGTGCATTTGATGTCATTGTTTACTTAAACTAACCATCAAATTTGCTGAAATGAATCTTTTGGTGAAAGGGAGATATATTCAGACCATTTTGAGCCAAAATTCACTTGTCAATCACTTTGCATTAACAATTCAGGATTAATGCGCTACATATAAAAAGATGATGTGGTTTGATAGCCAATGAGACAACTGTCCACAAGAGACCAAAATGACACAGACATTAACAACTATAGGTCATCGTACGGCCTTCAACAATGAGCAATGCCCATGCCGCATAATAAGCTATAAAAGGCCCAGATATGACAATGTAAAACAATTCAAACGAGAAAACTGACGGCCTTATTTATATAAAAAATGAACGAAAAACAAATATGTAACACATAAACAAACGACAACTACTGAATTACAGGCTCCTGACTTGGGACATGCATAGACATGAATAATGTGACAGGGTTAAACATGTTCACAGGATCCCAACCCTCCCCCTTTACTCGGGACAGTGGTTCAACAGTACAACATACGAACGAACTATAAAAATCAGTTGAAGAAGGCTTAACTCATCAGTGGACGTGGCCGGGTACTTGTACATCCCGACAACAAAACGACACTAGGAACAGATCTGAGAGTACTCGCAGTTATCTGACAGCTAGTTCAAAGCCACTAACAATTAATAAAAAAAATCTAAGACTAAACTATCAATCAGTACACATCCAATATCCAATGGATTTAGCGTAAAGAGGTCATAAACAGTCAGAGAAAAAACGGACACTAATTTAATGATGATGATGGCGATGATGATGATGATGATGATGATGATGAATATTGTATATAATATTACTATCAAATTTGTCATCTGCACTGTAATTCATTTACTATATATTCATTTGAACTTCACTCGATTCCGTTGTTGGTTGACTATCAGCCCAGTCTCCCTCATATAACATCTGTTCAGTAGACAATGTTCCGGTATTGGCTTACTAAAGTAACACTATTTATTATGTTTAGACCAATCTTATGAGTTCTAATAGTGTCCTGTTACAACATTGTCTAGTATTAGAAGAGAGTTGAACATTGATACAATCCTTTTCCCGCAACATTCTTGATGTGTCTTTTAAAAGCAAGGATTCTGAAATTCATTGGTTGTCGTTATTGAGTATGTGCCATTATTGTTTTTAGATATTGGTGTAGTATAAATTAATCCTTTTGGCTTTCTCTTTGAACAGTTGTAACCATTGTTATCACGGAACTTTGTATAGCTTACTAAAATGTGAGGGTTTACTCTTGGTTGAATGCCATAATGTAACCTAAAATGGCTCACATATTTATCCTTGCTAAAATATTGTCTCATCGGAAGGCATTCCACAAATAATTAATTTTATAATGAGTTTAAATAAATTTGTCATCCAGACCATTTAAAGATATCTATTCAAAACAGATTTGAATGAATATATATTAGAACAAATCGCAGGTGTTATATTCAATCGTTAACTTTCAGGATGCTAATAAAAATGTTTATTGATGCACTAATAAAATCATTCCCAACCAATTGCAATCAACAACAATCCACATTTAACTTGCTTGTCAACACTGAGGTTGTGAGTTCAAACTCCGCTCGTGGCAGATGCGTTTGATTTTAATCATAATTTGTTATAAGTACAATGAGATGGGGTGTGATTTCAAATGGGACGACTATGCAGTGATGTCAACAATCAATACAAATTGGAACTGAAAACTTGCTTATAACAAAACAATTCCAAAAACAGATATAAAAGAAAATAAACCAGACAACCACTGGACTACAGGCACATAAAGATATTTGGCATATTTTGAGCGTGTAACCCTTTAGAACAGTTGTGTAACAGCATAACATTAAAACATAATGCCAATTTATTTTGTATGTTTCACTGCATGTGTAAAACTATAAATTTGTTGAAAAATATCTAACGGAGTCCAAATTATAATACTCTAAAAACAGTTGGTTTTACTTCTTTATTTTGTCCAATGTTGAAGACTGATTGTTGCCCTCTTTATCACCTATATGTCGTTTAGTTTCCTTTGTCATTTGGTCCTCATTGACGTTGAGTCCTCATTGACATATCCTTGTATGTTATTTATCAATATGAATATGAATGAAATTCGTAAAAGTAGAACGACTTGGGAGGACCTTATTCCCTCCTTTTCTAGATAAGAATGAGGATGGGATGGGGTGTACCTTCGGGTGTACCTCCCCATTTCTTAATTCTACTGTGATAGTCGAGTTTGTTCTATCTTTACACCGTCATTGCTAAGCTTTAAAACTCCTGTGACTATAAATGCACATGTATATATTTGTTTTGTAAATGGTAAATTCGATATGGCAGTTGATTCTACTGTGATTGGCGAGTTTGTCATATCTTTACATCGTCATTGCTAGGATTTCAAACTCCTGTGACTATACATCATTACATGTACATGTATATATTTGTTTTGTAAATGGTAAATTCATTATGGTAGTATGGTAATTCCGGATTTCCCACGTAAATACCATGATTAAATTGGGATATACCATTGTCAGGGCTGTAATATAGGTCACAACCCCTAAAATACAATGTTAATTCAATTGTTATAGAGAATCATCCATAGCAGGTGAAAGACATAGAAATGGCGAATACACGGTTTCCGCTGATTTTTTCAGTTGGTATGACTAACATTAAATGAACTAAAAATAGATATATTCATAAAAAGCTGATAAAAGTCTATTCAATAGTTTTTTGTTGGTTGAAATGTGATCGGATTATGGATCCCTTCACTGGCTTCAGTTTTGATTATAGACTTAAGTAGAGACCAAATGTGTACAAACCTGACGTCTAACTATGTTATAGAAAATGTAATCATCAATTCATCCAAAAAATATACACAAAGAACAATGTATTTCACATAAATTAACAACTATAGGTCACCGTACGGTCTTCAACAACGAGCAAATCCAATACCGCATAGTCAGCTATAAAAGGCTTCGAAATGACAATGTAAAACAATTCAAACTAGAAAAATAACGGCCTTATCTACATAAAAAATGAACGAAAAACAAATATGTAACGCATAAATAAACGATAACCACAAAATTACAGGCTCCTGACTTTGGACAGGCACATACATACATAGTGTGGTGGTGTTAAACATGTTAGCGGGATCCCAACCTTCTCCTAACCTGGGACAGTGGTATAACAGAACACCATAAGAACGAACTGTAAAATCAGTTGAAAAAGACTTAACTCATCAGTTGGACAAAAATACAAGTGGACGTGGCCTGGTACTTGTACATCCCAACAACAAAAAAGCACTAAACACAGATCTGAGAGTACTCGCAGTTAACTGACAGCTAGTTGAAAGCCACTAACAACTAATAAAAAAATCATGCATCTAAAAGGTTTTTTTTTATGCTAAAGGCCTGTGGATCACTCCATCAATAAAACGGGTGACTGCCACTATATAATCATTGTTTGTTTATCATGTCCTGTTACATAAATCCATTGATCAATAGTAAGATTATTCATGGGAAATCATAAAGAAAAAAATATATTTTCAAAAGTCTTGAACACCATTTGGCCATTGTTATTCCTCTTTGTACAATATTGTATACTCAAATACTTTATTTTGACTTTGTATTTACTTTCAAATATTTAAAATAAGCCTACGTCGAAGTATACATTTGAGCACGTTAAATAAAAAAAGAAACGTAATTAATTAAAGAATCAACTATTAAAAAAATAGATCCATTTAGTATTCAAATAAAATGCATAAGAACAGAGAAAAGTTTTGATTTCGCCATCTGCATTTCTACCTCAAAAATTGATACTTTATTGTGTTCAACTTCCGTAGTCATTACATTAGTTATGAGAACATAAAATGACCTGACACATTTATAATTAACATAAAAGTATATGTCTTCTGAAAGATGATTCGAAAGTAAATAAATAATTACCCCTTAGAGTGTGCAAATAGCATATGATGGTCTTTTTATATTTGTTATATCCTAGATGTTTTTTTCTAGTTTTTAAATGGGGACATATTCTTCAAAATTTTAAAACAGGGATGGTCCTTCTTTCATATAGCTAAAAATATACAGTTTTCCAATATTGACCAACCTTTTCAATGTAGCAACATTCATGTATCCAATATTGACCAACCTTTTCAATGTAGCAACATTCCAGCAGTGCCTGCATAAGCAATGTATCCAATATTGACCAACCTTTTCAATGTAGCAACATTCCAGCAGTGCCTGCATACGCAATGTATCCAATATTGACCAACCTTTTCAATGTAGCAACATTCCAGCAGTGCCTGCATACGCAATGTATCCAATATTGACCAACCTTTTCAATGTAGCAACATTCCAGCAGTGCCTGCATACGCAATGTATCCAATATTGACCAACCTTTTCAATGTAGCAACATTCCAGCAGTGCCTGCATACGCAATGTATATGTCGCAGTTGATATGATATTCCAGAGCTTGCATTTCTCCCAGTTTTCCCTTGATTTTGGGTTTGATAATCACAAGGACGCTTTGAAAAAAAAGTTCCAATTTGTGAAGTTGAAATACTCCATTCGGAAATTTAACGGACGCGATCAAGAGTTGGTTAACCGTTATGGAATTTCTTTTGTAAAGATGACAATAAACATGTTTCAATTGTCGTAAAAACAATGTCGTCCTACTTTTCTCGAATGTTACCTAACTGAATTAAACTTCATATCGGGTTTGTACTTACATGAGTAACGCAACAGGTCTAACTAGTAAAGCAGGATCTGCTTACCCTTTCGAAACAATTGCGATATCCCCGTCTTTAAATTTGGTTCTGTAAATGTAACTGTTGCTCAGTCTTTAGGTTTCAATGTTGTATTTTGTTTTCTTTTTTTTTGGCTTTTGGTGTTTTTTTATTTTTGCCATGGCGTGATCAGTTTATTTTCGCCTTAAGAGTTTGAATGCCTCGTTTTGAATTTTTGGTCGTCAATGCTTTCGCCTTTTGAACATTTTGTATTCTAGCGTCACTGACTTTTGTAGCCGAAACGCGCGTCTGGCGTATAAAGGTTTAATCCTTGTATCTCTTATGAGTTTTTCCCCTCTGTTTTATCATCACCAGGAATGCTCTAATCCGTAAAAAGGCAAATAGTTATCAAAGGTACCAGGGTTATAATTTAATACGCCAGACGCGCGTTTCGTCTACTTAAGACGCACTAGTGACGCTCAGATCAAAATAGTTGTAAAGCCAAACAAGTACAAAGTTGAAGAGCATTGAGGACCCAAAATTCCAAAAAAAGTTGTGCCAAATACGACTTAGGTTATCTCTTCCTGGGTTAAGAAGATCCTCAGTTTTTCGAAAAATTAAATTTTTGACGCAGGAAATTTATTTTAATGACCATATAATTGATATTCATGTCAACACCAAAGTGCTTACTTCTGGGCTGGTAATATCCTCTGGGACGAAACATCAAGCAGCAGTGGCATCGACCCATGCAGTGGTGTAAATAGTTTTCAAAGTTACAAGGGTTATAATTTAATACGCCAGAGCGCGTTTCATCTACACAAGACTCATTAGTGACGCCTAGATCAAAATAGTTGTAAAGCTAAACAAGTACAAAGTTGAAGAGCAAATTTGAACCCAAAATTCCCAAAAGTTGTGCCAAATACGACTTAAATAATCTATTCCTGGGATAAGAACATCCTTAGTTTTTCGAAAAAAATAAAGTTTTGACAACAGGAAATTTATTTTAATGACCAAATAATTGATATTCACCGAAGTGCTGACTACTGGGCTGGTGATACCCTCGGGGAAAAAGCAAGGAAATACTATTTAATATAGAAGGATTAAAATTAATGTATATTCATATCCACCGTCCAAAATAATGTAATATAGTTACATGTTATCTCGAAGAATGGTAAGTTTTAAATAAACATTTGATACCTGTAAATGGTTAACGAAAACATTTTGACAAACAATACTTTGGGCGTCTTTAAGTGAACTAGAAAATGTTATTATCACAGTTATGACGCAAATACCAATCCCATAATGCTAAAAACAATTGTTAGACTTATACTGTTACGAGGAGAAAGTGCTTACGACCTGAAAACATGATATCACAGACGAAAAATAAGCCAAGTGCTTTTATTGATGATATAAATATAAAACTCATTAGTGATATAGGCTTATAATTGTGTACGGCAGAAGGACATTTTGTCTATGTAAGACTCATCAGTGGCGATCTTATATGTGTTCTAACAGACTGGGATTAGTTGAAATATAAAAATAAAACTTTTATTGAGGTTCGAATACAGAGTTTAATTTAATCATAAAGCGCTACAGAAACAACGGCTGCGAGATTACATAGTAGAGATAAATGGTGTTAACGTAATTGTTGATTTTTTTAAGCATACGAAAAACGGTTTCCTTCTTACAGTCTTCCAGAAGATGCAAAGTTAACAACAATAAACATAAGGTAACATCACACTAAGCGTACATATCTATGAAAAAAAGAAGATGTGGTATGATCGCAAATGAGACAACTCTCCACAAGAGACCAAAATGACACTGAAATTAACTTCTATAGATCACCGTAGGGCCTTAAACAATGAGCAAGGCCATACCACATAGTCAGCTATAAAAGGCCCCGAAATGACAATGTAAAACAATTCAAACGAGAAAACTAACGGCCTTATTTATATGAAAATAGTTATCAAAGGTACCAGGATTATAATTTAGTACGCCAGACGCGCGTTTCGTCTTCATTAGACTCATCAGTGACGCTCATATCAAAATATTTATAAAGCCAAACAAGTACAAAGTTGAAGAGCATTGAGGATCCAAAATTCCAAAAAGTTGTGCCAAATACGGCTAAGGTAATCTATGCCTGGGATAAGAAAATCCTTAGTTTTTTCGAAAAATTCACGATAAGATGGTTATAAAACCAATCAGTAGAACACAGTTTTGGATGAAAATATAACACTTATTATTGCATAGCCTTTAAATATATATATAGGAGATGGATGTGTGTATAAAACAACGAGAGGATATCATAACGACTAAAATAACCAGATCTGTATTTCCAAACATACAGTATACCCAACATTCAGTATACTATAACATGCAGTATACCATAACATTCAGTATACCACAACAGTCAGTATACCACAACATTCAATATACCACAACATTCAGTATAAAGTAAAATCACAAAAATACTGAACTCCCAGGAAAATTCAAAAAGGAAAGTCCACAATCAAATGGCAAAATCAAAGCTCAAACACATCGAACGAATGGATAACACCTGTCATATTCCTGACTTGGTACTGGCATTGTCTTATGTAGAAAATGGTGGATTGAACCTGGTTTTATAGCTAGCTAAAACTCTCACGTGTATGACAGTCGCATCAAATTCCATTATATTGTCAACGATGCGTGTACAAAACAAACAGACACAATAGGTAAAAATGTCAAAAATAGGGGTACAGCAGTCAGCATTGTGTTATCATCTTAATCACTATAAAAACAACAAGTGTAACAAGAAGCACAACATTCAGTATACCACAACTTTCAGTATGCCATAACATTCTATAGTAAAATGAAAGCTCTAATTGTTTCTCTTCTAAGGACGTTGTGAATGAATTGAATAAAATTTGTCAAATATCTGCAATTAACAACGAATTCACCAAATCTACAATGCAATAAGATATGGCTTGATTTGAAGTCATAACCACTAATTATAGGTAATTACATAGGTGAAGAGTTATAACTAGCTAATATTTCAGCGTTATCGACCAATCTTAGTCCTAAAGTTTGGTTATTGTAACATTACAGTATACATGTACAAAAAACCCAAATGAAACACATATAAGTAAAAAGTAAAATCACAAAAAATACTAAACTCG
Source organism: Mytilus edulis (assembly GCA_019925275.1). Lineage (NCBI taxonomy): Eukaryota > Metazoa > Mollusca > Bivalvia > Mytilida > Mytilidae > Mytilus > Mytilus edulis. The sequence continues at coordinate 45,515,633 of CM034356.1, read as the reverse complement.
A
>CM034356.1:45452487-45515532 GCA_019925275.1 Mytilus edulis | reverse complement strand
TGGCCCAATCATAGCCCGGATTTGAACCATATTTAGCATATAGTGGACACTATTGGGCGTAAAGTGTGCGAAATGTCACATCAGTTTAAACACGTCATGAAATAAACAATGCCTTTCATCAGAAATGGTTGCTGCCTCCTTAGCAACAATCAGTCGATCTATGACAGGAATCAGAAGACGTAAACTAAAAGGCGTTTATCCGTTTGAATGGAGGCTACGCACAAAGTACTAATTCTTTGGCGTATAACGATCAACCATGATGCGAACAACCATCTTAAGATTAATTTTGAAATGTCTGACATTGTAAAGTTAGACTACAGTAAAAGCTGTAAAATGATTTTTTTTTGTACAAAAACCACTTCATTTTGTTATTTAAATTGTGGTAGGATAAAACATTTTTTTTTCATAAATTTTTGTTCGTTTTAATGCCAATGTTATCATAAAATATGTTTCAATATTATTTTATCGCCGCGATACAGCCTTTTTGTGCTAATGCGGCGTAAAGCAACCAACAATCAATCAATCAATCAATATTATTTTACAAATATTTTATCATATTCCATCCAAAATAAGAGGCTGATTTTTCAAGTTTTAAAAAATCAAGGTGTTGCAATACTTTTTCCCTGTGTATATAATGAAATAGTCAATATGATAGTGCATCTCAATAGATGTTAAAAGATATAGTATCCATGTGCCCATGAGACAACTCTCCATCAAGTCACAATTTGTAAAAGTAAACTATTATAGGTCATTTAGGCTCGGAGAATTATGAAAAAAAACCCACATGGAAGATGGGCTGTGTACTAACTGTGATGTCCCCTAAATAGAATTTGACTACTGTAAAATGTCTTTTTTTGCTAAGAGAATAGATGTGATCAACATTCGTGTAATTTGCATTGAGAAGCTTCTGTATGAAATCTCCACGCATTATAGAAATATATGAACAAGTCATCTTAAGAAGGGTGTACATTTGGTTTTCGTATTGCGGAAGATTGTCTATTTAGAATAAGAGCCTCCTTAAATAACACATGTCTTGTAAATATGATGAAGAAATAATCTATCAATCAGTTGAATTGAAGTCTGGAGCTGGCATGTCAGTTTACTTCTATTAGTCTGATGTTATTTATGTATTATTGTCATTTTGTTTATTTTCATTGGTTACATCTTCTGACATCAGACTCGGACTTCTCTTGAACTGAATTATTATGTGCGTATTGTTATGCGTTTACTTTTCTGCATTGGCTAGAGGTATAGGAGGAGGGTTGAGATCTCATAAACATGTTTAACCCCGCCGCATTTTTGCGCCTGTCCCAAGTCAGGAGCCTCTGACCTTTGATAGTCTTGTATTATTTTTAATTTAGTTTCTTGTGTACAATTTGGAGTTTAGTATGGCGTTCATTATCACTGAAATAGTATATATATTTCCGTTTGAATGGAGGCTACGCACAAAGTACTAATTCTTTGGCGTATAACGATCAACCATGATGCGAACAACCATCTTAAGATTAATTTTGAAATGTCTGACATTGTAAAGTTAGACTACAGTAAAAGCTGTAAAATGATTTTTTTTGTACAAAAACCACTTCATTTTGTTATTTAAATTGTGGTAGGATAAAACATTTTTTTTTCATAAATTTTTGTTCGTTTTAATGCCAATGTTATCATAAAATATGTTTTCAACCCTTTAAATAACCAAGTTCATAAAGTTAAGTGATTGACACCATATAATTGGGTCATCCACAACTCTTAACTGCAGCAAAATGGCAGATTATCAGCAAAAAAAAAAGTAGGTATGTCGCTGTGACAAATGTACGTTTTGTTGTCATCACCATTCCACTATAAGTCGTTTTGAGAATAAAAATCAGACGAGAAACGATGTTAAAACCTTCCGAGATCAAGAAGACCCCCTATACCATCAGCTAGAGAAAATCGAGCATAATGAAAGTTGGTCAGAAGGAAACCCATTTCATAAAATACAATCATAAAAAGAGAGTGGTGGCCATACAGGAGCCTTTAAACAAGAGCTCTTTGAGATCGACTTATCGCTACTGGTTATCGTGCGAACATACCATTTCGAGGACATTTGCTCACGAAGAGACACCGTATCAAATGTAGTGCAGAGCTCGCCAAAGTTGGAAATTAGCATTGTGGAGGAAGATGCTTTGTTCCAATGGAATTCGGTTCATCTTCCTTGGCCCAATCATAGCCCGGATTTGAACCATATTTAGCATATAGTGGACACTATTGGGCGTAAAGTGTGCGAAATGTCACATCAGTTTAAACACGTCATGAAATAAACAATGCCTTTCATCAGAAATGGTTGCTGCCTCCTTAGCAACAATCAGTCGATCTATGACAGGAATCAGAAGACGTAAACTAAAAGGCGTTTATCCGTTTGAATGGAGGCTACGCACAAAGTACTAATTCTTTGGCGTATAACGATCAACCATGATGCGAACAACCATCTTAAGATTAATTTTGAAATGTCTGACATTGTAAAGTTAGACTACAGTAAAAGCTGTAAAATGATTTTTTTTGGTACAAAAACCACTTCATTTTGTTATTTAAATTGTGGTAGGATAAAACATTTTTTTTTCATAAATTTTTGTTCGTTTTAATGCCAATGTTATCATAAAATATGTTTCAATATTATTTTATCGCCGCGATACAGCCTTTTTGTGCTAATGCGGCGTAAAGCAACCAACAATCAATCAATCAATCAATATTATTTTACAAATATTTTATCATATTCCATCCAAAATAAGAGGCTGATTTTTCAAGTTTTAAAAAATCAAGGTGTTGCAATACTTTTTCCCTGTGTATATAATGAAATAGTCAATATGATAGTGCATCTCAATAGATGTAAAAAGATATAGTATCCATGTGCCCATGAGACAACTCTCCATCAAGTCACAATTTGTAAAAGTAAACTATTATAGGTCATTTAGGCTCGGAGAATTATGAAAAAAAACCCACATGGAAGATGGGCTGTGTACTAACTGTGATGTCCCCTAAATAGAATTTGACTACTGTAAAATGTCTTTTTTTGCTAAGAGAATAGATGTGATCAACATTCGTGTAATTTGCATTGAGAAGCTTCTGTATGAAATCTCCACGCATTATAGAAATATATGAACAAGTCATCTTAAGAAGGGTGTACATTTGGTTTTCGTATTGCGGAAGATTGTCTATTTAGAATAAGAGCCTCCTTAAATAACACATGTCTTGTAAATTAACGAAAGCACCTAGATAATGGTTGTTTCAGAATACGTTCTTTTTTTTTTAAACAAAGTATGATTTAAGAAAGAAAGTATTAGTTTTTCCGTTAACCTGTTTTTTACAAAACAAAATTTGTAAAAAAGGTGTTAAAATATTGCACAAGGAAAGGTACTTCAACTGTTATGTTTTAGATCTTGGGAAATATTTGGTATCTTTTTCCAATTCACACCGTCCATAGAGTTTCTAGTTTCACGTACCTCTATCCATTAGTATAAACAAAGATCCATTTCTTCCTCTTAAATAAAAATTCCAAAAATAAACATAAAACAGACCAATGGTGGTTAATGAGGTCCAATTTTGTTAATATGAGTTGCATGTACTTTGTATAACTAAAGCGGATGATATAATTTGAGTAGGATACAAAACTGGTATTATTTTGGGTACTAGTTTTCGGGGACAACATCAAATTTGTCATGGAGGTAAACGAATGTTTTTTTTTCGAAATTGCATAAACAACCTCGCAACTATATATAATGACGAATATCTTCTTTATTTGTTTTCTTAAAAGATACAATATCTGAGATGAAATATTAAAACATATGTTGCGTTCAACAGAAATTTCTTATCAACGCTTAGATAGTTACTGAGTAAACTAAGACTAACATCATTGTAAGGTATTTAACGATGTTTTACGTAAAATAAATAAAACAATGATCATGGGTACAACAGATGATCTTTCAACATAATTCCATTTTGTTCTTTTAAGAAGGTCATATTATATAGGCCATCGAAGCTATACATTTCTATAAAAGTTTGTTTTGTAATACAATACTTAGGAATTGATTGAGTTTTGATTCAAGTGGATTACTTTGAAAAATTAATCATTGCACACATTTATTAGATAAAAAACCATACGATGTTTAAATGAAATCCTACAAATGATGATATTTAATATAGATTAGAACAAAAATCAAAAGGTAGACTAGATGAACCTCAAACAAATATGTTGAACCCAAAAGTGAAGGCAAAGGACATTTCAAATATCAAGAATCTGTATATAGTCCGTTTTATACAAACTCTCAATAAATGCTTCGAATAGAAAAAAGTATATGTATAACCGTTACGATTCAATTAATAAATGGAATGAGGGAAACAATATCAAACATCTGTATAAAATACAATAATATCCTAAATACACGTGGTCAGTAATGGGGCAACGTACATATTATTAACTCCTTCTGAAATACCGTTTTCAATATTCGACGAAACATAGAATTGTATTCAATATATCCAACTGTGATGCTTTAGTTTAACTTGTGTTATTAGAAATTTTTTGTGTTCAAATTTATATTAAGATATGACTTCTCTGTAGATGTCATAATTAAATTTTATTTCTAGACAACATTTTCTTTTTGCAAATAGAATAAAATAATATGTTTACCTGATCTTCTCTCTACTTACTGTGCTGTAATAGAGACGTATATTATTTATTATATTATGGCCCGTTGAATAGGTGAATATCTAAAATTGTCAACACTAGAAGGTTATTTCAATGAGGGTGCTGCCCGAAGTGAAATAACTTTTAAAGGTTGACAATATTGAATATTCATCGATTCTAAGGGGCCACAATTGTTACAGTGGATGGCCTTTTGAACACTAACTATATTCTTAACATGACAAACAGAACCGGACAAGTGACCGTTTGAAAATACATTTGTGTTCTAGAAATTCTCGAATGTACAACGAAGGTAGAATCTTTTTGTAAAATATTGATGGCCCTGAAAAGGACCTGAAAAGGACCGTTTATAAGAGATATCATCGACTGCTGGCATTCTATGCATGTCCATAACCTTATTTTCTCGTCTCACGATGGGCTTCCAGTGTAACATGAACCCTGCCAGTTTGTTTATTTACGTCTGTGTTGTCATTTTCATGGGAGATAACTGCTTGCAAATCTAGAAACTCAAAAGGTTATTCGCCGGTGAATTATAGGGTTATTTACCGCTAGTGTAAATTTGTAGGGGTTATTCGTCCTTCCTTGCAGTTAAATGAAAATGAACTGAATTATACCATGTCACGTGATCAGGCATGGGGTAATCGTAATCAGTTTAATATCGTAATCAGATGTAATCGATTACATTTTGCAGTGTAATCCTATGAAATCAGTACCCATGCCATTTCGGATACTAGTAATCGTAATGTAATCGATTACATTGCAAAAAAAACCCAGGTGTAATCATGATAACTTTTCGATTACTTTAAGTTTACATTCATATGATTACTTGCTGATCACAAGTCTTGTATATATATTATATGAAAATAGCTTTTGATAGACAATATGAAAATAAGAAATGTAAAGCATGAATGAAAAAGCATAAAACTAGTATTCACGATGACGGGACTTTGTTTAATGTGATAAATTGTATCATCTATATAACAAGTTTTGTATATCCAAGTGTTTTCAGTCCGGAATGTAGGGCAAAATAAGGTAGCAGTTTTTTTTATGTCTGGTTGTTAAGCTTTTCCAGGGGAGATAATGTTATTTTTACGGAGTGTTTGATAGGTTTGTTACACTGTACCATTATATAATACACACTCATAAAGTTGCCAAAAAGAGTCTCTCACACACAATTAACTCATTGAAAATTTCGATTATTCTTTTAACCGGGTTATTGTAGTCCTATAATATAAGATTCGGAGGTTCATATTATTTACATTCAACGTTTTTTATCGGATTTGTTTTCTATCAATGTGGAACGGTTGTAGTAAAAAAGAATCGGATGAAAACGTTGAATGTAAATGATATGAACCTCCGAAGTCTCATATATAGTACTATGATATAAGACTTCTAATAAAGGTTCATATCATTTACATTCAACGTTTTTATTGGATTTATTTTTACTATCAATATTCAACCGTTCAACCGTTCAACAGTGATAGTTAAAAAAAAATCCGGTTAAAAACGTTGAATCTAAATGATCTGAACCTCAGAAGTAATATATTATAGGGTTAACGTTTCTTAGTTCATTTTCCTAACTAAATGTTTTTGTGGTGTGTATTACAAAAAAGGGGGAATCTTAAAAATACTGAAATACCTTAACAATCCTTCCATACCTGTTTACAGTATAAGAGATATATTTAAACCTACGTTTTTCTCACAAATGTGTTAGATATGTTGAACATATACCAAAATGTAAAGTACGTATATCTATTCCCCCTTTATTCAATTCATTAGTTTATCAGACAGCTATGAATAATATGCAATAACCGAACATTGATAATTTAGCCAACAATGAATTCAGTACATTTTTCAAACAAGTAAAGACCAATGAAACTATTTTAAATGATTTGAAAACATGGTCAATTAAGTAGGATCTTGTGGTTTGGTAGACATTACTGATATTTCAACATTTTCGATTTGTATTTTTCTTTATTTCATATGCTAGTATACTAGTATATCATAACATGTATATATTGTGTGATTCATCTGGTGTATAAATCAGGTGTCAGCTCTGGGGAAGATTCTTGTTTTGGTATCCGTTTTAATTGTTTTTTTGCAGTGTCGAAAAGGATGATAGACAGTAAGTTATGGAGATTGTTTTCGAATAGATTCCTTAACATCACAGTGTATAAGAAACTAATGATCCTCATCTAGTGCAAGCAACTGACATGCCTACTGTTACGCTGACAGAAAAGCCCTCATTTTAAAAGCACGTTTTAAGGTTGTGTTATATATCTGATAGTCAAATGTTTTGGAATTATTCTGAAGTACATATGCCTACCAAAGGCATGGAACAGAGGGGAGAGGTGAAAGTGTCAGATGCTTGTCTGAGATTACAATTTGAACTGTAGAAAGTAATATATAAAGATGTGTAGGAGAAATAATCTATATGAATAAATAATCCCACAATAGGAACTGGCTTACTGCGATATAATTTCTGAGACGATATAGAAGTGCCATTGGTTTCCCCTTTCTCTTTGTTCAAAGAACTTGATCATCTGAACTTTTGTTTTAAGTGGAGCCCTGTTCAAGAATAGTTAAAAGAACATATACTTATTTTTTTTTTAAGACCAGCATCAAAACTATTTTTAAATAAAACAGGCTGTACATGCATATCATATATGCCAGTCAACCACCAATACCCCAAAAAGGTCTTTATTATATTCATTTTTCAACATACAAAATATGTCAAAGGTATAAGAATCCCCAACTTTACCATGTGACTTTTTGATTTTTGATTTGTCAATATCAATAAACTCATCATTAATACCAGGACTAAATTTTGTATATACGCCAGACGCGCGAATAAAAAAAAAGTTAAAAAGGCCAAATAACGTACGAAGTTGAAGAGCATTGAGGGCCACAAAAATTCACTCTGTGGTTAAAGTTTTAAAGTTTTTGAAATTTTTATACATTTCTTAAACTATTTTGGATTTCTACAAAACTTGGCAGAAGCTTTTTTTATGATCATAAGATAGTATCCAGAAGTAAGTTTATTAAAAAAAAAGTTCCTGTTTTTCCGTATTTTACTTATAAATGAACTTATATTTTCTGCCAGAAAACATTATATTCACTTCTGTGCTTAAACTTTTTAAAACTATCAAATTATTCTGGATTTGTACCAAACTTGGACAGAAGCTGGTTTTTGATCTTAAGATAGTATCCAGAGGTAACTGTGTAAAAAAATCCATATTTTCGTAATTTACTTATAAGTGGACTTAGTTTTTCTGCCAGTTAACATTAGTTTTCTGCCAATTGGTTGATTGTAAGTGTTCGGTGCAGAGACTGAAATATTTGTCTTCAAATAATCAGACTTGAGAAAACAACATGGAGGTAAGTATGTGTAAGGACAACGTTGTCAAGATTGTTTTGAATGTGCGTATGTCGTCTTTGAATGTAGAGTCTGTGTGCTGGTTATTTAAATGAGGAACCATTTAACTTCAAAAGGTTAAAAAGGGGGAGGGGTAAGATTAAATCAACAAAAAAAATATCGTTTGATCCCCAATGCGATGGAAAAAATAACGTGTCGGGCAAAATCTATGTTAACTAAGTCAAGATCTCGTATGTACGACTCTTAATGTCTAACAACTTTCGACGCTGGGTAAAGTATTAAGAAAAGAAAAAGATATAAATAATAAAATCAAATCTTATGAATAATATTAGCGATAAAAGAAAAAAATATCACATTATGTCGACGGACAATTATAAGATGCTATAAGTTTGAATAAAAAAGTATCGAAAATATAACAAAAGAAATCAATAAAACAACCCCAATCAAAATTTTTAAGATGTACACACATCAAAAAAATCACACCATGTCGACTTGGAACGTTGTACGATCGAATCATATGACAAAAAAACAAACCCCAACTGCAATCAACCAATATGACACAAAGAAAACAATCACACCATGTCGACTTGAAACGTTTTACGATCGAATCATATGACAAAAAACAAACCCCAACTGCAATCAACCAATATGACACAAAGAGTCACAAGAAAATAACAACTGTCGACTTGTCAAAACTAAATGATCGAACAAACACATAGCCAAAATGTGACACCAAAGAAATAAGACGCAAACTAAAATTACAAGAAATTAAAAGATTAATATAAGTTGTATAAAAATAATACCGAAAGTACAATAAATTAACACAAACAAGAGGAATAGAACGATACAATGCACCTCCAAAAACTCCACTTGACAACGATCCGTTTAATTTTCCTTGAATGCGTATTCTTACCATGGTAATCATCACTTAAATGTTTTATCTTGGCTTTGTTTGTTTCCAGAAGCTTGAAAATTTGATGAGATATGAGATTGTTTACTTCTGAAAGTTCGTGGAGACTCTTCTTTGTAAACCATGTTAATCGAATTTCCATATTTTGGTTGAAAGTGTTTTTTGTAAAAAAACGATCCGTAATTAGATTGTATGTATCTTTTATAAAAAGTAGCTATAAAAAAAGAAACAATACTTGTTGTTATGTTTAAATTTTCTTACAACTCTGTTAAGTATGTTAACCGTAATTTGACTACTTGAAATAATGTTTTGTTTACGTTTTGAGCCAAATGTGATTGTAAACTACACTTTTAAGTATTTAAACACCATATCTTGTCTATTATCGGAAGAATAGAATGAGTGGTTAATTAATTGTATAAATAATCTGAGACTGTAGAATGTGATCGTTTGTTTCCAATTCCTAAATTTACCTCTTTGTCGATGGCAAATATTGAAACATGAATTTTGTTTACTCTTGGTACTACACTGTGTCAATTATAAGTATCAGAGTATTACTCAGACATGTAGTAATCTAATCAAATTTTCACTGTAAATATATTATCTATAAACAAAATAAAAACATGTTTTTTTTTAAAATGACTGACTCCAACAGGTCATTCTGTTCACATAGATCTTTCTATTGCATTTTTTTATATATCCATTGCTTTCAAACGTTCGGCTTTGAAGGTTGATGATGCAGATTAATCCAGAAAAGTCTTGCCTACGCATTAAAAATATAAAGTGTTGTTTGACAAAATATTAATATTTAACATCTTAATTAAGGAATGCGTAATTTTTCCATTTCAATTATTCTACAACGATCTCCTTACCATTATTTTTAAAATGTATTTGTTCAAAACGGTAATCATTGAGTCAAATTTATTCTGATATGAATTGATAATTCAATTGATTGAAAGTTAGTCAATACGACGGAGTTCGTGGTAAGCAATTTAATGTTGTTGAAAAATAAAAGCAGCTTTTTGTGGAACGTTCTACTTATTAATCTAATCTTATTAAATAAAGTCGCCAGTAGTATACTGCTGTTCGAAAGTCATAAATCGATTAGGAGGAAACAAATCTGGGTTACAAATTAAAACCGACGGAAACACATTAACCATATTAGAAAAAAAAACCAAAAAAAAACCCAACAGAAACACTGAAGTGTAAAAACAGACAAAGGACAGTGCAACACATACAGAAACTAACTATGAAATAACAACTGCCATTTTCCTGACATAATACAGGACATTTTAAGAAAACATAGTGGGTTTGTGGCTAGCCACACCTCGTGCTTCTATTCAACTTATCATAGATATAAAGACATGCGTGTCGTCTACAAAAGGTTTAATAGTTACATCCGAATCAAAAATGTAAAAATAAACCCGAAAAAAAATGCCAAGTTGAAGACCCTAACATTCGAAAGGTTATGCCAAATGCAGCTTAGGTAATCTATTCATGTGATAGAAAATCCTAATCTTTTTAAAAAATTCATTGCGTTGTAACTTTTATTTTTATAAAATTATCACCATAGCAATAATGATTCATATCAATTCAGAAGTGCTGACAACCAGTCTGTGGAACTGTCAGCGTAATGATTGTAAATTAACTAACTTATGATTTTAAAATACTGTCATATTAATGTTGAGAGAGAACGCTATTCAAATGTTTGGTTATATATGAAATACAAGTTGATTGTGATTAAACAATATCATGAATATACAAAATGAAATTTATATAGTTTTATCAATACGTTCAGGCTTAGGCTATACCTACAATTTTTCAAAATGGTTTTTTGTTTTGTTTTAAATTTGCATTACTGTGGGTATTTTCTATAGAATCATCCAAACAAACAAAAAACAAAACAAAACGATTTGAAAATAAACACTTAAACATATGAGCATCACGACGGTTGCCACATGTGGAGAAGAATCTGCATATCCTTCTGGAGAACATGAGAACACCCCGGCTTTTTGATGGGGTTCGTGTTGCTTAGTCTTTAGTTTTCTATGTTGTGTCTTGTGTACTATTATTTGTCTGTTTGTTGTTTTCTTTTTTAGCCATAGCATTGTCAGTTTATTTTTATTATAAGTTTGACTATCCCTCTGGTATTTTTCGACCTTGTTTTAAAAATTTCGACATGAATAAAGGGGAATGTTGTGTTATACGTCAATTAGATAGTACTTTTTAGTATTCATTCACAAGAAAATGTCTGACACAGAAAGGAAGATAGAATGAGTTGGTAATGGTATTACCAATATGAGACTGAAATATGTAGGATGTGATCCGTTAATATAACTTTCTAAATGTATTCATTTGCCGATGGTAAATAAAGCAATATGACATTTGTAAACTCTAGGTACTTAACTGTATCAACTGTTTAGGTGGTACGTACTCAAATTCGCAGAAATCAAATCAGAAATCTATTGTAGAAATAAAATATCTAAAACATCTATGGCTATTGAGCGGGTGGTCGAAATTGAAAGAGTTCAAGATTAAATTGTATAGTTTGACCAAGGTTTTCAAATTTGGAAAAAAGATTCTAACAAACAACATTTTAGGACAAGACTGCATTGAGTGCATTGAAGTATGGCCCGAACTTATAACGTAAATTCTCGCAATTAAATTGGCTGATATTGTTCTAATGAATTTCTGTATAATTTTTTGATTTATAGTCCTAGTATTTTTTCCAGATTTAGATTATATATCTAAATAAATTTGGTTGAAATTTGTCCTAATAATTGAATTTGAATACAATAATATGTCATATAACAAAAATCAGAATACATTCGTTACACAGAGTGCAATTGCACAAATACGGAATTTATCGGGCTTCGCCTCACCCGATATGAATTTTATTGACCCGATAAATTCTCGTTTTAGGACAATTGCACACTGTGTAACTTATAGTGTCTTTCCTTCAAAATCAGAAATACAATCTGATAAATCTGTTATCAGGTTGTGTGCATATTAGTATTGTAAAATAGCAGCTGCTCGAACCAATATGAAGCCACTTTTAACTTACCGCTGCAGTCACTAGACAAACGTCATAGTGCGACTCGCAGCTAACATTTAGCAATTGTAATATGCAGACAACCACATAATCAGTACTTATTATTGGAAAATCAAAGCGCGTAAAAGTACTGGTTAATTTTAATCGTGTTTAAATTTCTAACCGAGTAAAAAATATACGTAGATTCAATTACGCTTTGTTTCCAACATCTAACAGATACAAACCATAAATACAAAAAGTCCTTTGCATTACAAGACATTTTTCAAATTACTATGATATTTAAACTATATTATAATAGCAAATGATGTTAAAATCCCAAGAGTTGAATTTGTTATCATTACATTTCAATTATTGAATCATTATTCAATTCCTCCTCTGTAACGCGCTCACTATCACTATTCAAATGCTTTACACAAAAAGGTTTTTAATCATCGGATTAAATTCAAATTGATATGCATTCGCTATTAAATCAGTTCTGGTAAGTGGGAAGGAGATAGCAGTAGAGAATTTTGTAAGTCAATCTCATATGGTTGTCAACCAAAAGCACTTAGTCAGCGTTTTGAGTTGATGAAACTCCAAACAAATTATTCTCTTCTTTCTTATACTATACAAAAACTACTCGTTATACAGATATTGTAACTTTGCTTGTCAAATGATAAACAATATATGAGGCAAAAGGTCATGTTGGGGTTAACGCCAACGGAACATGAACAAACAACACATATCTATATTGATATATGAAGATGTGGTCTGAGTGCCAATGAGACAACTCTCCATCCACATAACAATTTATAAAAGTAAACCATTATAGGTCAATGTATATACCAGCTTACAGTCTTACGACAGGCAGAGGTTAATATAATAGGTCAACCTCAAATTGAGACCATTAAACATTCTCTAAATTGCCTAATACGTCTAGAAAATTCTAGTAATTAGATGAAATCATCATCTTTTAAATAATACTATAACCTTGTAATTCTCACCACTTGTACAAATACAGGAATATGACGGTTGTTTTTTACTCGTTCCGCGATGATTGATAACATTCGATTTTGTTAGTTGTTATGAACTTCACCCCTTTTGAATTTGAGTTCCTTTTTTTTGTTATACCTATTTTTTAAAGACTTCATTAACAGTCATTCGATCACAAATGACCATAATCGAAACATTTTTAGTAATTGGTTTTCATAGCAAATATATAGTGGGAACCAGTTTTTGCTCAGTAGCAATTTTTAGTTCAGACTTCATTGACGTATGGATGTCATCGAATTTGTGATCTTATTATTATGTATTTCAGGGTTGAAGCAACGACGAGTTAAACACTCTCAGCTAAGTTTAGTCGAATGGTTTATTTTATTAGTTGCTCGTGGCTTTGAACTAGCAGTCAGTAACTGCGAGTACTCTCTGATATGCACTACGTGCTTTTTGTTGTATGAATGTACCCGTCTACGTTTACTCTGTAAAAATATAAGTACTGATATGTTAAATTCCAGCTTATATCGAATTCTTATATGATATATTTTGAATAGAATTAGTCACCGAAAGACCTTTTTTTTTAATGATTTTTTTCTTCTGCCAAATGAGATGTTTTTGTTACTTAGCTTATCGAAAGGATATTTGAACAATGGTATTGTAAATTGATTGGGATTTCCCCATTAACCCTACGTAACTAAACGCTTACTCGTATAAGTGTTATATCCCTGCATTCATTTTTCCTGTAAGTTTTATTTCTCTGAAACCGTAAAAAATATTAACAAACTGTTTTCATCAAATTGTTTGTATACTTAGGAGGATGTTTTGGTTAGGTTTAACCAAAGTAGTCCAGAGACATCATGTGGGAGTTATTTCCCTTTGGATATTTAACATATGTTAATAAATTCGTACACCATAAATCATAGAGTCCTAAAGTGTTATGATATGAAGTCCTTGGTCAATTCTGAGGAAATTGAGGTCAAGATCAAGGACAAACGTCATGTTCTAAAGGAGAAGGTCCGGTAAGACCCCTTTTTGGCCCCAAAATATAGCAGTTTTACAAAATTGTATTTTGTATTGTACAGTAGAATGCTTCTGCTACATAAATATTGGCTGTTTTTGACAATACAATGCACATATATCGGGTATTAGCACCATTAAGTCATGCTAAATTACTAAAATCTTCACAATTCTAGCATTTTAGTTAAATTTTAGACGGTTTTCGTGTGAAACTAACGTGGCCGCATTCGTGTTCATCCTTAATATTAAAATGTAAGTTGTATTTTATGATAATACATTACATATATACAGATTGAGGATGAACACGGATGCGGCCACTTTCATTTTGACAAAAACCATCTGAAAAGTGACATTTTTCGGCATATTTGGTAGATTTTTCATATTTGAGCTTGAATCGGGTCGTTTTTAATGACTAAATCAGTTAAAATCTTTCACATAAACTAATTGATTCAAATGAAATAGACACTTAAATGTTTAAAAAGTGGTCACAATCTTTCGTCAAATGAAACTGAAATTTGAGGCCAAAATCGGTCCTTACCGGACCTACTCCTTTTGAACTTTGCTTGTTACCTTTATTTATAAAAAAAACCTTAAAAGTTAAGGATATAATGTGATGCCAAATAGTTGTTTACCACTCAGTGCACAACATCAACACATTTAAGTCGAAGTGTGTCGGTCACCTTTTGTAGAAGTTTTCTTATATTACCTTATATATTTGAAATTAGTATTACTCCTCAACCATACAAGTGAATGACCTGGGATATTATGATTTCAGATCACTGACCTATGACCTTGAAATTGAGTCAAGCTCATTAGTCAATTTTACGTTATAGATTTTGACCTTTGCTAAAAGTTGATACTGGTTTATTATAAAACAATTAGTTCTTTTGCATTTGGCTTTATAGACATAACCTTTTCGAAAGGTTAACCGGAAGTGAAGTTATTTTAACTGGAAGTAAAAAATTACACCAAAAAGTGATACATTGTAACATCGTTTTTTTTAAATTTTATCCTCTTATCAAAGTACAGGTGGAAAGACCTTCAATTGTTAGAGAACACATGGTTTTAAATCATATCCAGTTATTTTCGTGTAATCAATTTTCATGGATTGACGAAAATTGCATTTTCGTGAATATTTACATATTTTTGCATTCAAAGCCTATGAAAAAATTGTAACTTGTTGAGCAATTGAATTCCTCGTTCACTTCTACCCACGAAACTCAAGAAAATTGTTATCAAACATATAGTAATGAATCCACAGTACCTTTCGATTTTTGAATTCAACAAAAATGTGTTATCATACATTCTTCTGTTCTAACAACAGCTCGTATATACATATCATAACAGAAACATACAGTAGGAAAGTGTAATGAAATAAATAGTTTGATATTTCTAACAGGACAAATAAACTCATATAGATGTATTAAGATTAAACGTATATCGTATTTCACAAAATGATAACAGGCCATAAATACAGAGGTTTCATTGATCATTTTTAAAATACGTCATCAACAATTTACATATTTGTACTGTAATGATAACACATCTCCTTATGATTATAATAATAGCCCTTCAAGCTGTTTCCTAAGAAAACATATAGTCATAGATGGAAAGATACATGATTAGGAAGTAAATTAGGATACCGATGATGCTTTATATTTGGAACCTTTTATATTCAGGCTAATTTCAAAAGATATAGCATCCTATTGGGTAGAATAAATGACTCAGAGTCAAATAAGTTGAAATGATAACCTTGTATTTTTCTTAGCAGTCGAGGCAACGACGAAATACGACAGAAGCCCAAGTAAACTGACACCCTTCTCGAAATTGCGCTTTCGGAATCGGTATCCAACAAATAAAAATGAATCCACAGTACCTTTCGATTTTCGAGTTCAACGAAAATGTAGTATCATACATTCTTCTGTTCAAACAACAGCTCGTATATCAGAAAAATAAAGGCGTAAAAGTATAGATGAAATATACAGTTTGATATTTCTAATAGGACACATAAACCCAAATAGATGTATAAAGATTAAACGTATATCGCATTTCACAAAAAATAATAGACCATAAAAACAGAGGTTTCATTTATAATTATACGTCAGCAACCTTTCACATATTTGTACTGCGATGATACCACATCCTTATGATTATAATAATAGTATTTGTATGATGTTTCCTGTGAACATATCGTCACAGTTGGATAGATGACTAATTAGGAAGTAAATTAGGATACCGATGATGCTTTATATTTGGAACCATTCATATTCAGGCTAATTTGAAAAGAGATAGCACCCTATTGGGTAGAATAAATGACTCAGAATCAAATAAATTGAAATGATAACCTTGTATTGTTCTAAGCAGTCGAGGCAACGACGATATATGACAATAGGCAAAGTTTACTGAAACAAGTCTTGAAGGTGAGCTGGCGGAATCGGAAGCTTTTTGCAGAATGAAATCGAAAAGACAAAAAATGTAATAAAGCCTGAATCATACTAGATCTGATAAGAAAAACTTAATGTAAAGGAGGGGCAAAAGATACCAGAGGGACAGTCAAATTCATAGATCGAAAACAAACTGACAACGCAATGGCTAGAAAAGAAAAGACAAAAAAAGAAACACACAAAAAAGACAAACAGACAAATAAAAATACACAAGACACAATACAGAAAACTGAAGACTCAGCAACACAATCCCCACCAAAAACTAATGTAAGTGACGTTAGATTCAACAAATTAACGAATTTATGGTCATCTTTACAAAAAAAATCAGGAACTTCGCAATATTAATTATCTTAATTATTTGTGCTGAATTTTATGTATTTGCAATGTTTTGACCATTATTCTCTTTTATGTAAATCCCATAAATACCCTCATTCAGCCTCATGATCTGACAACAGTTTTGATAAAACAAAAATTAAGAAAGAACGAATACTTGAGTATAATGTTTTGTTTTATAACTATTTTGACCTAAGCGTCACTGATGAGTAGACGATACGCTCGTCTGGCGTATTAAATTATAATCCTGGTACATTTGATAACTATTTTAAGTTAATATAGTATGAACCTTGTGTTTTTTAGTAGCAACCCTCAGTCCCGTACATTCAAAATTTAAGGGCTTTCCATTAAGACTCCGATAAAAAATATTCGCGAATTCGACTAAAAACCTACGAGCAATGATATCGAAGAATTGTTTCAATTTCAAAATAACCACGATGAAGGATTCCTAATAATTGGAATATATTCACTTGACATAAAATGATAACGAGTAGTTTTTAAACGTATCATTTGAACAACACTCTGAAGTTTAATTTTACAAATAAATCATAATGATGGCAAAAATAGATTCGGTATTTTGAGAAATCTTGACAATAAATAACAGAAATAATGAACTGATTAGATTAATATTGCAGAATAATCAGTGCTCTTCAACTTCGTAATTGATTTTTCCTTCGAACTGTTATGATTTTCTAGAAATCTAATGATTTGAAAATTGAATTTCCTTATTTCGAAATGAAATCGTGTTACAAAATTCATTGATGCAAAACATTCATCAAACTTGATTTTCTCTGTATGGAGGCATTTAAAAATAAATCTATTTTTATAAATCTAGTGTAATGCAATCCCTGGCCAGTAACATAAAAACTGGTTACTTCTTTTATAATCTAAAATGTTACTACAGGGGTAAATTCAGTAAATAAATATACGTCATCAGGGACCGCCCATTTAGGGGAGAGCTTTCTGTCTAAAAGTGAAGTCATGTGCTCTTCTGATTGGTAGATAATGTTTGTAATAAATATTTTTTGGTAGTTGGATCAAAATTAGAGTTGAAAAAAAAAAAATAAATGCTGAATGTACTAATTTTTTTCCCTACAGGGTTGAAAAGTTATGGGGGTCAATATAGAAATTCAGTGCGAATCTACATTGTTTGTAAACAAGGCCATGTGAATGCCCAAAAATGCCACATGACCCTATGTTTTTATTGTTGCAAAAGATAGGGCTACATTTGTACTTTCATGAATGATATATGAAAGTTTTTAATTTCTAAAAGGTAAATCAGGTATAAATTCATTCCCACACATAGATTAGTATTAAAGTCAATGGGAGATTTTTTACTGAATTTACCCCTACATATACAGACAAAACAAACGAGTTTGAGAACAAACAAAAAATTACAAATGTAAACAAACAAATGTATGTAAGTTTTCGTATTTAAAAAAAAAATATAAGTATTCAAAATCAAGGAAATCAAAATCATTAATGCTTATGTTAGATATTATTTTTTAAAGTTGGTTACTTATATTTTTAGCCCAGCGTTATTAGAGAACTCTTTATTATCTTACCCAACACTATCATCATTATATTATTGAATTTTCTATTAATGATTGGAATTTAAACGTATCTCTACTTGCCATGCATTGTTATAAAGTCGTCTGTCAGTTAAGGACAGCAATGTGTGCACATATAAAATCCTGCAACCTCTTAAAAAAACTTAATTATCGAAAAAAAAATGCTAGATGTTGTCAAAGTGAAAATCAACACCTTTAATCAAAGGCACATTATTTCAGTACAGATATCTACCATGATGAACTTTTTCACGGAATAGGATGCATTTGTTTGATCTATTCAACGGGGGAAAATACAATATGATATGAATGTTGATTAAAAAATATATCAGTAAAATGATAAAGAATAATACATGAATACGTCCAAAAATCTCGTGCAAAGACCTGATTCCCTGCGTAGCTTTCGCTTTTCATATTGTTCGTTTTGATTTATAAGCTTTTCATTTTGTAGAATGAGTTCCGGATTAACAAAATTTACAGCCTTCGTGAAGATGTATTTTGAATTGCCGAAATGCAGACCTGGTGTAATGCCATTGTAATCGTTAATGTTATTATACATGATGAACATGTTGACTTCTGTACCCCGATTTTTGACATTTATTCCTATTATGTCTGTTTGTGTTGTTCACACATCGTTTTCAATATAATGGAATTTTATACGACTAAGCTAGCTTTACTTATGTTTAGCTAGCTTTCTAAGTATTTTTATTTAAATATTACTTTTTGTTTTGTGCTAAATGAATACCAATGTCAACACCGCTGAGTATTTAAAGAAATTAAATTTTAGCTGAAGACATTTTGTTTAAACTGACACCAGAGTTCACTTGGAATTGTTGGTTAAATATATTTTGATTACGATTAAAGATAGAGAAGACAAGAACTAGTTTTTCTGTTTTTTTTGTCTGATAAATATAACCTTGACGGTTTTTTGTTATAATTAAAAAAATATATATAGCTCATTCTATAATTCTATAGAAATCAATTTCCTTGTCGTCAATTTGCATTATATATTCTGTTTTAATTGTTGGTTTTTGTGTAGGCTATCAGTATTTCAAAATAACAAAACACAAAAAGAGTGAACAACAATGTTACATAGCCAACACTACACTAAAATTAGCAGCAATATTACTTCCTCTGCATATGGGATATACATTTCCGAAATAATTTGAGATTTTGAAATTATCAATTTCGAACACCTTAGTATGGCGTATATATAAAATTTAGTCCTGGTATCTATGATGAGTTTATTTAGTAGCAATATACCAATTTCACCTGCATAATGGATATAAATTTCTCAACTAATTCGGTATTCAATAGCATGAATAGATAGAAGCTGCTATTAAAACTTTTGAAATTGTCATTAGTGTCAGAGCAGAAAGTTGATGAACCAGGTTTGTGTCAAAGAACGTCTTGTCCTTTTTGCCTTTTTGTTCCAAAAATCATCGGGAGATGATTAGTCCTTGTTGTTAATATTCCTTATCAACCTCATAATAGTTATCAAAAGTACCAGGATTATAATTTTATACGCCAGACGCGCGTTTCGTCTACATAAGACTCATCAGTGACGCTCAAATCAAAATAGTTAAAAAGCCAAAAAATACTTGATGGTCCTAATTGAGATAGTGACGTTGGTCAACTATCTCAATTAGTCCCTTTGGTATCTTTCGTCCCTCTTTAATTAAGGGTGGTTTAGCTAGCTATCAAACAAGGTTAAATCCGCCATCTCCTACATGAGGAAATGCCTTACAAAGTCAGGAATATGACAGTTGTTTCAATTTATTTGATACGTGTGCGCTTTTGATTTTGCCATTTTGATAAAAAGATTTTTGGTCTTTGATATTCCTTGATTTTCTTTATTTTTGCTGATTTACTTTTTTTTGTAACTAACAAATAGTTTTTAGTTTCTTTTATATATTTTTGTTCAGAGTGTTTTTGCTGTACTTATTTTTATTTATACTATAGCTTAACCTGTTGCTTTATCTACTCAATACAGTAAAACAATGATATTTCGTGCAATATTGATTTCATGTCAGGTCACTTTTCTTCATAATTTAAGGTTCGTTCAAGAATGGAAAATACATTATATTGTTCGTATCAATAGTTTTTTTTCCTCAGAGGCAGAAAATTAAGCGAAGGTCAATATACCATTTTGTTTGTTAATGTTCGGTAAACCTCGTCTTTCCTCTGTGTTAATAAAAAAAAGGTGATATTTCCCTGAGATGTGAGCTAATATTGTGTTTTTCTTATATTATTTTAAATAAATTGGGATAATAGTCTGATCAACTTAAATGGTATGAATTGGTATCACCGATCACTTGTTTAACCCTGCCGCAAGTCAGTAACATTGTCAGTCGTTGTGTCATGTTACATTTGTAGATCTTAATGAGAATGTAGACTTGTTTTTCATGGCAAATAAACAAAACTCAGTTGTATGGATCTAAGAGTTTTTTGATGTCGTCATTACTGATGTAGAAATTCAAAAGGAAATCGACCCTAAAAAAAAACCGTATCGAAATTCTGATACAATTCGATCCGAGTAAGACTATATTGCTATACAATCTTTAAAACATACAGAAACATTCTGTAAGTTTCTTTTGCGCTTTAAAATAAAAGTTTTATAAGCCATACAAAGCTTAAAAAAATCACTTCAAATTATGTATTTAAATATTATACAAATATAGCTTACGTATGAATTCGATACAAAGGTATATTGACCTGAAAGAAATTTATTGACACCGGACAAAGTCCGAGGTCGATATACTTCTTTGGGTCGATATATATCCTGTTTTGACCTAATACAAAGGCAATAACTGTTACAATAAAAATGTCCGACTAGATTTGTACCAAATTCGTCAATACATTACATTATCTTTTTTTCGATTATTTAATTTAGTTGGGATGTTATAGACATCATATTGTCACATATGTTAGTTCTTATTATAATCTTTTTTTTATTTTTTTGTGTGTGTAAATCTTATACTTACAGTAACATTTATTTTTTCAAATAATACAACATAAATATAACCCTTTTTAAAAACTTTAGACACTATCCTAAAATTCATAACATGACGTCACAAACTATATCGGTTTTAAGATATTCTAAAAATTACCGTGCAATATCACTTTTGCTATCCGCCGTTTTCAATCTACCTTTGACAATACAGTTTAACATGTGACTTTCCCTGAACGAATCAAATTAGTTTAAATATACGAAGATAATATAAAAATAGAAGATGTGGTATGATTGCCAATGAGACATCTCTCGACAAGAGACCAAAATGACACAGAAATTAGCAACTATAGGTCACCGTACGGCCTTCAACAATGAGCAACGCCCATACTACATATATAGCTATAACAGGCCCCGAAATGACAATGTAAAACAATTCAAACGAGAAAACTAACGGCCTTTCAATTTATTTGCATTTCGAACATTATAAAATATAAAACAACAGACTTACTTTCAGTTCAGATACATAGCTGCACTTGTAGTATCGAACCAACACATTTAGTTATATAAATGCAGATTTAGTGTAACTTTTATTGGATCTTGAAAATTAATTTAGTTGATTAAGTTTATCTAGATTTGTTTATGTACTATGAATAATTTACTAATGTTTTCTTTTCAATAATTATAAACGCTCACACTGCTGTTCCATATTAGTACAGGCTTAAATGATACTCAATATTTGTATATCAAAAACTGGTATGTAATTGTAAAATATATGTGTTAATAATAAACTAACTACCAGTAAAGAATATGATGGTCCTTGTAAAAGAGAATGTTCGAGAACTTGTTGTTGATTGTATATATTGGACACTTTCTGTTAAATGAATCTTCAAGACTCAAAGTGACTCTTAAAGAATCGAACACATTGTTAAAGACAGTCGCATGTGTAAATTGACCCTTAGAGATTTTTGTTGTTTTTTGCGTCGCAGGAATACTCATTACACTATTTTACACACCTGCTATACTGCATCCATTCATCTGAAAGGAAATCATTATAAGCATTGTCTGATAATTTAACATATATTGTCATATGCTTATCAAAGTCACGTTTAAAAACACTTATTTTCTATTTTGATTTAATTTTATTCTAAACTCCATACTTTTCATAACAATCCAATTAAAATAGAAAGACACTATGTACCTGTCAAAATCATTCTATTTTATCTTATTCCATTGTTAAACTTTGATCTTATCCTCAATTATAAAAATGAACCGCACAATCAAATTGAATTTGAAATATTTTATATAATCACAATACTATAATATTTGTCATGTCGACATATATATATGTTTATATAAATCCGGCCGACATGAATCTTTCAAAAACTCTACGATATGATCCAGTAACTGATATTTCGGTCAAGGCTTCATTTACATATTCAATACATAAATTATTTAATTGTAGACATTAAGGTTATAACTCCCTCAATCAAGATTGCGTGAGACTTATCTCGACGGGTGCCACATGTGGAGCAGGATCTGCTTACCCTTCCGGAGCACCTGAGATCACCCCTAGTTTTTTGGTGGGGTTCGTGTTGTTTATTCTTTAGTTTTCTATGTTATGTCGTGTGTGCTGTTGTTTGTTTGTCTTTTTCATTTTTAGCCATGGCGTTGTCAGTTTGTTTTAGATTTATGAGTGTGACTGTCCCTTTAATATCTTTCGTCCCTCTTTTATCTGTAAAGGCTCATTTTATTTATGCCCTATCATATTTTGGGCAAAATATGGGTTCCGAAATATTTAGTCGTGGTATCTTATAATGATTATTTGATAATTGCTTCATGTATACGGTTCGGCGGTTTGTTAGTTTTACCATTATCTGTTTGTGATAGGTTTAATGACATGAAATTAGGAATAACACCAGTAATGGATACATTAGTCTTGAAAAAACGGAAAATATGAACAGAAGAGAAGGTTTATTATTGTTTTTGATTGTTTTGTAAATATCGTTGTTAAGAGTGCATTTGATGTCTCAATTTTTTTGATAACTGCAGTAGGCAACCATCTGTTGTCTTTATCTACAAAATATCGTAAAAAAAAGACATATCCGACCATTTCGATTCATGTTATCTTACTTATTTCAAACTTAAGTTGTGTTCGTTTAGGGATGCATAATACGTTTCATGTGTTTGTGTTAGCATTTTCAAAATTATAATTGTTGCTATTTTCAGCTTCAGATTAAAAACAAAATTAGGTAACTGTCAGACAAATATTTATCTCATTTTGTGTTATGTAGATTTTCTTTTCTTATTTCAAATCAATTGTTATAGTATTTTAATGAAGTTCATAATGAATTGGCTTGTTGTCACTTGTTAAACCCCACCGGGAGTCAGTTATATTGTTGTATGGGTCGAAAGGTTCTTTATGTCATCATTATTGATGTAGCTATTCAAAATGAAAATGACCTTGATATAATAACAATTATAATTCTCATATCATTCAATCAGTCGCAAGATTCTATTGTTATACAATGTCTTAAACATACAGGAAAACTGTGTTAATTGAAACATACATGTAAACATGTTTTTTTTAAATCTTATATTATCTTTTTTGTGCGTCTTTGTAATAGATTTGTTTGTTTTGTTCTGATTGAGATTGTGACACGGTATTGATGGCTGTATTCCTATTCTACCTATTATGTCTGTTTTGTTCACGCATAGTTATAATTAAAATGGGATTTAAGGCGACTGTCATACAAGTGAGACGTTTAGCGCTATCAAACCAGGTTCAATCCCCCATTTTCTACATTTGAGAATGCCTGTACCAAGTCAGGAATATGACAGTTGTTTTCCATTCGTTTGATGTGTTTTATTATTTGATTTTGCCATTTGATTAGGTACTTTCCGTTTTGAATTTTCCTCAGAGTTCAGTAATATTTTTGTTATTTTACTTTTTTTCTTTTGGTTAAAAAAATTATTTTTATAATCCACATATAGCGATATTAAAACACTTCAAATTCTGTATTATAGTATTACAAGATACATTCATTTGCATTTCAAAAATGATAAAATATGAAGCAAGTGACTTATTTTATATCCAGCTAAATAGATACACTATGTTTATCAAATCAACATAATTTGTTATAAAAAAGCATATTTAATTGAATCTGGGTAAAAGTATGTACATGTATTATAAATAATTTACACATTTTTTCTATTTAATCAATTATTAACACACTGCTCATAGAACTGCCTCGTATTAATTCAATTACAACCTTAATAAATGCTACTCATCACTTCGATATAAAAAACTGCAATAATATTGTAATGTGTTTATGATAAACTGATATTAAGTAAAAAATATGATGTGGTTCTCGAAAACGAGAATATTCAAGAAATTGTTGTTGACAGCATATATTTGACCTTTTTTGTTTAAAATCAGGCAGTGATGAAAACATAACAAACAAAAACACACTCATTTTGACATTAACTTATGTAGAAATTGTATAATGGTGCACAAATACAACTTTCCATTCCTTCCCTGTTTTGGTAATTCAAGATACAATTTGGAAGAAATGCACTACAAATTAAATATTAAGGCAAGCTGATCACGTCTTGATAACCGGATTGAAATTATCAATAGATTTAAATTTACCAGACAGGCAGAAGCGATTGACATCCCTTTCTAACTCAGGATAAGGATAACTTAAAAATAGGTTGGTAAGGTTGGTGTTTTCTTTCTGGGCATAATTTTTTCTTTTGCCTGATTCTTAGAAAGACTGGAACCTAAGGTATTTACTATCTCTAAGACTCACAGGGACTCGTTGTGGCAAAGAAATTGAAACTTTAAATTGTTAAAGACGGTTAACATTTGTAAATAAACTCATCATAGATACATTGATTGAAATTTCATATTTATTTTTTATGATCATAATACTTAAACGTTTGATCCCCGTTGACATATGTATGTGTTACAGAATCCAGGTCGACATAAAAATTCATAAACGCCACGATCAGATCTATATACAAGTATTTCGGTCAAGGCTTCATATAAATTAAACGATGGAATAACATTTCTGTATATGAATTATATGCCTTAAGATAGATCGAGTTTATAACACATTGGCAATACTGATAGGCTATTTAAAAAAAAAACCCATTCTCAATCCTTTGAAACTAGGTTTCCAAAGTATTTTGTCGTGATTTCTAATGCAGATTGTTCCAGAAGCATTGCCTATTGCATATAACTTATGGCATATTTGGAATCCGCGACAGTTGAATTGAAAATAATAATAAGTGCGTCTTTAAATTCATTATAGAAACTATGTTAAACTATATACTGAGAAAAAAATAGTAAACGCACCAAACGTTGTTCTCATTAACATCGATGCTCTTTAACTTTATACTTTCGTATTTTATATGGTCTGTTAAATCTTTTTTATTCGCTTGTCGCTGAGAAGATTTTTGTATACGAAACACTCACCTGGCGAACACAATCATTATCCTAGAATATTTGATGGGTTTCTTTTTTTTATTTTAATATTATTCACAAAATATTTTACGTAGTAACTGACAACTTATATAAACTTGATAAAGGGGTATTCCTGCGATTATCAAGAAACAACAGATTTTATAAATTGAGGTGAAAATGTGTATTGGGTTGAAAAACAACTTGAAATCAGAAAAGATATTTTCATTCCTTAGTGTAAAAATAACCTTGGTAAAACCTTTTTTTTTTGTATAATTTAGAAATTGATACTCGAGATCATTCTTCATATTTGCAGATAACAATGTCGATGCTGTCAATTAGTATTTTATGATCAATGTTGTACTGCTGAAAGAATCGGTACGTCATAGATTAAACATTCGAGATGGCTATAATTTTTGTTAGCTGATTTTCACATTATATAGATAAAGGAAGATGTGGTATGAGTGCCAATGAGACACCACTCTATCCAAGTCACAATTTATAATAGTAAACCATTATAGGTCAAGATAAAGTTTACTCATTTTTACTCTGTTATTTTGTTATTTTGTGTTCAACTTTTAATTTGTCTAAATAATAGGGAACTATTATGGTTCAATCGTACATCATACAGTTGAAGTGTGCTCATTTGTATAACCTGACCTACATCAGACATTAAATATCCTCTATATCTTAATAATGTGTTCAGCTAGGAACACTTGACATCACATAAAGAGACCAACTCAGTTTAGGTTGTTTTTCAGTGACGGTGAACATTTGGTAAGTTTCATAACGCGTGAGGATTAACTCGAATGATCAAATTTCAATATAATTATAAATGAGCCTCTGACGAGTTGTTCATTATTAAATAATATATCGAATATTGCATATTCGTGCAAATAATAAAGTACACGTCACAACCACAAGAGAATACAATATAATATGTTTTACCTGGAATTTTGTTTGTACTTGTCTATACCTGTGTTTTATAGTTACTTTCCTGATTTATTTGTAATAAACAAATGTTATTTTAAAAACATTGCGTCATCATATAATTATAGAAAATAATTGTTTCAGTGTATTCCTTGATGGAACTTTGTTCCTATATTAATTCATAAAATCTTATGAATTGTCTTAGGCGTGTTATATGACTTTAGGTTAGCACTTGTTTCTGGCTATTTCCACATGCCTTTCAGGAACAGTATCGTTGGTATTCCGACGTCACTCTGTGAATGCCGGGAAAAGCACATCAAAGATACGATTTAAATGAAAAACATAAAAGAAGAAGAAGAAAATCTAAGTATTAGGAGACAAGAAAATATATAATGAAAAATGCAAATACAATAAATGCATTTTTGCAAAGTTTAAATATAGTTCTTGGCTATATATCTTCTGTTTAATTTTCATATTACACCCTTTATCGACCCTCGTTTCAGACTAGAGCCGATTTATGGCTGAACGTTTTGCATATTTATAGAATAACTATTGAATACGCATTCGTAAATTAATGTGTTGCTCGGTCACTCCTTGAATATTTTTCGATATTTGAATTCTTTAATTAGTTATTCTTTTTATTACATTGGCAAATGGCTTTTTAAAGGAATTAATGTAAAACATATAAGGAACTATTGCTTTTTTCTATGCATTCATAATTTGTTTTGTTCCGCCGTTATCGACGTCTTGACAACGCCTATTGTTGTATGACGTCAGAGAGTGAAATAACCACTTTTATTTCACATGTGAAATTATCGGTTTTTATTTAACTGGGAAATCAATGTAATCCATTGCAACCAATGTAATATATATATATATATATATATATATCTATTTTTGAAAACTGTAAGCTTCCTACTAGATGTCTTTTTGTCATTTGTGTCACAGGGTCACATTCTCGTCGACCTTTATCCCACATCTTCTTTATTAATGTATTTATTGGTTCAAACATTGTTCTCATTGCATGATATATAGGTTATCATATATCTTTATAATCACGTAGGAAGCACTAGTTTTTACATTTTAATTTTAATTTACCTTACATTTTATTCTTCCCATAACATTTTTAAAATCCAATTAAAACCAAGACAAATATTCTTCCTGAAAATGGTGTCAGAAAGCATTTTGTATTATTTAATACCGGCATGAAACTTTGATCTTAATATCCATTATTACTGAAATGAAAAAAGATTTTCCCAATGCATCCATATTTTAGTAATGCATAATCTCTTTTAATTCGAATGATTTGATAAGACCACTAAACTTAAACATTTTAGCAATGTTGGGTTACTAACATTTTTCACTTAACCTTGGCATAATTGTGTTGTTTATAAATTCACGATCTACTCAAGGTCCAAGTATTTCAATCATGACTTCTTTTCGGTAGTATGAAATAAATGGGCAAAATATACCAAAGTGATTTTCAAACTCATTAGTCGAAAGCAACGGACAATATCATGACTAAGAAAAAACGAAGGAAAGAAAAACAACAGTACAAAAAACCCCACAACATAGAAAACTAAAGACCGAGCCATAGGAACCCCATTCGTGGTCGTGGCAGTGTTTTTTTGTCTTCTTTACTTGCAGTATTAACAAAATACCTGTGGAATTTGACATCGAGGCACAATTCATCTTATTTAGCACAACATCGACTGTGCAAAATAACAGTATACATTTTGTTTTAAATTAGAGTTATATTTTCAAAAGGGTTTACAAGGGAATATTGATTAATATTATTTGTTATCTTCCTTCCCTTTGCCTATATCATTCTGCTCAGTTGCTCCGTAATTCTCGTATAAAGGCTTAGAGACGAGAGTAGGCCATATCATCGACATAACAATGTCAGGGGAGAAGATATCATCGAAATCACACTGTAGGAGGAGATGTTATTAAGCTTGCTTTCGTTAAGCGTAAAACTGTCTTAGGGAGGGGAAAAGACTGGTAAAAGAATGATTAACAGATAATCGTGTTTTCTATCGTAACATATCAGCCGCTCGACATAATGTGAAGCCTTTTAGCTAGTTCGCTGCAATCACTCGTCATCAAGGTTTCCTCTAGGCTTATATTTTACGATAACGATGTGTAGAATATTTTTTTTATTATACTAACGATATCACATTTTTTCTTTGTAAAGCGCTTATATGTAGATGTTATTTTGGTGAAACAAGGTAAATATATCATACAAAACCGCGTCATGATTTAAATTGAACATATACACTGGGTAGTACTTCGATATATTATCTGTACTTGGGATATGAACCTTAATCTCTTGTGTGAAATACTGCAGATCATACTGGTCTTTATACAATGTTATATCAATGCTTGAATGAAGAAGCTACAATATACTATGACTCATACACTGGTTTTACAGGAAATATGAACTGAAACTCTTCCTGAAGATTCGAAAACCTTATCATATTGACGATATTGTATTTCGTATGTAAAACTCTCACATCTCATGATTTGATATGCAACCATGATCTAAAATACAACCGTTTCACTATGTAAGGTAAATATATACACACATACTTTAGTTAAAGATTTACTAGTTCAGTAATATTAATTTTAATCACAATCTTTTTCAAAAGACTTTGCAAATTCAATTGTAACGCCAAGCACGAACATGTTAATGTTTTCGTTGGAAGATAAACCTCGCATTCCTTTTCATAGCGAATGAGAGCATTCTGTCAAAATATTCAAATCATTTTTTTCAGGCAATTTGTTTTCTATAAAACAAAACTTGAACCAAGTGATTAATTATTCTAAACCATTTTAATACGGTATAAGTTTCAATTATTATTATTATACATGGGTTATCTGACCTTCGCACGCAGCAGAATGACCGAAACAGACATGTACAAAACAAAAAACAACGCCGACATGAAGTTTTATCTAATATCCTCAGAGAAGATACGGAATATAATATAACATTTATCATGTTTTTGATATAGTTTCTAATTTTACTTACAAATGTCATTTTATAATATTTTCCCAATCTAAATTAACTATAATTATGTAATGAACAGTCTTAATATGTAGCATTAGCTAGTGAAATTCAAAAATCATAAGTTCACAATATCAATAGGACGAAGGACCACAAGTCTTCACAACTGTATAGCAACATATATTTAGTTATATTGTAATTTATATATATAAAAAAAATAAATCTATGACAATCCCGATAAAACAATATTCAAAATACTATCTATGATGTTAAATTATATTATTTAATGAAATATCTATTCAAAAGACTTAAGAGTGTATATAGATAGTATTTATTTGTAAACGCCTTTTTAAACAAAGGTGCTATAGAAATTAAGCTATCTCGTTCAGTAAACAAAAGGTACTGATACACTTACAAACATAATTTTTGTATCTATAAAATAATTTAATAAAGGAGAATATTGTAGACAATCTGTTTCAATATAACGCAGCGGCTGTTTGAATTGTGTTTTTCATATTGTTTGAGCCTTTATCTATTTCTAAAAAAAAAAGATATTTCTTGTGATATGAAATACTGATATAAAACATGCGTTCAGTTTGGTGGCATTTCCTGTAGTTTGTTAAAAAATTTCGACATTTTCATTGAATTTTGTTTGATCAATGATTTTTTTCTTTAAAGTTTACAACGGACTCGTAGCCTTTCAGGTACAACCAAGAAATTGTCAAAATGTGTGGGACATGCATTAAAAATGTTAAACACATTTCAAAGATATGTTTTTTTTTAACAAGTGTTTATATGAATAGGAATGAGGTCTCTCTAAAAAAAAGAAGTAATAATGCGATTTTTGTATGATAACACATTTAACTCACTATAAGCAAATGTACTGTTTGTGTTTCAGAGGACAGTTTTGACGAGTTTTTATTTGATACTGTCTCATACAACATTTTACTTAATCATAAATAAAATCTGTATTGATTGTCGACGGTGAACAAACAAAATGTTATTGTTACATATTGTACTGCACAAGTAAAATCTCATCAGTGATGCTCGAGTTCAAAATTGTGAAAAATACGAAACTAATAACTAACGGGATTTTTTTTTTTTAAACCGAAAATTACTAAAAGTAAATTAAAACCGAGACAAGGGCGATACATGATTCTTTTATTCATAACTATAAATCTAACTTTATAACAACTTGAACACATATCAACAAAGCTATGCCAGTACTGAAGTACTGCTGGATAATTAAACTGATTGCCCTCAGCAAACATTCTATGAACTGTTTTTAATTAATGAAAAAATTTGATTTATTTTAGTTGAAGGTCATTTCCCTTTACAATTCAATAAAAATCTTCGTTTTTTGAAAAAGTTTAAACACAGTTCAACGACCGACGAAAACATTATCACAATCAATTAAACAATATATAGTTGAATTGTTGCTGTCATTCATATTTCATTTTGTACGCATTCTTTGGTCTCTATAGTGTTGTGCTGTATATTTTGATTCACTTCCTGTCTCACATAAACCAAGATCATTTCATCATCAACACAAACAGACTGTTATTATGAATTTCAGCAAAACATTTCATTTCAACAATAACACTACCATCATTATAATATTGAATTTTCTAATAATGATTGGAATTTAAACGTATCTCTACTTGCCTTGGATTGTTATAACGTTGTCTGTCAGTTAAGGACCGCAATTTGTGCACATTTAAAATCGTGCAACCTCTTAAAAAACTTCATTATCGAAACAAAATGCTAGATGTTGTCAAAGTGAAAATCAACACCTTTAATCAAAGGCACATTGTTTCAGTACAGATATCTACCATGATGACCTTTTTCACGGAATAGGCCTAGGATGCATTTGTTTGATCTATTTAACGGGAGGAAATACAATATAAATGCCAAAATGCAGACCTGGTGTAATGCCATTGGAATTGTAATTATTTTATACATGATGAACATGTTGACTTCTGTACCCCGATTTTTGACATTTATTCCTATTATGTCTGTTTGTGTTGTTCATACATTGTTGTTCACACATCATTTTCAATATAATGGAATTTTAAACGACTTAGCTAGCTTTACTTATGTTTAGCTAGCTTTAAAGACAGGTTTAATCCACCATTTTCTACATAAGATAATGTCTGTACCAAGACAGTTGTTAGCCATTCGTGTGATGTTGTTGATCTTTTGACTTTTCCATTTGACGAGGGATGTTCCGTTTTGAATTTTCCTCAGAGTTTTTTTTTTTATTTAAATATTACTTTTTGTTTTGTGCCAAATGAATACCAATGTCACCACCGCCGAGTATTTACTGAAATTAGATTTTAGCTGATGAAGAAATTTTGTTTAAACTGACATCAGAGTTCACTTGGAATTGTTTGGTTAAATATATTTTATGTATCTATGATGAGTTTAATTAATTATGAATAAAGATTAGGAAGACAAGAACTTGTTTTCTGCTTTTTTTGTCTGATAAATATAACGTTGACGGTTTTTTGTTATAATTAAAAAATATATATAGCTCATTCTATAATTCTATAGAGCTCAATTTCAGTGTCGTCAATTTGCATTATATATTCTGTTTTAAGTGTTGGTTTTTGTGTAGGCTATCAGTATTTCAAAATAAAAAAACACAAAAAGAGTGAACAACAATGTTACATAGCCAACACTACACTAAAATTAGCAGCAATATTACTTCCTCTGCATATGGGATATACATTTCCGAAATAATTTGAAATTTTGAAATTAGCAATTTCCAACACCTTAGTATGGCGTATATATAAAATTTAGTCCTGGTATCTATGATGAGTTTATTTAGTAGCAATATACCTAATTTCACCTGCATAATGGATATAAATTTCTCAACTAATTCGGCAATCAATAGATAGCAGCTACTATTAAAACTTTTGAAATTTTCACTAATGTCAGAGCAGAAAGTTGATGATCAGATTTGTGTGAAACAACGTCTTGTCCTTTTTGCCTTTTTTCCGTCCGAAAATCATCGGAAGATGATTTAGTCCTTGTTGTTAATAGTCCTTATCAACCTCATAAAAATACTTGATGGTCCTAAAGTATGGAATTGAGATAGTGACGTTGGTCAACTATCTTAATTAAGGGTGGTGTAGCTAGCTATTAAACGAGGTTAAAGCCACCATTTTCTACACGAGGAAATGCCTAACAAAGTCAGTAATATGACAGTTGTTTGAATTTATTTGATACGTGTTCGCTTTTGAATTTGCCATTTTGATAAAAAGATTTTTGGCTTTTGATTTTCCTTAAGTTTCTTTATTTTTGCTGATTTACTTTTTTTTGCAACTTATAAATAGTTTTTTTAGTTTATTTATATATTTTTGTTCAGAGTGTTTATATTGTACTTATTTTTTTTTATACTATAGCTTAACCATTTACTGTTGCTTTACTCAATACAGTATTACAATGATATTTCGTGCAATTTTGATTTCATGTCAGGCCACTTTTCTCCATAATTTGGGGTTCGTTCCAGAAAGGCATTCAAATGAATAAAACCTGAGGTTTCTGAAAAATCTGACAAAAATCCCCCAAAATGACAAGCGAACTACAAAGTACCTTAACTAAGATTTGAAGCTAAAACCAAGTAATAGATGATCAATCTTATATATGAAATTTCTGAAAAAATAATGATTCTATTTATAATCAGGCTCTCCGACCAAACATAATCTTTTCAAGAATCTACATGTATGATATTTAAAAAAAAAAAAACCTACCCTCCCTTTTTTCTAACCTTCCAACCCCAATATTACATTATATATTACATTTGTTGAGCCTTATGAAAAGAACAGAAAGGACTGTAAGTGAAGCAAAGCATGCAGTCATATTCCAATTTGAAAATAAAAACCCTCTATTTATGTATTTTTTTACATAAATTTCTATTTATCCAATTTCAGAGTAGATGTTGCTATGGATAACATGTGTTTCCGTGGTAACAATTGAAGTCAACAACACTTGACGATTGTAATTTAAAGTTTGCGTTAGCTTTTATGTATTTTTCTTATCGGTTATAAAACAATTCAGGACATTTAAGCTCTTAAACTACAATATTCTGCAAATAAAAACTCCGTTTCCAAGGAAAAAATCGGTTGCTATGGTGACAAAACTAAAAAAAATCCCACGCATTTCACTATTTAATTTGATAAAGAAGTATCCAAACTTCATAACTACAGTGCTAACTATTCTGTACACATTTGCACTTTTCTGAAAAACACCAGAGAAAATTTGATAATTCAGCAAAAATCCAATTTCAGAAAAGTTGAAAATATGCATTTTTTCACAAAATTTTTCAAAAAATTTACAAATTTGGTTGACATGCAATCTTCACTAAAATGAAGCTTAAACGATGTTCTATCAATGTTACATATGAAAATTAATGAAAAATGCATGATTCTATTCATAATCAGGCTCTGAATTGTGGTGATTTAGCTGTTTTTTGACAGATTGTACCACGCTTAACAACCAAAAAATAGGGTGGCCGTTACCATGGCAACCACTCATATTTTCCCACTCAAAATTATTTTTTGAGCAGGATTCATTTATTGCTACTACTAGGCCAATTATAGAAAAAATCTGAAACCATCATGTATCGCACTCTGCCTGGTTCTTACAAAGAGCTGTACTTTAAAAATATTACTTTTTGTTTTGTGCCAAATGAATACAAATGTCAACACCGCTGAGTATTTACTGAAATTAATTTTTAGCTGATGGAGAAATGTTGTTTAAACTGATCAGAGTTCACTTGGAATTGTTTGGTTAAATATATTTTGATTATGAATAAAGATAGAGAAGAAAAGAACTTGTTTTTCTGTTTTTTTTGTCTGATAAATATAACCTTGACGGTTTTTTGTTATAATTAAAAAATATATATAGCTTTTTCTATAATTCTATAGAGATCAATTTCCTTGTCGTCAATTTGCATTATATATTCTGTTTTAATTGTTGATTTTTGTGTAGGCTATCAGTATTTCAAAATAACAAAACACAAAACGAGTGAATAACAATGTTACATAGCCAACACTACACTAACATTACCAGCAATATTACTTCCTCTGCATATGGGATATACATTTCCAAAATAGATTGAAATTTTGAAATTATCAATTTCCAACACCTTAGTAGCAATATACCAATTTCATCTGCATAATGGATATACATTTCTCAACTAATTCGGTATTCAATAGATAACAGCTACTATTAAAACTTTTGAAATTGTCACTAGTGTCAGAGAAGAAAGTTGACGAACCAGGTTTGTGTCAAAGAACGGCTTGTCCTTTTTGCCTTTTTGTTCCAAAAATCATCGGAAGCTGATAAGTCCTTATTGTTAATATTCCTTATCAACCTCATAAAAACACTTGATGGTCCTAAACTATGGAATTGAGATAATGACGTTGGTCAACTATCTTAATTTAGGGTGGTTTAGCTAGCTATCAAACAAGATTAAATACGCCATTTTCTACACGAGAAAATGCCTTACAAAGTCAGGAATATGACAGTTGTTCCAATTTATTTGATGCGTGTGCGCTTTTGATTTTGCCATTTTGATAAAAAAAAAATGTTTTTTTATTTTTCTTAAGTTTCTTTATTTTTGCTGATTTACTTTTTTTTGTAACTTTTTTAGTTTTTAGTTTCTTTTATATATTTTTGTTCAGAGTGTTTTTGCTGTACTTATTTTTATTTATACTATAGCTTAACCATTTCCTGTTGCGTTATCTACTCAAAACAGTAACACAATGATATTTCGTGCAATATTGAATTCATGTCAGGCCACTTTTCGTCATAATTTGGGGTTCGTTCAAGAATGGAAAATACATTATATTGTTCGTATCAATAGTTTTTTTTCTCAGAGGCAGAAAATTAAGCCAAGGTCAATATACCATTTTTTTTGTTAATGTTCGGTAAACCTCGTCTTTCCTCTGTGTTAATAAAAAAAGGTGATATTTTCCTGAGATGTGACCTAACCTTGTGTTTTTCTTATATTATTTTAAATAAATTGGGATAATATTCTGATCAACTTAAATGGAATGAATTGGTATCACCGATCACTTGTTTAACCCTGCCCGAAGTCAATAATATTGTCAGTCGTTGTGTCATATTACATTTGTATATCTTAATGAGAATGTAGACGTGTTTTTCATGTCAAATAAACAAAACTCAGTTGTATGGATCTAAGACATTTTTGATGTCGTCATTACTGATGTAGAAATTCAAAATGAAAACGACCCTAAATAAAACCGTACAATTCGATCCGAGTAAGACTATATTGCTATACAATCTTTAAAACATACAGAAACACTCTGTAAGTTTCTTCTGCGCTTTAGCATAAAAGTTTTATAAGCCATACAAAGCTTAATAAAACCACTTCAAATTATGTATTAAAATATTATACAATTATAACTTACGTTTTAATTCGATACAAAGGTATATTGACCTGAAAGAAATTTATTGA
The DNA here is from genome assembly GCA_019925275.1 of Mytilus edulis. NCBI lineage: Eukaryota > Metazoa > Mollusca > Bivalvia > Mytilida > Mytilidae > Mytilus > Mytilus edulis. Next base: position 45,479,349 of record CM034356.1, on the reverse strand, counting down.
CACCGGACAAAGTCCGAGGTCGATATACTTCTTCGGGTCGATATATATCCTGTTTTAACCTAATACAAAGACTATAACTGTTACAATATAAATGTCCGACTAGATTTGTACCAAACTCGTCAATACATTACATTATCTTTTTTTCGATCATTTAATTTAGTTGGATTGTTAAAGATATCATATTGTCGCATACATTAGTTCTTATTATAATAATTTTTTTATATTTTTGTGTGTTTAAATCTTATACTTGCAGTATTTTATGGTTATTTTTTCAAATAACCCAACATAAATATAACCCTTTTTTAAAACTTTAGACACTATCCTGAAATTCATTACATGACGTCACATATCGGTTTTAAGATATTGTAAAATTACCGTGCAATTTCACTTTTGCTATCCGCCGTTTTCAATCTACCTTTGACAATACAGTTTAACATGTGACTTTCCCTGAACGAATCAAATTAGTTTAAATATACGAAGATAATATAAAAAAAAAGATGTGGTATGATTGCCAATGAGACAACTCTCCACAAGAGACCAAAATGACACAGAAATCAACAACTATAGGTCACCGTACGGCCTTCAACAATGAGCAAAGCCTATACTGCATATTCAGCTATAAAAGGACCCGAAATGACAATGTAAAACTAACGGCCTTTCAATTTATTTGCATTTCGAACATTATAAAATATGAATATAGTTATCAAAGGTACCAGGATTATAATTTAGTACGCCAGACGCGCGTTTCGTCTACATAAGACTCATCAGTGACGCTTATATCAAAATATTTATAAAGCCAAACAAGTTCAAAGTTGAAGAGCATTGAGGATGACAACAGACTTACTTAAAATTCAGATACATAGCTGCACTTGTAGTATCAAACCAACACATTTAGTTATATAAATGCAGATTTAGTTTAACCTTTATTGGATCTTGTAAATAAAATCATTTGATTAAGTTAATCTAGATTAGTTTATGTACTATGAATAGTTTACCAATGTTTACTATTTAATAATTAAAAACGCTCACAATACTGTTCCATATTAGTACAGGCTTAAATGATACTCAATACTTGTATATCAAAAACTGGTATGTTATTGTAATGTATATGTGTTAATAATAAACTAACTACCAGTAAAGAATATGATGGTCCTTGTAAAAGAGAATGTTCGAGAACTTGTTGTTGATAGTATATATTGGACACTTTCTGTTAAATGAATCTTCAAGACTCAAAGTGACTCGTAAAGAATCGAACACATTGTTAAAGACAGTCGCATGTGTAAGTTGCCCCTTAGAGATTTTTGTTGTTTTTTGCGTCGCAGGAATACTCATTACACTATTTTACACACCTGCTATACTGCATCCATTCATCTGTAAGGAAATCATTATAAGCATTGTCTGATTATTTAACATATATTGTCATATGCTTATCAAAGTCACGTTTAAAAACACTTGTTTTCTATTTTGATTTTATTTAATTCTAAACTCCATACTTTACATAACATAGTTGTATCCAATTAAAATAGAAAGACACCATGTACCTGTCAAAATCATTCTATTTTATCTTATTCCATTGTTAAACTTTGATCTTATCTTCAATTATAGAAATGAACCGCACAATCAAATTGAATTTGAAATATTTTATATAATCACAATACTATAATATTTGTCATGACGACATATATATATATATGTTTATATAAATCCGGCCGACATGAATCTTTCAAAAACTCTACGATATCATCCAGTAACTGATATTTCGGTCAAGGCTTCATTTACATATTCAATACATAAATTATTTAATTGTAGATACATTAATGTTATAACTACCTCAATCAAGATTGCGTGATACTTATCTGTAAAGGCTCATTTTATTTATGCCCTATCATATTTTGCAACAAAATGTGGGTTCCGAAATATTTGGTCGTGGTATCTCATAATGATTATTTGATTATTGCTTCATGTGAACGGTTCTGCGGTTGGTTAGTTTCACCATTATCTGTTTGTGATAGGTTTAATGACATGAAATTAGGAGTAACAACGGTAAAGGATATATTAGTCTTGAAAAAACGGAAATATGAACATAAAAGAAGTTTTATTATTGTTTTTGTTTGTTTTCTACAAATCTTTGTTAAGAGTGTATTTGATGTATCAATTTGTTTGATAACTGCAGATGACAAGCATCTGTTGTCTTTATCTACAAAATATCGTTAAAAAGACATATCCGACCATTGCTATTCATGTTATCTTACTTATTTCAAACTTTAGTTGTGTTCGTTTATGGATGCATAATACGTTTCATGTGTTTGTGTTAGCATTTTCAAAATTATAATTGTTGCTATTTTCAGCTTCAGAATAAAAACAAAATAAGATAACTCTCAGAAAAATATTTATCTCATTTTGTATATGTAGATTTAATTTTCTTATTTCAAATCAATTGTTATAGTATTTTAATGAAGTTCATTATGAGTTTGCTTGTTGTCACTTGTTAAACCCCGCCGGGAGTCAGTAATATTGTCAGTATAGTGTTAGTTTTGTATATCATAACAAGATTGTATTCGTATTTCCTTGTCAAATACAATTCACTTGTATGGGTCGAAAGGTTTTTTATGTCATCATTATTGATGTAGCTATTGAAAATGAAAACGACCTTGATATGATTCGAAAAATTCTATTGTTATACAATGTCTTAAACATACAGGAAAACTGTTTTAATTGAAACATACACGAAAACATGTTTTTTTAAATGTTATATTTCCTTTTTTGTGCGTCTTTGTTATATATTTGTTTGTTTTGTTCTGATTGAGATTGTGACACGGTATTGATGGCTGTTTTCCTATTTTACCTATTATGTCTGTTTGGTCACGCATAGTTATAAAAACAAAGGAATTGAAGGCGACTGTCATACAAAAGAGAGGTTTAGCGCTATCAAATCAGGTTCAATCCACCATTTTCTACATTTAAGAATGCCTTTACCAAGTCAGGAATATGACAGTTGTTGTCCATTCGTTTGATGTGTTTTATCATTTGATTCTGCCATTTGATTAGGGACTTTCCGTTTTGAATTTTGCTCAGAGTTCAGTTTATATATATTTTTGTTATTTTACTTTTTTTCTTTTGGTTTAAAAAAATAGTTTTATAATCCACATATAGCAATATTAAAACACTTCAAATTCTGTATTATAGTATTACAAGATGCATTCATTTGCATTTCAAACATGATAAAAAATGAAGCAACTGACTTATTTTATATGCAGATAAATAGCTACACTTTGTTTATCAAATCAACATAATTTATTATAAAAAAGCAGATTGAATTGAATTTGGGTAAAAGTATGTACATGTATTATAAATAATTTACACATGTTTTTCTATCTAATCAAATATAAACACACCGCTCATAGTACTGCCTCGTATTAATTCAATTACAACCTTAATAAATGCTACTCATCACTTCGATATAAAAAACTGAACTAATATTGTAATGTGTTTATTATCAACTGATATTAAGTAAAAAATATGATGTGGTTCTCGAAAACGAGAATATTCGAGAAATTGTTGTTGACTGCATATATTTGACCTTTTTTGTTTAAAATCAGGCAGTGATGAAAACATAACAAACAAAAACACACTCATTTTGACATTAACTTATGTAAAAATTGTATAATGGTGCACAAATACAACTTTCAATTCCTTCCCTGTTTTGGTAATTCAAGATACAATTTGGAAGAAATGCACTACAAATTAAATATTAAGGCAAGCTGATCACGTCTTTCTAACCGGATTGAAATTATCAATAGATTTAAATTTACCAGACAGGCTGAAGCGATTGACATCCCTTTCTAACTCAAGATAAGGATAACTTAAAAATAGGTAAGGTTGGTGTTTTCTTTCTGGCCATGCTTTTTCTTTTGCCTGATTCTTAGAAAGACTGGAACCTAAGGTATTTACTATCTCTAAGACTCACAGGGACTCGATGTGGCAAAGAAATTGAAACTTAAAATTGTTAAAGACGGTTAACATTTGTAAATAAACTCATCATAGATACTATGATTGAAATTTCATATTTATTTTTTATGATCATAATACTTAAACGTTTGATCCCCGTTGACATATGTATGTGTTACAGAATCCAGGTCGACATGAATATTCATAAACCCCACGATCAGATCTATATACAAGTATTTCGGTCAAGGCTTCATATAAATTAAACGATGGAATAACATTTCTGTATATGAACTATATGCCTTAAGATAGATCGAGTTTATAACACATTGGCAATACTGATAGGCTATTTAAAAAAAACCATTCTCAATCCTTTGAAAATAGGTTTCCAAAGTATTTTGTCGTGATTTCTAATGCAGATTATTCCAGAAGCATTGCCTATTGCATAAAACTTATGGCATTTTTGGAATCCGCGACAATTGAATTGAAAATAATAATAAGTGCGTCTTTGAATTCATTATAGAAACTATGTTAAACTATATACTGAGAAAAATAGTAAACGCACCAAACGTTGTTCTCATTAACATCGATGCTCTTTAACTTCATACTTTCGTATTTTATATGGTCTGTTAAATCTTTTTTATTCGCTTGTCGCTGAGATGATTTTTGTATACGAAACACTCACCTGGCGAACACAATCATTATCCTAGAATATTTGATGGGTTTCTTTTTTTTATTTTAATATTATTCACAAATAATATTTTACGTAGTAACTGACAACTTATATAAACTGGATTGAGAAAAACTTGATAAAGGGGTATTCCTGCGATTATCAAGAAACAACAGATTTTATAAATTGAGGTGAAAATGTGTATTGGGTTGAAAAACAACTAGAAATCAGAAAACATATTTTCATTCCTTCGTGTAAAAATAACCTTGGTAAAACCTTTTTTTTTGTATAATTTAGAAATTGATACTCGAGATCATTCTTCATATTCAGATAACAATGTCGATGCTGTCAATTAGTATTTTATGATCAATGTTGTACTGCTGAAAGAATCGGTACGTCATAGATTAAACATTCGAGAGGGCTATAATTTTTGTTAGCTGATTTTCACATCATATAGATAAAGGAAGATGTGGTATGAGTGCCAATGAGACACCACTCCATCCAAGTCACAATTTATAATAGTAAACCATTATACGTCAAGATAAGGTTTACTCATTTTTACTCTGTTATTTTGTTATTTTCTGTTCAACTAATTTGCCTAAATAATAGGAATCTATTATGGTTCAATCGTACTTCATACAGTTGAAGTGTGCTCATTTGTATATCCTGACCTATATCAGACATTGAATATTCTCTAGTTCTTAATAATGTGTTCAGCTAGGAACACTTGACATCACATAAAGAGACCAACTCAGTTTAGATTGTTTTTCAGTGACGTTGAACATTTGGTAAGTTTCATAACGCGTGAGGATTAACTCGAATGATCAAATTTCAATATAATTATGAATGAGCTTCTGACGAATTGTTTATTATTAAATAATATATCTAGTATTGCATATTCGTGCAAATAACAAAGTTCACGTCACAACCACAAGAGAATACTATATAATATGTTTTACTTTGAATTTTGTTTGTACTTGTCTATACTTTGTTTTAGAGTTACTTTCCTGATTTATATGAAATAAACAAATGTTATTTTAAAAACATTGAGTCATCTTAAAATTATAGAAAATAATTATCTTAGTGTATTCCTTGATGGAACGATGTTCCTATATTTATTCATTAAATATTATGAATTGTCTTAGCCGTGTTATATGACTTTCGCCCATCACTTGTTTCTGGCTATTACCACATGCCTTTCAGTAACAGTATCGTTGGTATTCCGACGTCACTCGGTGAATGCCGGGAAAAACACATCAAAGATACAATTTAAACAGAAAACAGAAAAGAAGAAGAAGAAAATCTAAGTATTAGGAGACAAGAAAATATATAATGAAAAATGCAAAACGAATAATACAATAAATGCATTTTTGCAAAGTTTAAATATAGTTCTTGGCTGTATATCTTCTGTTTATTTTTCATATTACACCCTTTATCGACCCTCGTTTTAGACTAGAGCCGATTTATAGCTGAACGTTCTGCATATTTATAGAATAACTAATCGACACGCATTCGTGAATTAATGTGTTGCTCTATCACTCGTTGAACATTTTTTGATATTTGAATTCTTTAATTAGTTATTCTTTTTATAACATTGGCAAATGGCTTTTTAAAGAAATTAATGTAAAACATGTAAGGAACTTTAGCTATTTTCTATACATTCCTAATTTGTTTTGTTCCGCCGTTATTGACGTCTTGACAACGCCTATTGTTGTATGACATCAGAGAGTGAAATAACCACGTTTATTTCACATGTGAAATTATCGGTTTTTATTTAACTGGGAAATCAATGCAATTCATTGCAACAAATGTAATATATATCTACTTTTGAAAACTGTAAGCTTCCCACTAGATGTCTTTTTGTCATTTGTGTCACAGGGTTACATTCTCGTCGAACTTTATACCACATCTTCTTTATTAATGTATTTATTGGTTCAAACATTGTTCTCATTGCATGATATATAGGTTATCATATATCTTTATAATCACGTAGGAAGCACTAGTTTTTACATTTTGATTTTAATTTACCTTACATTTTAATCTCCCCATAACATTTTTAAATCCAATAAAAACCGAGAGAAATAGTCTTCCTGAAAATGGTGTCAGAAATCATTCTGTTTTATTTAATACCGGCATGAAACTTTGATCTTATCCATTATGACTGAAATTAAAAAAAGGTTTTCCCAATGCATATATATGTAAGTAATGCATAATCTCATTTAAAATTCGAATGATTGATAAGAGCACTAAACTTAAACATTTTATCAATGTTGGCATACTAACATATACTTCACAACTGTATAGCAACATATATTTAGTTATATTGTAATTTATACAAATAAAAAATAAATCAATAACAATCCCGATAAAACAATATTCAAAATTCTATCTATGATGTTAAATTATATTATTTGATGAAATGTTTATTCAAAAGACTTAAGAGTGTATATAGATGGTATTTATTTTTAAACGCCTTTTTAAACAAAGGTACTATAGAACATGTAGAAATTAAGCTATCTCGTTCAGTAAACAAAAGGTACTGATACACTTACAAACATAATCTTTGTACAGGTATCTATCAAATAATTTAATAAAGGAGAATATTGTAGACAATCTGATTCAATATAATGCAGCAGCTGTTTGAATTGTGTTTTCCATTATCTATTTCTCAAAAGAAAAGATAGTTCTTGTGATATGAAATACTGATGTAAAACATGCGTTCAGTTTGGTAGCATTTCCTGTAGTTGGTCATTTCCATTGAATTTTTGTTCGATCAATGAAAACTTTTTTTTTAAAGTTTACAACGGACTCGTAGCATTTCAGGTACAACCAAATATTGGTCAAAATGTGTGGGACATGCATTAAAATGAAGATATGTTTTTTTAACAAGTGATTATATGAATAGGAATGAGGTTTCTCTAAAAAAAAAGAAGTAATAATGCGATTTTTTTATGATAACACATTTAACTAACTTTAAACAGTGTTTGTGTTTCAGAGGACAGTTTTGGCGAGTTTTTATTTGATACTGTCTCATACAATATTTTACTAAATCATAAATAAAATCTGTATTGATTGTCGACGGTGAACAAACAAAATGATATTGTTACATATTTTACTGCACAATTAAAATCTCATTAGTTTGCTCGAGTTCAGAATTGTGAAAAATACGAAACTAATAACTAACGGGATATATTTTTTTAAACCGAGAATTACTAAAAGTAAATTAAAACCTAGACAAAGGCGATACATGATTCTTTTATTCATAACTATAAATCTAAATTTATAACAACTTGAACACATATCAACAAAGCTATACCAGTACCGAAGTACTGCTGAATAATTAAACTGACTGCCCTCAACAGACATTCTATGAACTGTTTTTAATTAATGAAAAAATGTGATTTATTTTAGTTGAAGGTCATTTCCCTTTACAATTCAATAACAATCATCGTTTTTTGAAAAAGTTCAAACACAGTTCAACGACCGACGAAAACATTATCACAATCAATTAAACAATATATAGTTGAATTGTTGCTGTCATTCATATTTCATTTTGTACGCATTTATTGGTCTCTATAGTGTTGTGTTGTATATTTTGATTTTCCTGTCTCACATAAACCAAGATCATTTCAGCATCAACACAAACAGACTGTTGTTATGAATTTAAGCAAAACATTTTATTTCAACAATAACACTATCATCATTATATTATTGAATTTTCTATTAATGATTGGAATTTAAACGTATCTCTACTTGCCATGCATTGTTATGAAGTTGTCTGTCAGTTAAGGACCGCAATGTGTGCACATTTAAAATCGTGCAACCTCTTAAAAAACTTCATTATCGAAACAAAATACTAGATGTTGTCAAAGTGAAAATCAACACCTTTAATCAAAGGCACATTGTTTCAGTACAGATATCTACCATGATGACCTTTTTCACGGAATAGGATGCATTTGTTTGATCTATTTAACGGAGGGAAATACAATATAATGCCAAAATGCAGACCTGGTGTAATGCCATTGGAATCGTTATTATTATTATACATGAAGAACATGTTGACTTCTGTACCCCGATTTTTGACATTTATTCCTATTATGTCTGTTTGTGTTCTTCGTACATTGTTGTTCACACATCATTTTCTATATAATGGAATTTTAAACGACTTAGCTAGCTTTACTTATGTTTAGCTAGCTTTAAAGACAGGTTTAATCCACCATTTTCTACACAAGATAATGTCCGTACCAAGACAGTTGTTAGCCATTCGTGTGATGTTGTTGATCTTTTGATTTTTCCATTTGACGAGGGATCTTCCGTTTTGAATTTTCCTCAGAGTTTTTTTTTCTTTATTTAAATATTACTTTTTGTTTTGTGCTAAATGAATACCAATGTCAACACCGCTGAGTATTTACTGAAATTAGATTTTAGCTGATGAAGAAATTTTGTTTAAACTGACATCAGAGTTCACTTGGAATTGTTTGGTTAAATATATTTTATGTATCTATGATGAGTTTAATATATTATGAATAAAGATAAGGAAGACAAGAACTTGTTTTTCTGCTTTTTTTGTCTGATCAATATAACCTTGACGGTTTTTAGTTATAATTAAAAAATATATATAGCTCATTCTATACTTCTATAGAGATCAATTTCTTTGTCGTCAATTTGCATTATATATTCTGTTTTAATTGTTGGTTTTTGTGAAGGCTATCAGTATTTCAAAACAACAAAACACAAAAAGAGTGAATGACAATGTTACATAGCCAACACTACACTAACATTAGCAGCAATATTACTTCCTCTGCATATGGGATATACATTTCCGAAATAATTTGAAATTTTGAAATTATCAATTTCCAACACCTTAGTATTGCGTATATATAACATTTAGTCCTGGTATCTATGATGAGTTTATTTAGTAGCAATATACCAATTTCACCTGCATAATAGATATAAATTTCTCAACTAATTCGGTTTTCAATAGACAGCAACTACTATTAAAACTTTTGAAATTGTCACTAGTGTCAGAGCAGAAAGTTGATGAACCAGGCTGTGTCAAAGAACGTCTTGTCCTTTTTTGCCTTTTTGTTCCAAAAATCATCGGAAGATGATTAGTCCTTGTTGTTAATATTCCTTATCAACCTCATAAAAATACTTGATGGTCCTAAAGTATGGAATTGAGATAGTGACGTTGGTCAACTATCTTAATTTAGGGTGGTTTAGCTAGCTATCAAACAAGGTTAAATCCATCATTTTCTACACGAGAAAATGCCTTACAAAGTCAGATTTTGGTTTTTGATTTTCCTTAAGTTTCTTTATTTTTGCTGATTTACTTTTTTTTTGTAACTTATAAATAGTTTATATATATATATTTTTTTTTTGAGTTACAGTGTTTTTGTTTTACTCACAGTAGCACAATGATATTTGGTGCAATATTGATTTCATGTCAGGCCACTTTTCTTCATAATTTAAGGTTCGTTCAAGAATGGAAAATACATTATATTGTTCGTATCAATAGTTTTTTTTCTCAGAGGCAGAAAATTAAGCCAAGGTCAATTTATCATTTTGTTTGTTAGTGTTCGGTAAACCTGGTCTTTCCTCTGTGTTAATAAAAAAAGGTGATATTTCCCTGAGATGTGACCAAATATTGTGTTTTTCTTATATTATTTTAAATACATTGGGATAATAGTCTGATCAACGTAAATGGAATGAATTGGTATCACCGATCACTTGTTTAACCCTGCCGGAAGTCAATAACATTGTCAGTCGTTGTGTCATGTTACATTTGTAGATCTTAATGAGAATGTAGACTTGTTTTTCATGTCAAATAAACAAAACTCAGTTGTATGGATCTAAGACATTTTTGATGTCGTCATTACTGATGTAGAAATTCAAAATGAAAACGACCCTAAAAAAAAACCTGTATATAAATTCTGATACAATTCGATTCGTAGTAAGACTATATTGCTATACAATCTTTAAAACATACAGAAACACTCTGTAAGTTTCTTTTGCGCTTTAAAATAAAAGTTTTATAAGCCATACAAAGCTTTATAAAACCACTTCAAATTATGTATTAAAATATTATACAAATATAGCTTACGTATGAATTCGATACAAAAGTATATTGACCGGAAAGAAATTTATTGACACCGGACAAAGTCCGAGGTCGATATACTTCTCCAGGTCGATTTATATCCTGTTTTGACCTAATACAAAGGCTATAACTGTTACAATATAAATGTCCGACTAGATTTGTACCAAACTCGTCAATACATTACATTATCTTTTTTTTCGATCATTTAATTTAGTTGGAATGTTATAGATATCATACTGTGACATATATTAGTTCTTATTAAAATCATTTTTTTATTTTTTTGTGTGTGTTAATCTTATACTTACAGTATTTTATGGTTATTTTTTCAAATAACCCAACATAAATATAACCCTTTTTAAAAACTTTAGACATTATCCTGAAATTCATAACATGACGTCACAGACTATATCGGTTTTGAGATATTCTAAAAATTACCGTGCAATATCACTTTTGCTATCCGCCGTTTTCAATCTACCTTTGACAATACAGTTTAACATGTGACTTTCCTTGAACGAATCTAATTAGTTTAAATATACGAATATAATATAAAAAAAGAAGATGTGGTATGATTGCCAATGAGACAACTCACCACAAGAGACCGAAATGACACAGAAATTAGCAACTATAGGTCACCGTACGGCCTTCAACAATGAGCAACGCCCATACTACATATATAGCTATAACAGGCCCCGAAATGACAATGTAAAACAATTCAAACGAGAAAACTAACGGCCTTTCAATTTATTTGCATTTCGAACATTATAAAATATAAAACAACAGACTTACTTTCAGTTCAGATACATAGCTGCACTTGTAGTATCGAACCAACACATTTAGTTATATAAATGCAGATTTAGTGTAACTTTTATTGGATCTTGAAAATTAATTTAGTTGATTAAGTTTATCTAGATTTGTTTATGTACTATGAATAATTTACTAATGTTTTCTTTTCAATAATTATAAACGCTCACACTGCTGTTCCATATTAGTACAGGCTTAAATGATACTCAATATTTGTATATCAAAAACTGGTATGTTATTGTAAAATATATGTGTTAATAATAAACTAACTACCAGTAAAGAATATGATGGTCCTTGTAAAAGAGAATGTTCGAGAACTTGTTGTTGATTGTATATATTGGACACTTTCTGTTAAATGAATCTTCAAGACTCAAAGTGACTCGTAAAGAATCGAACACATTGTTAAAGACAGTCGCATGTGTAAATTGACCCTTAGAGATTTTTGTTGTTTTTTGCGTCGCAGGAATACTCATTACACTATTTTACACACCTGATATACTGCATCCATTCATCTGAAAGGAAATCATTATAAGCATTGTCTGATAATTTAACATATATTGTCATATGCTTATCAAAGTCACGTTTAAAAACACTTATTTTCTATTTTGATTTAATTTTATTCTAAAGTCCATACTTTTCATAACAATCCAATTAAAATAGAAAGACACTATGTACCTGTCAAAATCATTCTATTTTATCTTATTCCATTGTTAAACTTTGATCTTATCCTCAATTATAAAAATGAACCGCACAATCAAATTGAATTTGAAATATTTTATATAATCACAATACTATAATATTTGTCATGTCGACATATATATATGTTTATATAAATCCGGCCGACATGAATCTTTCAAAAACTCTACGATATGATCCAGTAACTGATATTTCGGTCAAGGCTTCATTTACATATTCAATACATAAATTATTTAATTGTAGACATTAAGGTTATAACTCCCTCAATCAAGATTGCGTGAGACTTATCTCGACGGGTGCCACATGTGGAGCAGGATCTGCTTACCCTTCCGGAGCACCTGAGATCACCCCTAGTTTTTTGGTGGGGTTCGTGTTGTTTATTCTTTAGTTTTCTATGTTATGTCGTGTGTGCTGTTGTTTGTTTGTCTTTTTCATTTTTAGCCATGGCGTTGTCAGTTTGTTTTAGATTTATGAGTGTGACTGTCCCTTTAATATCTTTCGTCCCTCTTTTATCTGTAAAGGCTCATTTTATTTATGCCCTATCATATTTTGGGCAAAATATGGGTTCCGAAATATTTAGTCGTGGTATCTTATAATGATTATTTGATAATTGCTTCATGTATACGGTTCGGCGGTTTGTTAGTTTTACCATTATCTGTTTGTGATAGGTTTAATGACATGAAATTAGGAATAACACCAGTAATGGATACATTAGTCTTGAAAAAACGGAAAATATGAACATAAGAGAAGGTTTATTATTGTTTTTGATTGTTTTGTAAATATCGTTGTTAAGAGTGCATTTGATGTCTCAATTTTTTTGATAACTGCAGTAGGAAACCATCTGTTGTCTTTATCTACAAAATATCGTAAAAAAAAGACATATCCGACCATTTCGATTCATGTTATCTTACTTATTTCAAACTTAAGTTGTGTTCGTTTAGGGATGCATAATACGTTTCATGTGTTTGTGTTAGCATTTTCAAAATTATAATTGTTGCTATTTTCAGCTTCAGAATAAAAACAAAATTAGGTAACTGTCAGACAAATATTTATCTCATTTTGTGTTATGTAGATTTTCTTTTCTTATTTCAAATCAATTGTTATAGTATTTTAATGAAGTTCATAATGAATTGGCTTGTTGTCACTTGTTAAACCCCACCGGGAGTCAGTTATATTGTTGTATGGGTCGAAAGGTTCTTTATGTCATCATTATTGATGTAGCTATTCAAAATGAAAATGACCTTGATATAATAACAATTATAATTCTCATATCATTCAATCAGTCGCAAGATTCTATTGTTATACAATGTCTTAAACATACAGGAAAACTGTGTTAATTGAAACATACATGTAAACATGTTTTTTTTAAATCTTATATTATCTTTTTTGTGCGTCTTTGTAATAGATTTGTTTGTTTTGTTCTGATTGAGATTGTGACACGGTATTGATGGCTGTATTCCTATTCTACCTATTATGTCTGTTTTGTTCACGCATAGTTATAATTAAAATGGGATTTAAGGTGACTGTCATACAAGTGAGACGTTTAGCGCTATCAAACCAGGTTCAATCCCCCATTTTCTACATTTGAGAATGCCTGTACCAAGTCAGGAATATGACAGTTGTTTTCCATTCGTTTGATGTGTTTTATCATTTGATTTTGCCATTTGATTAGGTACTTTCCGTTTTGAATTTTCCTCAGAGTTCAGTAATATTTTTGTTATTTTACTTTTTTTCTTTTGGTTAAAAAAATTAGTTTTATAATCCACATATAGCGATATTAAAACACTTCAAATTCTGTATTATAGTATTACAAGATACATTCATTTGCATTTCAAAAATGATAAAATATGAAGCAAGTGACTTATTTTATATCCAGCTAAATAGATACACTATGTTTATCAAATCAACATAATTTGTTATAAAAAAGCATATTTAATTGAATCTGGGTAAAAGTATGTACATGTAATATATAATAATTTACACATTTTTTCTATTTAATCAATTATTAACACACTGCTCATAGAACTGCCTCGTATTAATTCAATTACAACCTTAATAAATGCTACTCATCACTTCGATATAAAAAACTGCAATAATATTGTAATGTGTTTATGATAAACTGATATTAAGTAAAAAATATGATGTGGTTCTCGAAAACGAGAATATTCGAGAAATTGTTGTTGACAGCATATATTTGACCTTTTTTGTTTAAAATCAGGCAGTGATGAAAACATAACAAACAAAAACACACTCATTTTGACATTAACTTATGTAGAAATTGTATAATGGTGCACAAATACAACTTTCCATTCCTTCCCTGTTTTGGTAATTCAAGATACAATTTGGAAGAAATGCACTACAAATTAAATATTAAGGCAAGCTGATCACGTCTTGATAACCGGATTGAAATTATCAATAGATTTAAATTTACCAGACAGGCAGAAGCGATTGACATTCCTTTCTAACTCAGGATAAGGATAACTTAAAAATAGGTTGGTAAGGTTGGTGTTTTCTTTCTGGGCATAATTTTTTCTTTTGCCTGATTCTTAGAAAGACTGGAACCTAAGGTATTTACTATCTCTAAGACTCACAGGGACTCGATGTGGCAAAGAAATTGAAACTTTAAATTGTTAAAGACGGTTAACATTTGTAAATAAACTCATCATAGATACATTGATTGAAATTTCATATTTATTTTTTATGATCATAATACTTAAACGTTTGATCCCCGTTGACATATGTATGTGTTACAGAATCCAGGTCGACATAAAAATTCATAAACGCCACGATCAGATCTATATACAAGTATTTCGTTCAAGGCTTCATATAAATTAAACGATGGAATAACATTTCTGTATATGAATTATATGCCTTAAGATAGATCGAGTTTATAACACATTGGCAATACTGATAGGCTATTTAAAAAAAAAACCCATTCTCAATCCTTTGAAACTAGGTTTCCAAAGTATTTTGTCGTGATTTCTAATGCAGATTGTTCCAGAAGCATTGCCTATTGCATATAACTTATGGCATATTTGGAATCCGCGACAGTTGAATTGAAAATAATAAGAAGTGCGTCTTTAAATTCATTATAGAAACTATGTTAAACTATATACTGAGAAAAAAATAGTAAACGCACCAAACGTTGTTCTCATTAACATCGATGCTCTTTAACTTTATACTTTCGTATTTTATATGGTCTGTTAAATCTTTTTTATTCGCTTGTCGCTGAGAAGATTTTTGTATACGAAACACTCACCTGGCGAACACAATCATTATCCTAGAATATTTGATGGGTTTCTTTTTTTTATTTTAATATTATTCACAAAATATTTTACGTAGTAACTGACAACTTATATAAACTTGATAAAGGGGTATTCCTGCGATTATCAAGAAACAACAGATTTTATAAATTGAGGTGAAAATGTGTATTGGGTTGAAAAACAACTTGAAATCAGAAAAGATATTTTCATTCCTTAGTGTAAAAATAACCTTGGTAAAACCTTTTTTTTTTGTATAATTCAGAAATTGATACTCGAGATCATTCTTCATATTTGCAGATAACAATGTCGATGCTGTCAATTAGTATTTTATGATCAATGTTGTACTGCTGAAAGAATCGGTACGTCATAGATTAAACATTCGAGATGGCTATAATTTTTGTTAGCTGATTTTCACATTATATAGATAAAGGAAGATGTGGTATGAGTGCCAATGAGACACCACTCTATCCAAGTCACAATTTATAATAGTAAACCATTATAGGTCAAGATAAAGTTTACTAATTTTTACTCTGTTATTTTGTTATTTTGTGTTCAACTTTTAATTTGTCTAAATAATAGGGAACTATTATGGTTCAATCGTACATCATACAGTTGAAGTGTGCTCATTTGTATAACCTGACCTACATCAGACATTAAATATCCTCTATATCTTAATAATGTGTTCAGCTAGGAACACTTGACATCACATAAAGAGACCAACTCAGTTTAGGTTGTTTTTCAGTGACGGTGAACATTTGGTAAGTTTCATAACGCGTGAGGATTAACTCGAATGATCAAATTTCAATATAATTATAAATGAGCCTCTGACGAGTTGTTCATTATTAAATAATATATCGAATATTGCATATTCGTGCAAATAATAAAGTACACGTCACAACCACAAGAGAATACAATATAATATGTTTTACCTGGAATTTTGTTTGTACTTGTCTATACCTGTGTTTTATAGTTACTTTCCTGATTTATTTGTAATAAACAAATGTTATTTTAAAAACATTGCGTCATCATATAATTATAGAAAATAATTGTTTCAGTGTATTCCTTGATGGAACTATGTTCCTATATTAATTCATAAAATCTTATGAATTGTCTTAGGCGTGTTATATGACTTTAGGTTAGCACTTGTTTCTGGCTATTTCCACATGCCTTTCAGGAACAGTATCGTTGGTATTCCGACGTCACTCTGTGAATGCCGGGAAAAACACATCAAAGATACGATTTAAATGAAAAACATAAAAGAAGAAGAAGAAAATCTAAGTATTAGGAGACAAGAAAATATATAATGAAAAATGCAAATACAATAAATGCATTTTTGCAAAGTTTAAATATAGTTCTTGGCTATATATCTTCTGTTTAATTTTCATATTACACCCTTTATCGACCCTCGTTTCAGACTAGAGCCGATTTATGGCTGAACGTTTTGCATATTTATAGAATAACTATTCAACACGCATTCGTAAATTAATGTGTTGCTCGGTCACTCCTTGAATATTTTTCGATATTTGAATTCTTTAATTAGTTATTCTTTTTATTACATTGGCAAATGGCTTTTTAAAGGAATTAATGTAAAACATATAAGGAACTATTGCTTTTTTCTATGCATTCATAATTTGTTTTGTTCCGCCGTTATCGACGTCTTGACAACGCCTATTGTTGTATGACGTCAGAGAGTGAAATAACCACTTTTATTTCACATGTGAAATTATCGGTTTTTATTTAACTGGGAAATCAATGTAATCCATTGCAACCAATGTAATATATATATATATATATATATATATATTCTATTTTTGAAAACTGTAAGCTTCCTACTAGATGTCTTTTTGTCATTTGTGTCACAGGGTCACATTCTCGTCGACCTTTATCCCACATCTTCTTTATTAATGTATTTATTGGTTCAAACATTGTTCTCATTGCATGATATATAGGTTATCATATATCTTTATAATCACGTAGGAAGCACTAGTTTTTACATTTTAATTTTAATTTACCTTACATTTTATTCTTCCCATAACATTTTTAAAATCCAATTAAAACCAAGACAAATATTCTTCCAGAAAATGGTGTCAGAAAGCATTTTGTATTATTTAATACCGGCATGAAACTTTGATCTTAATATCCATTATTACTGAAATGAAAAAAGATTTTCCCAATGCATCCATATTTTAGTAATGCATAATCTCTTTTAATTCGAATGATTTGATAAGACCACTAAACTTAAACATTTTAGCAATGTTGGGTTACTAACATTTTTCACTTAACCTTGGCATAATTGTGTTGTTTATAAATTCACGATCTACTCAAGGTCCAAGTATTTCAATCATGACTTCTTTTCGGTAGTATGAAATAAATGGGCAAAATATACCAAAGTGATTTTCAAACTCATTAGTCGAAAACAACGGACAATATCATGACTAAGAAAAAACGAAGGAAAGAAAAACAACAGTACAAAAAACCCCACAACATAGAAAACTAAAGACCGAGCCATAGGAACCCCATTCGTGGTCGTGGCAGTGTTTTTTTGTCTTCTTTACTTGCAGTATTAACAAAATACCTGTGGAATTTGACATCGAGGCACAATTCATCTTATTTAGCACAACATCGACTGTGCAAAATAACAGTATACATTTTGTTTTAAATTAGAGTTATATTTTCAAAAGGGTTTACAAGGGAATATTGATTAATATTATTTGTTATCTTCCTTCCCTTTGCCTATATCATTCTGCTCAGTTGCTCCGTAATTCTCGTAATAAAGGCTTAGAGACGAGAGTAGGCCATATCATCGACATAACAATGTCAGGGGAGAAGATATCATCGAAATCACACTGTAGGAGGAGATGTTATTAAGCTTGCTTTCGTTAAGCGTAAAACTGTCTTAGGGAGGGGAAAAGACTGGTAAAAGAATGATTAACAGATAATCGTGTTTTCTATCGTAACATATCAGCCGCTCGACATAATGTGAAGCCTTTTAGCTAGTTCGCTGCAATCACTCGTCATCAAGGTTTCCTCGAGGCTTATATTTTACGATAACGATGTGTAGAATATTTTTTTTATTATACTAACGATATCACATTTTTTCTTTGTAAAGCGCTTATATGTAGATGTTATTTTGGTGAAACAAGGTAAAGATATCATACAAAACCGCGTCATGATTTAAATTGAACATATAACACTGGGTAGTACTTCGATATATTATCTGTACTTGGGATATGAACCTTAATCTCTTGTGTGAAATACTGCAGATCATACTGGTCTTTATACAATGTTATATCAATGCTTGAATGAAGAAGCTACAATATACTATGACTCATACACTGGTTTTACAGGAAATATGAACTGAAACTCTTCCTGAAGATTCGAAAACCTTATCATATTGACGATATTGTATTTCGTATGTAAAACTCTCACATCTCATGATTTGATATGCAACCATGATCTAAAATACAACCGTTTCACTATGTAAGGTAAATATATACACACATACTTTAGTTAAAGATTTACTAGTTCAGTAATATTAATTTTAATCACAATCTTTTTCAAAAGACTTTGCAAATTCAATTGTAACGCCAAGCACGAACATGTTAATGTTTTCGTTGGAAGATAAACCTCGCATTCCTTTTCATAGCGAATGAGAGCATTCTGTCAAAATATTCAAATCATTTTTTTCAGGCAATTTGTTTTTCTATAAAACAAAACTTGAACCAAGTGATTAATTATTCTAAACCATTTTAATACGGTATAAGTTTCAATTATTATTATTATACATGGGTTATCTGACCTTCGCACGCAGCAGAATGACCGAAACAGACATGTACAAAACAAAAAACAACGCCGACATGAAGTTTTATCTAATATCCTCAGAGAAGATACGGAATATAATATAACATTTATCATGTTTTTGATATAGTTTCTAATTTTACTTACAAATGTCATTTTATAATATTTTCCCAATCTAAATTAACTATAATTATGTAATGAACAGTCTTAATATGTAGCATTAGCTAGTGAAATTCAAAAATCATAAGTTCACAATATCAATAGGACGAAGGACCACAAGTCTTCACAACTGTATAGCAACATATATTTAGTTATATTGTAATTTATATATATAAAAAAATAAATCTATGACAATCCCGATAAAACAATATTCAAAATACTATCTATGATGTTAAATTATATTATTTAATGAAATATCTATTCAAAAGACTTAAGAGTGTATATAGATAGTATTTATTTGTAAACGCCTTTTTAAACAAAGGTGCTATAGAAATTAAGCTATCTCGTTCAGTAAACAAAAGGTACTGATACACTTACAAACATAATTTTTGTATCTATAAAATAATTTAATAAAGGAGAATATTGTAGACAATCTGTTTCAATATAACGCAGCGGCTGTTTGAATTGTGTTTTTCATATTGTTTGAGCCTTTATCTATTTCTAAAAAAAAAAGATATTTCTTGTGATATGAAATACTGATATAAAACATGCGTTCAGTTTGGTGGCATTTCCTGTAGTTTGTTAAAAAATTTCGACATTTTCATTGAATTTTGTTTGATCAATGATTTTTTTCTTTAAAGTTTACAACGGACTCGTAGCCTTTCAGGTACAACCAAGAAATTGTCAAAATGTGTGGGACATGCATTAAAAATGTTAAACACATTTCAAAGATATATTTTTTTTTAACAAGTGATTATATGAATAGGAATGAGGTCTCTCTAAAAAAAAGAAGTAATAATGCGATTTTTGTATGATAACACATTTAACTCACTATAAGCAAATGTACTGTTTGTGTTTCAGAGGACAGTTTTGACGAGTTTTTATTTGATACTGTCTCATACAACATTTTACTTAATCATAAATAAAATCTGTATTGATTGTCGACGGTGAACAAACAAAATGTTATTGTTACATATTGTACTGCACAAGTAAAATCTCATCAGTGATGCTCGAGTTCAAAATTGTGAAAAATACGAAACTAATAACTAACGGGATTTTTTTTTTTAAACCGAAAATTACTAAAAGTAAATTAAAACCGAGACAAGGGCGATACATGATTCTTTTATTCATAACTATAAATCTAACTTTATAACAACTTGAACACATATCAACAAAGCTATGCCAGTACTGAAGTACTGCTGGATAATTAAACTGATTGCCCTCAGCAAACATTCTATGAACTGTTTTTAATTAATGAAAAAATTTGATTTATTTTAGTTGAAGGTCATTTCCCTTTACAATTCAATAAAAATCTTCGTTTTTTGAAAAAGTTTAAACACAGTTCAACGACCGACGAAAACATTATCACAATCAATTAAACAATATATAGTTGAATTGTTGCTGTCATTCATATTTCATTTTGTACGCATTCTTTGGTCTCTATAGTGTTGTGCTGTATATTTTGATTCACTTCCTGTCTCACATAAACCAAGATCATTTCATCATCAACACAAACAGACTGTTATTATGAATTTCAGCAAAACATTTCATTTCAACAATAACACTACCATCATTATAATATTGAATTTTCTAATAATGATTGGAATTTAAACGTATCTCTACTTGCCTTGGATTGTTATAACGTTGTCTGTCAGTTAAGGACCGCAATTTGTGCACATTTAAAATCGTGCAACCTCTTAAAAAACTTCATTATCGAAACAAAATGCTAGATGTTGTCAAAGTGAAAATCAACACCTTTAATCAAAGGCACATTGTTTCAGTACAGATATCTGCCATGATGACCTTTTTCACGGAATAGGATGCATTTGTTTGATCTATTTAACGGGAGGAAATACAATATAAATGCCAAAATGCAGACCTGGTGTAATGCCATTGGAATTGTTATTATTTTATACATGATGAACATGTTGACTTCTGTACCCCGATTTTTGACATTTATTCCTATTATGTCTGTTTGTGTTGTTCATACATTGTTGTTCACACATCATTTTCAATATAATGGAATTTTAAACGACTTAGCTAGCTTTACTTATGTTTAGCTAGCTTTAAAGACAGGTTTAATCCACCATTTTCTACATAAGATAATGTCTGTACCAAGACAGTTGTTAGCCATTCGTGTGATGTTGTTGATCTTTTGACTTTTCCATTTGACGAGGGATGTTCCGTTTTGAATTTTCCTCAGAGTTTTTTTTTTTATTTAAATATTACTTTTTGTTTTGTGCCAAATGAATACCAATGTCACCACCGCCGAGTATTTACTGAAATTAGATTTTAGCTGATGAAGAAATTTTGTTTAAACTGACATCAGAGTTCACTTGGAATTGTTTGGTTAAATATATTTTATGTATCTATGATGAGTTTAATTAATTATGAATAAAGATAAGGAAGACAAGAACTTGTTTTCTGCTTTTTTTGTCTGATAAATATAACGTTGACGGTTTTTTGTTATAATTAAAAAATATATATAGCTCATTCTATAATTCTATAGAGCTCAATTTCTTTGTCGTCAATTTGCATTATATATTCTGTTTTAAGTGTTGGTTTTTGTGTAGGCTATCAGTATTTCAAAATAAAAAAACACAAAAAGAGTGAACAATAATGTTACATAGCCAACACTACACTAAAATTAGCAGCAATATTACTTCCTCTGCATATGGGATATACATTTCCGAAATAATTTGAAATTTTGAAATTAGCAATTTCCAACACCTTAGTATGGCGTATATATAAAATTTAGTCCTGGTATCTATGATGAGTTTATTTAGTAGCAATATACCAAATATTCACCTGCATAATGGATATAAATTTCTCAACTAATTCGGCAATCAATAGATAGCAGCTACTATTAAAACTTTTGAAATTTTCACTAATGTCAGAGCAGAAAGTTGATGATCAGATTTGTGTGAAACAACGTCTTGTCCTTTTTGCCTTTTTTCCGTCCGAAAATCATCGGAAGATGATTTAGTCCTTGTTGTTAATAGTCCTTATCAACCTCATAAAAATACTTGATGGTCCTAAAGTATGGAATTGAGATAGTGACGTTGGTCAACTATCTTAATTAAGGGTGGTGTAGCTAGCTATCAAACGAGGTTAAAGCCACCATTTTCTACACGAGGAAATGCCTAACAAAGTCAGTAATATGACAGTTGTTTGAATTTATTTGATACGTGTGCGCTTTTGAATTTGCCATTTTGATAAAAAGATTTTTGGCTTTTGATTTTCCTTAAGTTTCTTTATTTTTGCTGATTTACTTTTTTTTGCAACTTATAAATAGTTTTTTTAGTTTCTTTTATATATTTTTGTTCAGAGTGTTTTTATTGTACTTATTTTTTTTTATACTATAGCTTAACCATTTACTGTTGCTTTACTCAATACAGTATTACAATGATATTTCGTGCAATTTTGATTTCATGTCAGGCCACTTTTCTCCATAATTTGGGGTTCGTTCCAGAAAGGCATTCAAATGAATAAAACCTGAGGTTTCTGAAAAATCTGACAAAAATCCCCCAAAATGACAAGCGAACTACAAAGTACCTTAACTAAGATTTGAAGCTAAAACCAAGTAATAGATGATCAATCTTATATATGAAATTTCTGAAAAAATAATGATTCTATTTATAATCAGGCTCTCCGACCAAACATAATCTTTTCAAGAATCTACATGTATGATATTTAAAAAAAAACAAACCTACCCTCCCTTTTTTCTAACCTTCCAACCCCAATATTACATTATATATTACATTTGTTGAGCCTTATGAAAAGAACAGAAAGGACTGTAAGTGAAGCAAAGCATGCAGTCATATTCCAATTTGAAAATAAAAACCCTCTATTTATGTATTTTTTTACATAAATTTCTATTTATCCAATTTCAGAGTAGATGTTGCTATGGATAACATGTGTTTCCGTGGTAACAATTGAAGTCAACAACACTTGACGATTGTAATTTAAAGTTTGCGTTAGCTTTTATGTATTTTTCTTATCGGTTATAAAACAATTCAGGACATTTAAGCTCTTAAACTACAATATTCTGCAAATAAAAACTCCGTTTCCAAGGAAAAAATCGGTTGCTATGGTGACAAAACTAAAAAAAATCCCACGCATTTCACTATTTAATTTGATAAAGAAGTATCCAAACTTCATAACTACAGTGCTAACTATTCTGTACACATTTGCACTTTTCTGAAAAACACCAGAGAAAATTTGATAATTCAGCAAAAATCCCAATTTCAGAAAAGTTGAAAATATGCATTTTTTCACAAAATTTTTCAAAAAATTTACAAATTTGGTTGACATGCAATCTTCACTAAAATGAAGCTTAAACGATGTTCTATCAATGTTACATATGAAAATTAATGAAAAATGCATGATTCTATTCATAATCAGGCTCTGAATTGTGGTGATTTAGCTGTTTTTTTGACAGATTGTACCACGCTTAACAACCAAAAAATAGGGTGGCCGTTACCATGGCAACCACTCATATTTTCCCACTCAAAATTATTTTTTGAGCAGGATTCATTTATTGCTACTACTAGGCCAATTATAGAAAAAGTCTGAAACCATCATGTATCGCACTCTGCCTGGTTCTTACAAAGAGCTGTACTTTAAAAATATTACTTTTTGTTTTGTGCCAAATGAATACAAATGTCAACACCGCTGAGTATTTACTGAAATTAATTTTTAGCTGATGGAGAAATGTTGTTTAAACTGATCAGAGTTCACTTGGAATTGTTTGGTTAAATATATTTTGATTATGAATAAAGATAGAGAAGACAAGAACTTGTTTTTCTGTTTTTTTTGTCTGATAAATATAACCTTGACGGTTTTTTGTTATAATTAAAAAATATATATAGCTTTTTCTATAATTCTATAGAGATCAATTTCCTTGTCGTCAATTTGCATTATATATTCTGTTTTAATTGTTGATTTTTGTGTAGGCTATCAGTATTTCAAAATAACAAAACACAAAACGAGTGAATAACAATGTTACATAGCCAACACTACACTAACATTACCAGCAATATTACTTCCTCTGCATATGGGATATACATTTCCAAAATAGATTGAAATTTTGAAATTATCAATTTCCAACACC
Organism: Mytilus edulis; assembly: GCA_019925275.1. NCBI lineage: Eukaryota > Metazoa > Mollusca > Bivalvia > Mytilida > Mytilidae > Mytilus > Mytilus edulis. The sequence continues at coordinate 45,454,807 of CM034356.1, read as the reverse complement.
TTAGTAGCAATATACCAATATCATCTGCATAATGGATATACATTTCTCAACTAATTCGGTATTCAATAGATAACAGCTACTATTAAAACTTTTGAAATTGTCACTAGTGTCAGAGAAGAAAGTTGACGAACCAGGTTTGTGTCAAAGAACGGCTTGTCCTTTTTGCCTTTTTGTTCCAAAAATCATCGGAAGCTGATAAGTCCTTATTGTTAATATTCCTTATCAACCTCATAAAAACACTTGATGGTCCTAAACTATGGAATTGAGATAATGACGTTGGTCAACTATCTTAATTTAGGGTGGTTTAGCTAGCTATCAAACAAGATTAAATACGCCATTTTCTACACGAGAAAATGCCTTACAAAGTCAGGAATATGACAGTTGTTCCAATTTATTTGATGCGTGTGCGCTTTTGATTTTGCCATTTTGATAAAAAAAAAATGGTTTTTTAATTTTCTTAAGTTTCTTTATTTTTGCTGATTTACTTTTTTTTGTAACTTTTTTAGTTTTTAGTTTCTTTTATATATTTTTGTTCAGAGTGTTTTTGCTGTACTTATTTTTATTTATACTATAGCTTAACCATTTCCTGTTGCGTTATCTAATCAATACAGTAACACAATGATATTTCGTGCAATATTGATTTCATGTCAGGCCACTTTTCGTCATAATTTGGGGTTCGTTCAAGAATGGAAAATACATTATATTGTTCGTATCAATAGTTTTCTTTCTCAGAGGCAGAACATTAAGCCAAGGTCAATAAATCATTTTGTTTGTTAGTGTTCGGTAAACCTCGTCTTTCCTCTGTGTTAATAAAAAAAGGTGATATTTCCCTGAGATGTGACCTAACATTGTGTTTTTCTTATATTATTTTAAATGAATTGGGATAATATTCTGATCAACGTAAATGGAATGAATTGGTATCACCGATCACTTGTTTAACCCTGCCACAAGTCAATAACATTGTCAGTCGTTGTGTCATGTTACATTTGTAGATCTTAATGAGAATGTAGACGTGTTTTTCATGTCAAATAAACAAAGCTCAGTTGTATGGATCTAAGACATTTTTGATGTCGTCATTACTGATGTAGAAATTCAAAATGAAAACGACCCTAAAAAAAAACCTGTATCCAAATTCTGATACAATTCGATTCGTAGTAAGACTATTTTGCTATACAATCTTTAAAACATACAGAAACACTCTGTAAGTTTCTTTTGCGCTTTAAAATAAAAGTTTTATAAGCCATACAAAGCTTTATAAAGCGAATTCAAATTATGTATTAAAATATTATACAATTATAGCATATTCGATACAAAGTTATATTGACCGGAAAGAAATTTATTGACACCGGACAAAGTCCGAGGTCGATATACTTCTTCGGGTCGATATATATCCTGTTTTAACCTAATACAAAGACTATAACTGTTACAATATAAATGTCCGACTAGATTTGTACCAAACTCGTCAATACATTACATTATCTTTTTTTTCGATCATTTAATTTAGTTGGATTGTTAAAGATATCATATTGTCGCATATATAAGTTCTTATTATAATCATTTTTTTATTTTTTTGAGTGTTTAAATCTTATACTTACAGTATTTTATGGTTATTTTTTCAAATAACCCAACATAAATATAACCCTTTTTAAAAACTTTAGACACTATCCTGAAATTCATTACATGACGTCACAGACCATATCGGTTTTAAGATATTGTAAAATTACCGTGCAATATCACTTTTGCTATCTGCCGTTTTCAATCTACCTTTGACAATACAGTTTAACATGTGACTTTCCCTGAGCGAAAAAAATTAGTTTAAATATACGAAGATAATATAAAAAAAAGATGTGGTATGATTGCCAATGAGACAACTCTCCACAAGAGACCAAAATGACACAGAAATTAACAACTATAGGTCACCGTACGGCCTTCAACAATGAGCAAAGCCCATACTTCATATTCAGCTATAAAAGGCCCGAAATGACAATGTAAAACTAACGGCCTTTCAATTTATTTGCATTTCGAACATTATAAAATATGAATATAGTTATCAAAGGTACAAGGATTATAATTTAGTACGCCAGACGCGCGTTTCGTCTATGGCTCATATCCAAATATTTATAAAGCCAAACAAGTTCAAAGTTGAAGAGCATTGAGGATGACAACAGACTTACTTAACATTCAGATACATAGCTGCACTTGTAGTATCAAACCAACACATTTAGTTATATAAATGCAGATTTAGTTTAACCTTTATTGGATCTTGTAAATAAAATCATTTGATTAAGTTTATCTAGATTAGTTTATGTACTATGAATAG